>JAJEJO010000580.1:462671-499503 GCA_020662805.1 Glaucomys volans | reverse complement strand
AGGAAGGAAGGAAGGAAGGAAGGAAGGAAGGAAGGAAGGAAGGAAGGGAAGGAGGAAACAAAGAAAAAAAAACACATGATAATGACCAGGCTTGAGGCATCAACACAATGTTTGTGGTCCCGAGTAGGGTATAAGCATAAACAAATGAACAAACAAAAATTTCAATAGAATCATAGTAAGTGTAGAAATTCTACACTTGTTGATTTGTCCTCAAAACAGAAGTTACCGTGAAACTGTCTTTTCAATACCCAACATCAGGAAATGTGTATTTAAACAAAATAATACAAAAACATTCTTTGAGCCAAACATAATTGGCTTCCAGAAACTCATGGGTTGAGCACTCAAAGGACATAGGTAATTCTTTCCAGACAAAGAAGTGATTGTTTTTCACAGATCTCAAAAGACTAATAAATAATCAGGGGAAAAGTGAACCAACTTGGACACATACATACATGCATATATATAAATATACATGCATATATATAAATACCACCTCAAGGAGAACTTTCAGATTGACATTAAATCATTTAGAAATTCAAAATTAAAGAGTGTCCCCACTATGTTCTAAACCAGTCAAAGGAGGGTCTTCATAATTAACAAAGCTATGAAACTGAAACACAGTGAAAAATGCATTGCTATATCTTTTCATTTGGGGAATAAAGTAGGGTCAAGAGCAGGAAGCTAGGGACTGAATAGGAACACCATCCACAAGACAGGTGCTGTAGACAGGAGCATCCCAGGTCAACCAGGATGGGTGTTACCCAGGTTGGTTGGCATTCAAATGGTAGTCTTTGAGAACTAGAGTCATTGTGGGGATGTGATGTCTCAGAGACAAACCTGGTAAGGACAACAGTGGCCATTGTTGAGTGATAGCCATGCTGGAGCCTTTTCACACAGCATCTCACTCACAACTCATAGTGTCCTTGCAAATAGGATTGATTTTTTAGGTGACAACACAGAAGAGTTACACAGCATGACCAAACCTACAATGCTAAGAAAAGAAAGAACCTGAATTCAAATCCAGATCCTTCTCACCAAAAAGTCCATGCTCTCTCCATAATGTCAAGCTGTGGAAATCAAAAGGATTCAAAAAAAAGGTGGGAGAACAGTTAAGTCAAGGATCAGGAGCTCAAGAGAGGTGAGCCCAGGTAACAGGTCAATCAATCAGGTCACCTGCTCTGGGCTTTCCCTACAACAGAGGCTGACTGCCCTGTCTCCCATTCATGTACCTGGTGGGTACAGCTTCTCCTCCTTTTTTTAAGTACTGAGGATCAAATCCAGACCTTGCA
This sequence comes from Glaucomys volans, assembly GCA_020662805.1. Taxonomy (NCBI): domain Eukaryota; kingdom Metazoa; phylum Chordata; class Mammalia; order Rodentia; family Sciuridae; genus Glaucomys; species Glaucomys volans. The sequence goes on along the minus strand of JAJEJO010000580.1, from coordinate 498,214 downwards.
CATGCTTGGCAAACATTCTACCGCATCCCCAACCCTTTTTATTTTTATTTTTTGAGAAAGGGTCTCAAGTTGCCAGGCTGGCCTTTAACTTGCCATCTTCCTGCCTCAAACACCCCCATTAGCTGGGATCACAAGCATGCATCACCACACCCAGCAGGGTGCAGCGTCTTCACAGAGTCAGAGGATGTAAATTAAAATGAGCATACTGATGGTGTTCCAAAGGATGTAAATTAAAATGAGCATACTGATGGTGTTCCAAAGGCGGTCAGGTCAGCTCCACTAAGCATCAGGTCTGATGTAAACGGTGGAGAGAAATGGAGAAGAGAAGGGGCCAGAGCCGATGCCTGAGTCATCAAGCATTAGCCCAGGCTCTGTCCAGATGCTCGAGAGGCTTCCTTTGCTAAGAGGACCACCTGGAAAGACTTGGTGAGTCTGCCAAACATGAAAGCCAGTGAGAAGACATTCTAGGAATGTCATCTGCAGCGTCAAGTACAAAAAAAGAATAAGCTAGAGGAAGGCTGAGCTAAGGCCTGGATTTGACCACAAGAAAGACACAGATGACCTCTGAGAGGGTGGATTTGGGGTTGTGAATCAAATGACAGTGACCTGAGACAGGAGAGGGAAGTAATGAGATAAAAGTAGCACCCATGGGCTGGGGTTGTGGCTCAGTGGTAGAGCACTTGCCTAGCATGTGTGAGGCACTGTGTTCAATTCTCAGTACCACATATAAATAAATGAATCAATATCTAAAAACATTTAAAAAAAAAAAAAGTAGCACCCAGTTTGACTTGGCTGAGTAGTGTGGTAACCAGAAATAGAGGGCCTACCAGTCAGAGGCAGGAGGTCCGTTTTGGATTAGAGAAATTGCAAAAGAAGTCACAGGTTGGGGAGGAGGGAACAGGCATTAGGGGAGGGAAGTGGGCCCAAGATGCAAGAGAGAGGAGTTAATTGGCGGAATGGGGCTCCAGATGGGTGGGGAGGGAACAGGGCTCTGCACATTGAGAGAGAATCTTTCCCTAAAAGGGAGATAGAAGAAAAGAAAGACATTAAAAAAAAAAAAAAAAAAAAGCAGCAAATCTCTGAAAGGAGTTTTTCTTTTTGGTGGTTAATGAATTCAGTTGTTTTTCTTCTTCACACAGCTTGAAAGATAGACTTATTTCAGCAAAGAAAACATGCAGTAGCAGGCAGGGGTTCAAGTTCCTAGTTTTCTCTTACTACTTCTGTGTCCTAAGACAAAGTTTCTAATCCTCACTTGACTCATTTTCAAATCAGGATGATTATACCTGTTTTGCCTCCAAAGGGGTGCGAGAGCCTGCTCTCCCGAGTGACTGTTAAATATCCAGATATCCAGAGTCATTAGATAATTGGTAGTTTGAAACTGGCCACGTGGAAGCACTACGTCACAGGAAGAGGCAGTGTTACACAGCGTGGACTCCTTCTCTCTTCCACACCATCGCTGCCGCCCCATGCTTCTACTATAAGGAATTGCCAGACTGAAATCGGACTCTTGTGAAAACCCTTTGCAAACAACCAAGTACTGTAGAAATGTAAGGAATTTTTATTATTAATATTGAAAAGTATAATGACATGACTTTTTCCAATACTAATTGGGATTTTATTTTCTGATCCCAACTGCCCACTATTACCTATAGGAAATGCAGCAGTCTTTTAGTCTTGTTAAAGACCTATAATCACCAAAGAGATCTTGCTAAAAGCAGGAAGGAAAATGGGGATATCAACAAGACTTGGAGAAGAGATTCTAAAGAAGAGAATGCCAACCAGGGAAGGGAAATGTTGGTGGATCTGATAAGAAACAAAAGGGGCCCATGCCTGTTTCTCTAACCATCTCCTGGAATGCACATTTCTCAATAAGTAGCTACAGAGTAGATTTGCAGAACACACCAGAGGAACTTCTTAGACTCCGCAAAAATATTCAGACACATGAGATTATAGTCAACCATGCTTGGTGTTAGGATAGGATCTAGGAACTCTTGTTTGCCAGCAAGGAAGTAGAAGCCATGGGGGTAGTCTACCAGCAACCCACTCGTCCATCAGTGGTCTCTTCTCCATGGCTTTCAGGGTTCCCTAAGAAAGAGATCTCATCAAGTACACAGGATCCTCCTTGGCTTGGGTCTCTAATCTAATTCCTAGGTCCTTGATCTATTTCAAGTTGAGTTTTGTGCAGAATGAGAGATAGAGGGAGCTTCATGTTCCACAGGAGCCAATATCTCTTATAACTACTTCATAGAATTACTTGTAGGGTCCTCTCAGAGAACAGGACCCATTGCTGTTGCCAGGCATAGTGGTGTACACCTGTAATCCTAGCAGCACAGGAGGCTGAGGTAAGAGGATTGCAAGTTTGAGGCCAGCCTCAGCAACTTAACAAGGCCTTAAGCAACTTAGCAAGAGACCCTGTCTCAAAATAAAAAATTAAAAGGGCTGGGGATGTGGCTCAGTGGTTAAGCACCTCTAAGTTCAATCCCTGGTACCAATTAAAAAAAAAAAAAAAAAGGAGTCCTTATTCTCACATAACCCCAACTATGGCTTCCTCTGCAGGTTCTATTTCTCCCAGATCACATGCAGTTTACCAGGGAGCTGCCATTTTGTCCTTAATTACTATACCTAGTAACACAGTTGACACATTACCTCTGTCAGGTTTGCAAGGGAAACAGAGAGAAGCTAACTGAAGGGAAAATTCTCATGAGGAAGGGAAAAGCGTTTTGTAAAACCTTTAACCCTCAGTGAATCTCCAACAGGACCCTATACACAAAGACTCCCAGCCTTACCCAAGATGTCCATGCCATAGGCAAGGCCCACAAACACAGACTCTGAACATAAATCAGAAAGAGTTTCCTGCTTATAATTACAAAGATTCTCATCTTCTGTCCTTCATTATTCCATCAACTGCTAAATTCAAAATTAAAATTAAAAAAAGACCTCTTAACCTCTGTATATAACTAAGTTTACAACGGCAGCAAGAACATATTCATACCACCCTTGACAGTGAACCAGTGAGTATTTGCAGAGCCAGCACAGATGAAGGGTATATTAATAACAGTGCCAGGCATATGTTGGGGGCTGCTCATCCTCTGGACACTTGGCAATCACAAACCATTCAAACGCTGTTTGCAAAGTATTATCTGTCCATTCCCAGTGCAAACAACCTCTGCATTCTAATGTGATTCTAATCCCAAACCAACTTGTTATTTAAAATTTTCTTTTCAAGATGTGACATTATACTAAATTGTTCCTTTAAAAAATTAATGAGATATGTAGTAAAATGAAATTAAACCTCCATCTCTTACCCTGCACAAAATTCAACTCGAAATGCATCAAGGACCTAGGAATTAGACCAGAGATCCTGCACCAAACAGAAGAAAAAGTAGGCCCAAATCTTCATCATGTTGACTTAGGACCAGATTTCCTTAACATGACTCCTAAAGCGCAAGAAATGAAAGCAAGGATCAATAAATGGGATGGATACAAACTAAAAAGCTTTTTCTCAGCAAAGGCCACAATCAATAATGTGAAAAGAGAGCCTGCAGAGTGGGAGAAAAACTTTTCCACATGCACTTCAGATAGAGCACTAATCTCCAAAATTTATAAAGAACTTACAAAACTTTACACCAAAAACACAAAGAACCCAATCAATAAATGGGCCAAGGATCTGGACAGACACTTTATAGAAGATATACAGGTGATTAATAAATGTATAAAAAAGTGTTCAACATCTCTAGAAATTAGAGAACTGCAAATTAAAACCACCCTAAGATTTCATCTTACTCCAATTAAAATGGCTATTATCCAGAACACAAGCAATAATAGGTGTTGGCATGGATGTGGGGGAAAAGGTACACTTGTACATTGCTGGTGGAGTTGCAAATTGGTGCAGCCAGTCTGGAAAGCAGTATAGAGATTCCTTAGAAAACTTGGAAAGGACCCACCTTATGACCCAGTTATCCCACTCCTGGGTTTATACCCAAAGGACTTAAAATCAGCATACTACAGTAACACATCCACATCAATGTTTATAACAGCTCAGTTCACAATAGCTAGATTGTAGAACCAACCTAGATGCCCTTCAACAGATGAATGGATAAAGAAACTGTGGTATTTATACACAATGGAATATTATTCAGCCATAAAAAAGAATAAAATTATGGTATTTGCAGGTAAATGGATGGAATTGGAGAATATCATGCTAAGTGAAATAAGCCAATCCCAAAAAACCAAAAGCCAAATGTTTTCCCTAATAAATGGATGATGATACATAATGGGGGGGTGGGTAAGAGAAGAATGGAGGAACTTTGGATTATGTAGAGGGAAATGAGAGGGGGAGGGGCAGGGTATGAAAGATGGAATTAGACAGACACCATTACCCTATGTACATGTATGATTACATGAATGATGTGGATCTACATCGTGTACAACCATAGAAATGAAACTTGTACCCCATTTGTGTACAATGAGTCAAAATGCAGTCTGTAAAAATAAAACAATTTTTAAAAACATTTAAAAAATTAAAGTAAATAAATAAATAATGAGAATCCCATAGTCTGAAATATCTGAATTCAAGAATCACTTTAAATATGTATGATATAAAAGATTTTTCTTTTTAGCCAAAAACATTTAATTGTAGAAATAACACATTAGTATAGACTCATTACAAAGAAAAATCCAAGTGATACCATGAAAGTAAAAGTCCTGCTGGCTGTGTTCTCAGTGTCCTTCTTTCTTGGACAGGATGAGGATATCAATTCCTGGTGCTTCCTCCTCTTTACTCTACATTTATAATTATGATCTTGAAGTGCTTCTTTTGACTTCTAGTAAAATCATCACAGTATGGATTCTATATTTCCTTAGAAATCCTTGGATACACAGAGAGCCCTTCAGAATGCTTTTATCATCAGGAAATGTTTATCATTTCAATATTAGCTAAGCACATATTAGGGGAATCAAGAACATGTCACTTTTCCCTTGAGAAACAGGAGATGTCCGCACTATACAAGCGGAACATGATCCAGATCCAGTAGCTTTACTCTATACACATTCTTAGAGTCCCCCGACATTCCAGCAGCCCTGGAGCCTCCTGTGACTGAGTGTGAGGAGAGCTGGCACTTCACAGCATTGCAGGGCAAGCCCCAGAATACACAAAATATTACAGCCAGCTGAGGAGACACCGTGGGCCCGCTCTAGGGTTCCACCTCTCCACCTCTGAAGCTGGTCCCTGGACTTTGATCTGCTAGACAGATCTGCCTTCAATCATGTGGCAGAGGTTGGCATTCTTTCACTCTCCTCCTTGCTTAGGAAAATTGAACAATTAATAGAAAACGTTCTGTGACCATTCATTATTTTGTACCTGGTCTGGGAAAACTGAAAAACAGCCTTTTCAAGCAGGCTCTTTTGCCAATTTCCTCTCTTCCCTTCCCCCAGAATCTAAACCCTGGGATTCTCCCTGGGGATTTTATAGAAACCAGCCCATCTGGAATATTCTGCTGACAGAGAGTCAGTAATTGATGCCAGCCGGAGAAAGCACGACCTCTCCAACGGCTGTAGTTCCAAACGAGCCCTGTCTCCTTGCCGAATTGCCAGGCCTGGCCCGGTTGGGCTGTGCAGCCTCAGCACTGACAAAGTACCCAGAATAAATGTTTATCAAATTGAATTAATTACATCAAAGTACTTGGTCTCTCCGAATCTCATTTGGAAATATTAAGAATTACAAGTACTTCACAGTGTGGTTGTAAAGACTGAATGTTATTTGATCAGATTCTCTGCCTTCTCCAAAAAAGAAGTCTTGCGGTTTCCTATTCTCCAAGGACAAATAGAGAACCATTTCTCACAGTGAAGTGTCAGAGAGCTTACTGTATGGGTGCTGAGTAGGTTACTTCTTCTGAGTTTCAATTTCTTCATCTGTAAAAATAGGCAAATAGCTTCTACTTTGGGGGGTTGTTGTGAATACTGAGAAAACATAAAGCTCATGACCCAAGCATTGTACATAGTAAGTGTTCCATAAATGCAAGCTATTGTTATGAGTGTAGCCTGTACACTGCAGGCTCGTGACCAGAGCTAAGTAAATGTTTAGTGAGCAAATAAGTAAATGAGTGAACATAGCAGTATCAGCTAGGAGCAAGTTTGGTTGCATGTGATAGAAACCCTGCCAAAGTGACTCTACCGAAAGAGCACTTTTCTCATGTCATAAGAAGTCCAGGTGTAGGCAACCCAGAACTGGCACAACCACTCTCAGGAGTTAGCAGGGACCTAGGCTGACCTGCCTTTCTTTTTTCTACATTTTTTTTATTGGTGCATTATAGTTGTACATGTTGCTGGGATTTGTTATTACATATTCATACATGCACATAATAAAACAATGTAATTTGGCCAGTATCACTCCGCAGCTCTTCCCCCCTCAATCCCTACCTCTCATCCCCTGGTCCCTTTTCTCTACTGATCTGCCTTCAATTTTCATGAGAAATGCCCCCACCTTTCTTTTCCTTTTTTCTCTAACTTCCAGGAACCCAGGACCTTTTTAGCACGTGGTCCTCATTCTCAGATCTGCCAGATGTTCTACTTCCCATGTGATATCCAGGAGGTGGGAGAGGGCTTCAATTGCCTCATGTAGAATGGGAAGGGGCGGCCCCCTTCCCAGGGAAGCATTCTCTGATTGACCAACCAACTCAGCAACAAATAAGTGCTGCTCATTTGGGACAGTGCCTTTTGTGGAGAGATCATGTCCCATAAATAAGTCACTTGGGTCTCAACCCTGCTTATACCTTCTGTTCAAAATGATAATTATGAAAATATTTGGCAACATGAAGAAACATTTGTAAAATTATTAAGAGGAAAAAGGCAGGCTGTAAAATTTGGTCTCGGTACTAACATGGAAAATGCCCTTTAAGATAGGTAAGTAAATAAAAAGAAGTCACAAACAACACTTAAGGATGATCTCATTTTTTAAAAAAACGAAGTTAGAACAACAACAAAAAAACTGGGTGAGGTAATGGAGACTTTCACTTTTATCTTTAGTCTTGTTTTAAATTTTTATAACATACTCATATATTACTTATCTAATAAAAATATAAATTAATAGTATACTATGCAATAATGTAATTATATAAAATTGTGTCTGCACAGGATAAAGCTTGGAGAGGGTTCTAGAAAAATGAAACACTGGGTGTGTCAGGCTGGTGAAATTCTAGAAAAATTCCTTATTTGTGTTATTATCATAAGTACATTATCATAAGTACAAGAAATATGATTTCACCCTATAAGTTGTTCGTATGAGGCACAAGTAGATTTCTAAAACAAACTAAGTGGAGAAATTTTTTTTTTTGGTACTAAGAAATGAACCCAGGAGTGCTTAACCTCTGAGCCACATCCTCAGCCCTTTTTAAAAATTTTATTTTGAGGCAGGGTCTCGCTAAGTTGCTTAGTTGTTGAGGTTGGCTTTGAACCTACAGTCCTCCTGCCTCAAACTCTCAAACTGCTGGGACTATAGGCATGTGCCACCACACCCAGCTGGAGCAAATTTTGATTGAATGTGTCTCTCAAAGTGTTGAAAACTTAATGCCCAATGCAACAACGTTGGGTCCCACTCTGCCCTGGTGAATGGATTAATGCTGTTATCATGGGATTTGGTAACTTGTTACCATGAGTGGGATTGACAAAAGTGAGTTTGGCCATTCTCTCTCTCTCTCTCCTTTTGCAATGGGCTGACATACCAAAATAGCCCTTGTCATTTGCTGCTGCCTTGACATTGGACTTCCAAACCTGCCAAACTCTGACAAATAAATTTCTTTTCTTTACAAAGTGCCCAGTCTGTGGGTTATAGCAAAACAAATGGATTAAGACAGGAAACATGACTTCTGCTCACTGAGAGATCAGACAAGTAAAGCTTCCGTTGGGACCAAAAATTTGGTAGATAATCTGGGATGCTTGAAATAACTAAAATAATTTAGTTAATAAATTATTTAAGCTAAACTTGGTAGAAAGAGCTATCTCCCCAGTTTTATGTTTTTCTTTCACCTCCAATACTGAGGGCCAAAAACACAGGGTCGAGAACTAAGATGGTTGGTTCTTCCTCTCTGCCTAAGAACCTGCCCACACTGTCCCACAGTGTATTCCGTGCTTGAATCACACACTAATCTGGTCATTACTGACAAGCAAGGAGGCTGGCTTAAGGGGGACAGAGCCTGGTAGGCCAGCTACTGAGCACTGTCCTGCAATTCTGCTTTTTGATTTCCAAATGGGAGGACATTATCTGGATCATCAACCTTGACTCTGTATGAGCCTAGTCACTTAAAGCAACTCAAAATAAAGCAATTGTTATGCGACGATTCCAAGTTGGGCATAGAATTGGTGGTTAAGTGGTAGGTCTACCTACCACTTAATTTATGAGGAACCAACAACTAGGATGTCAGCTTTACACATGCAATCTCAGCGCATCCTCTTTGTGACCCTGCAAAGTGAACATTGCACCCACACAAACACACCCCTCAAACACTCTCCAGTTTACCAAAAATCTAAATGACTTCCTTGCTCAAGACCACATAACCCCGGATGGCTCCATCCCACTCCTTTAAGCTGTGTTCAACATTTTTCACACTCATTTGCACTCAAGCAGAGTTTGGGTCCTTTAGAACAAAGGAATCATACAAATTTGAGGAGTATTTCATTGGTGTTTAGGGAAAAAAAACAGAAGTTCTTTGAACACTCTCAAACTGTGAACAGATCCTGCAGGAAAGGAGGCAGGCTTAAATCTACACAAGTGCTCACAACACAGCCTTTAGGAGTTGGGTGTATTTTTTCCCCCAAGCAATATATCACCTGAGCCACAGTAGCCTGTAATGTATGGCTTTAATATATTACCAAAGGGAAAATGTTCTAATGATTTACTGGGGTACACATCATTGGCATTAGGCGGCAGCATTAATCAAAGCTATGGGTTTGGCTTCTTAAAACCCTTAGGTAAATCCCAAGCTCTGCATTTAATGGATTCACCTTGGAATACAGTCTGGAAGGAATGAAAAGATCTCATGGCCTTTGCCTTAAAGCTGCCTTCCCAGTAGTCAAACCAATGTGTGTGTGTGTGTGTGTGTGTGTGTGTAAACACACGTTACTTGAAATTTTGAAGTATGTTATGGTGAACAGTTGTTAAAAGTTCTCTTCACTAGGTGTCTCTCTGAAGGTAGAAAGCCAGTCCCCTACTGACACATTCCAAGGAGGGAGGCCTGTCCTAGCTTTCTAGTTTAGTTGCTGCTATAGTTAATCTTGGTGGTCAATTTGACTGGATTGAGAAACACCTAGAAAACTGGTAAAGCACACTTCTGGGTGTGTCTTAGAGGGTGTTTCCAGAGACAACTGACACATTGGTCAATAAACTAAAGGGGTGACACCCGTTCTGCATACAGTGGCACCATACAACAGGATGAGGACCTGCATGGAACATGAAAGGAAGGAGAAAGGCCACAAGCAGGATTCTTCTTGAGAGGATCTGTCTTTTGTTATGGTCATCATCCATGGACATCAGACTTGCAGCTTCCTCAGTCTTTCAACATGGATACTCACCAGCATCCTCAGGGAGTTCAAAGCCTCAGCCGTGGTCTGGGGCTACACCATTGGTCCCTCTTGTCCTGAGGCTCTAGCTTCCTAGATTGAGCAGCTACTGGTTTTCCTGGTGCTCCAGCCTGCAGATGGTCACTCTGGGACCCTCCTGATTGTATAAGTCAACCTAATAAATTCCCTCTTATAATATTATGTACATTCTGTTGGTTCTGATCCTCTAGAGAACTCTAATACAGTTGCCAATCATAAAAACCAAAATATATAACCAGAAGTTATTTACTCTCCCAAAACAGTTTGGAGGGATGGATAAATGACAAATACAAACTTGCTGCAAACAAATTTTGATGAAGAAAGTTGTAGAATTGGAATCTGTGAACACCAGATTTTAAAACACAATCTAGAAGTAGGTACTCTGATTCTTCTTTGTAAATATTATCTTCTTAGATTATTCATTGCTTCAAAACAACAACAAAACTCACCATAGTCTATTTACTTGTGTGTGTGTGTGTGTGTGTGTGTGTGTGTGTTTGTGTGAGCTTCTGGGAATCAAATTCAGAACAAGCACTCTACCATTGAGTTTAATCCCAACCTGTTTACTTTTTTAAAAAAATGGACAGTCACCTGGCAGAATTGTCAGTGCTAAAAAGGAGAAGGGACCCCATGATAAAGACCAAATGCTGGTTCTAACTTCTGCATTCTATTTTCTATTTTACCAGTCAACCCCGGTACCATGTAAGAATACTTACATTTGCTTGTAACTGCAAGTATCCTCTTACCAGTAAACATTTGTAAATCAAAACTGAAGGGCTGTTCACGAAGGGCTCAGTGACCACTTCTCAGATTTGCTCAGAATAATCTAGGGGTTTCCTGGGCTTGGAAGATACAGTACCTCCAAAGCTCCAAAGGGCCAGTACTGCCTGACCTTGCTCATTCCAGGGCATGCCAGTGTGAGCCTAAGACAACCACCACACCATATGCCTGGAGATAAAAGTTGACTCCGTGGGGAGCACGGGTGGCCAGATGGGGGAGTTGTTGATGAGAGAGAGAAACAGACAGTATTCTTTTCAGAGACGAACCTTTGATAGTGAAAGAAAAGAAGAGTGATCAAATGATTAGAGGCCTGGGCAGCATTTTAAATGGTAGAGAAAGGGTCCCTGATCTTTTGAAACCGAGTGGACAAGCAGATGGTAATCACACAAAACACAAGGAAAATGTTAATCATAAGACTGCAACTTTTGTACTAACCACCACTTCCTTAAGGGTATTTCCCCTAGGCTGCACTGAGAAATGATGCTTTTCAAGAACTTAGCAGAGCTGGGCACAGTGGCACATGCCTGTACTCTCAGCAGCTCAGGAGGCTGGGGCAGGAGGATCGAGAGTTCAAAGCCAGCCTTAGCAAAAGCGAGGAACTAAATAACTCACTGAGAGTTGCTGTCTCTAAATAAAATACAAACTAGGGCTGGGCATGTGGCTCAGTGGTCGAGTGTCCCTGAGTTCAGTCCCTGGTAACCTCCAACCAAAACAAACAAACAAACAAAAAACAAAAAGAACTTAGCAGAGCTAGTGTCCTTCCTCCTGCATAACCAGCTTGGTCTTTTTGCAATTTATTTTAGTAGTTTATGTTCTTCAAGAACAGATGTTCCACTGGAACTCTGATAGCGCCACTCAGCAGTGTCACTACCTTGTTGTATTCTAAGGAAATCTACTTCATGAACAGATTACTGACTGGATATTTTAGAACTTAACACATCATTAAAAAAAAAAAACAAGTGATCTCACAAAGTGTTGGGGAATGTTTAAAATGAGACTATTAAAGTGGCAGTATGCTGCCATCTAACAGCTCTACACATGATGTGTCTTCTGGATAAACATTGTCACATTGATTTTTACATCTAGAACATCTCCCTGGTGGGATGTTCATTCAGAGACATACCTCCATCCTGCACAAAGCAACATTTCATATACAGTCTACATGTCTTGAAGAGGCTTCACTTTTTCCCTTTCCATGTATGCTAAATTCTCTAATTACATTTTCAGCTGCTTCAGAAATCATTTATTTGGTCATTTACCCAAATGCATTTCAGAAGCCAAAAAATCTCTCTACACCAGGTGTGGAAGGAAAGTTTTTAAATATCTTCTTTTATGAAGTAATTTCTCAATTTTTTCTGGGACATCAATGAAGCAGATCTAGCTAATGGGATGGCATAATTAGAAAACAAATGTATTCTTTTTCAACCTGCTGCCCATTCAAGCCCACTGTCTGAGGCTAATTGTTCCTTGACTCCTAGATGGAATCTCCAGTGGGTAGCTTATCTACTCACTGTCCATGGTAATGTCATAGTCACATGATTACATTATCATTAATTCTAAGAAAAGTAAAACCATAATAAGCAATATAGGCAGGAATCCACCCATATCTAGTTAATAAAAAGTCCTCTGATCAGTTACAATCACAAAAACATCACAAAATCAAATTCCAAGTCTTGTATAACAGGGAGAATTCTGAACTACATTTAAGTTGAAGCTTCTCCCCTACTTAGAACCAGGGCTTTGCAGCAAGAAGCCCCACCATGAAGAGAATTCCTCTCCACTTCTTTGTCTGTTTCTCCTGTTTCTGCCATCACCACCTCTCCTACAAGCACGCGCATGCACACACATGCACAACTAGGTGCCTCTGGCTCCAGAAGGTTAGTTGAATAGTCTGGGGAAGGGAAAGGGTCACAAAAGATCTTGACTAACCCCAGTATCCTCTGGGGTTGATTTCCTCTGGCAGAATTGGTATTTTAACATGACGCTCCCTAAATTAGGTGAATGATTAAACCTGAACATTTTTCTTGGGGTATACTGTGGGTTCTTTAGAGATCATAGTGGGAACATCAGACCATGATTCTCTTAAGGTAAATAACACATGGCCTTTGGTTGGTTTTTATTTCTTTTTCCCTCAACTCTTCTTCCCTCACAGAATCAAGTGGCCCAACCCCAGCCAGGGTCACATCATTCATCTAGGCAGTCCTCTTGGGTAAATTTAAAATGTCGCTAGCATATTGCCCACTTCTTCTATAAGAAAGAAACACACATCGTTGGACCTTCCCCTCCCGCAGTTGGATGTGTGGCAAGTTCCCAGGAGCACAGTTGCTCTCACTCTCTGTCCGGCTGCCTCAGGGGAATGGCGTAGCCACAGCTTCTTACATTTAGATTCCTAAGGCAACAGTTCAGTGAGTCCCCCAACTCCTAGAACACAAAACTCTGCAAGTGGAATCCCTGCAGCTCCTCACACAGGGCACCATCAACTTACCCCTGAACCACCCTCTCCCAGGAAACTCTATTAGCAAGCAGCAGCTTTTTCTGTCTTTAAGGTGAGTGTTGGGCTCCAGGTCATCACTGCCCACTTGGCACATCCTCTTCTAGTGGCCTAGCACCTCAGTTTGAAATGGAGGCATACTTACCACCCATTGACTGGGTCTTATCTTCCTGTGGCAGAAGGCCATGGTAAGCACCTTGTGCAACCCAGAGGTTCTCTGCAGAGTTGCCATACCAAACCTGAGTCCCAGTCTGCCTTGCTGCATTGCCCACAGGATAAATGCTGGGAATTCACTTGAACCAGAGGAAACAAGATAGAATCACAGCAAAACCCATTTCCCTGGAAAGAAGATTCACCTTCTTATCTCAGACTCCAGAAGATACCCCTGGATTTCCTTAAGAGGCTCACAAATCAAGCATTGACACAAGAAGACCCCTATCCACAGGGCTCCTCCCTGAAATAGACACATGAAAAGGCTCCCCAGCTGCTCTCCTCTGAGGCTTCCTCCACACAATTCAACGACTTTTATTTTGGTAGAGCTACCCTGTAGCAATTAAAAGTACCTGCCAATATCCTGGGCCCAACTTGGCCACTAAATGCCAGCCACTGCAGTTTAACTTTTATGGTAGAAGACCTCTGAGACCAGGTGAGCTTTAATGGCACCTCTTTTGTTAGTTCAGAGCTTCATTTGTAATGCCAAAAAAGCATTAGCTTCATGCCATGTTTATACTAAAAAAGAATGAATGGGGCAAAACTGTTCCTTTCCCCCTTATTTCTAAATCACTCTTTTCTTAATAGGTGAAAGCTAACTTCTTATAAAACCTTAACAATAAAACATCATGCTTGAAAGAAAGTCTTGGGTTCTTGGCACTAAGTATGGCCAGCACTTCATGGCGAGGTTTCTCCTCTGAGCTGGCTGTTCTTTTCCTTTCAATAGGAATGCTTTCTGGTTTTTATAGCCAAATGAGATGAGAGAAGCCAAACAGCTAGAGGTATTCACATCGTCATGTTATATTACATTTCTCTAACATACAGGTCCATTAGAGTTTTCTTTCTCACAGAATACTATTGTGTATACATTAGGATTTTGGTCCTCTAAAGTAGGTCTGCTTACAAGAAATAAGAGATTAAAGAACTGATGTCTCTATAGAAAGAGAAATAACATGTCAGTTGTGTTTATTTGTTGAGTTACATGATTTATGCTTTCTTGTGTAAAGATGGAACAGAGAAAAGGGGACACGTGACATTGTTTAGATAATCCCCAAAGAAAGTTGGAGTCCTTTGTTCAAGAAAAAGGTTGCCTTTCATTTAAAATATAAATGGTACTGACAGCTTATGGGGAAGAGAAAGATTTCTTATGTTCTAAGAAATAAATTCAAGATGCACCTAATTTAGTCTCCAGAGAAGGTGGACATTTAGCATTCTGAGGGAGAAAAAAAAAGTGAGATTACCAAGAATTTCATTAAAACAGAGAATTGAGGGACCTTTCATGAAATTTTGTTCATATAGATGTAAAAGAGAATGATGTAATTTGAGTTTAAAGAATAAAATCATTCAGTTGCCCAGAAAACATTTCAACCTTACTCTGCTTCTCTATTTTTAAATTCTTCATCCCAGAAGGATGATTAAATAAAGCAATAATGTTGAATAAAAACTTTAGGAAACTCTAACATGAAAAACAAAATATGTTAATAAAGTTTTCAAGTAGATATTCTCTCTTACTTAGTTGTTTTTCTATAAGAAGGTAGCAAAGAAGTGTGAATTTTAGCTCTATTTATACAATCCATGATTTCATAAGATTTCAAATGATGCCTGTGATTATTAATAATTAATATGTATTAATAAGTATTCAAAAATTTTCTGTCTATAGTCTTATGCTAGGTTTTCTTCTTCTTCTTTTTTTTTTTTGTTTCCTTTCCCCCTTTTGCTGGGAGAAAGTAGAGTACTTTCACAGCATGTGCAATACCTGGGTTTGATCCCCAGGACCATAAAAAAAAAGTCATTTTTTAAAAAATCATCATTACTGCTTTACAGGAAGTTATATTCTAAAAGAGAAAATCCAGATCTAACTGTGTAGCGAGAAAAAGAAAAAGAAGGGCTGGGGATATGGCTCAGTTGGTAGAGTGCTTGTCCTGTAAGCACAAGGCCCTGGGTTCAAAAAAAAAGAAGAACCAACTAAAAACAAAACCACAGTTTATTGATTGTGCTTCAAAGCAGAAAAAAATCATAACACACAGTTTCTCTTTGTTGATTAGAGTTACTGCAATAAATACACAGTGAAAGTAAAGATATAATGGTATACCTTCCAGATATCCATTAAAGGACAGCATATCATCTTTAGCACTTGGAGAATGGTCACCCCCAGACGGCCCTTCCATGGATAGTCCCCCTGCCCTGAATCAAAGGTCTTCAATGCAGTCACAGAAATAGATCATCAATTCATTATGATGCACATGTCCCTTTTCTTATTGGGAGTTGAAAGTCCCTTAAACTTGATGTATGTTCATGTTACAAGCAAGAGCTTTATTTACAATATTTAGTGGCAAAAGAGTCTTAGGTTAAGCCAAGAACAAGATTATTGCCTCTTAAAAAAATTATCCTCCCGAAGGAGAAAGATTCTTATTAAAAGGGGAGGATTTCAAAGTCACTTTAGAACTATACCTTAGGGTGTTATTTTTCAGGCATCATAAAGCATTTGAATTCAGTTGGTTTTCGATCCAAGTAAAACAGTTCTAAGATAAGTGAGGTTTGTTTCCTGAGTTAAGGATATCTTTAAGTGACAGATATAAGACAATAAAAGGCCTTTTTTCAGGAGCGTATAAACTGGAACAATGACAAACAAGTTTCAAGACTGTTGAGAGATTGAGAAACCTAACAGGACACCTCACATTTAACACATTCTCAATGGACTTCAGACTTCCTGGCTGTTCCTGAACTATTTCCCATGAAGTGAGGCATCATATATCAGTGTCAAAATGCATGCTAGCTGATGCTTTCCACAGCACTGGGTCAAGTCTTGAAAAACACAGTATGCAGGAGAAGCAGATTGTGAAAGAGGAGGCACATTTACCTTGTGTGAATGATCTCCCTGTGGCCAGTGTGCATAAGCATTCATTCATTCCTGCACTCGAGAAATACTTGAGGCCTCTTGTCCTTAGTAATGGTTTCCAATCCCAGCTAACCCTCAGAATCGCCTGGGCCCTTCCTCCACCTGCTGATTTGGTGGGTATGGAGTAGGGCCTGTGCCTCTTAGTTTACATGATTCATAGTTGGATTTGGAACCACTCCTTTAGGATTTAATGAGTTCATTATGAAAGGAGACTTCTCCTCCAAACTCTGAGCTACCTCTTCAACCCAACATCCTACTTTTTTTCTTTCCCCTTATGGAGTTCTTCCATTTCTAGGCTGACATCTGTGGTAGAAGAGAATGGAGAAGACAGTTTAAAAATTGAAGTGTGACTCCCTTTCTCTTACCATTTTACTGCTGTTTCTCATCCAGCTTCCTGGAATGGTGAATTACAGATGATTGGACTTGGGATTTTTCGGTTCTATGATGGTGTAAAAGCATACCATTCCATTTCTCACTTTTAGTACTGTTTCAACAAATTACACAAGATATTCAACACTTAATAAAATAGTCCTTGTGTCAGATGATTTTGCCCAACTATAGAGTAATGTAAGCATTCTGAGCACGTCTAGGGTAGACTCAGCTAAGCTATGATGTTCTGTAGGTGTTATGGTTTGGACATGGGGTGTTCCCCAAATAATCATGTGTTGATGAAGAAATGTCCAAAGATGAAATAATTAGATTATGAGAACAATCACCTAACCAGTGAATTAATCCATTTGATGAATTAGTAAATCAAAAGAACTGCATATTGGGTGATAACTGTAGTCACGTAGGGTGTGGCTGGAGGAAGTAGGTCACTGGCATACTCTGGAGTTGACACCTCCCTCCGCTTCCTGGCTGCCATGAGGTGGGCAGTTTTCCACCACACCCTTCTGCCATGATGTTCTGCCTCACCTCTGGTTCAGAGCAATGAAGTCAGTTGACCACAGACTGAGACCTCTGAAACTGTGAGCCCAAAATAAATTTTTCCTCCTCTAAGTTGCTCTTGTCAGTTATTTTGATCACAGTGATGAAAAGCTATCTAACATAAGAGGTTAGGTATATAAATATATATATATATATATACATATATATATACATATATACTTTTGGGGGGCAGGGGAAATTGGGGATTGAACTCAGGGACACTCAACCACTGAGCCACATCACCAGCCCTATTTTGCATTTTATTTAGAAACAGGGTCTCACTGAGTTGCTTAGCACCTTGCTTTTGCTGAGGCTGGCTTTGAACTTGCAATCCTCCTGCCTCAGCCTCCTGAGCCACTAGGATTACAGGCATGTGCCACTGTATCCAACGAGGTTAGGTATATTAAATGAATTTTTTAACATGACATTTTCAATTTACAATTGGTTTATTAGGTATAGCCCCATTGTAAGTCAAGGAGCATCTCTATTTTATGCCAGACTATTCCTCCTACCAGTAAAAATTATAAACTGAACAAATCTAAAAGCCAGTTATCTCAAGAATGACCGAAATCAGGCAGAAACTGAGAATATTCACACTTTAAAAGGAGAAAAATATGCTTGATGATATGCACATTTATCCAAGGCACTTCCCAAATATAGAGGACACACTTAAGGAAAACGGGTAGTTGTGATGGGCTTGGAAGTTAGAATAAGTGATCATTGATTAGCACTCTCAGAAGGGCTGAAAATTGAGCAGGGAAATCCCATTAAGAAAGGAGCCATGGATGAGTGGGTGGGGGGAATCCCTCATATCTGCATACAGACTCTCAAATCCTTAGTTGCCTCCTGAAGTGCACATGTGCTGGGCAAAAATCCAAGCAAACCAGTGAGAATCAACAGCAGAAAGTCTGAAAGAGCTGAGTAGAGATGGCAACAGCTGCTGCCCGATACCGAAAAGACAGAGTTAAGGATTCACAGCTCTTTTTTAGAGGGGATTGGTAAACAGTTTGAACATTCTATTGAAACCCTAGAAGGGACACAGCTTAAAAATAAGAACTACATCCAAAGGCTAAGGACTATGCTTATTAATGTTGACCCTATTAAGACTCACCTTGATCCTAATAAACTCCTGCCTAAATTAGCTAAGACTTCCTCAAATCTGTAGTTAAATGTTCAACTCTTGAGCTGCACCCCCTGCTGACTTACTTGAATCTGAAGAAAATTCAGGAAACAATTCCATCATTTTAGTTACCCTTTTTGTCACTGTGACCAAAATACCCAATAAAAACAACTTAAGGAAGAAAAGTTTATTTGGGGCTCAAGGTTTCAGAAGTCTCAGTTCATAAATGACTGACTGCATTGTTCTGAGCCCAAGATGAGGTAGTACATCACGGGGGAAGGACTCAGCAGAGGAAAATTGCTCTGCTAATAAGGATATCAGGAAGTGGGGGGATGCCGGGTGGGGGTACTCTTACTCTGGGACTCTGACTCTGCAGGGCAGATACACCCTTCTAGGGCAGACCCCCAGTGACCTATCTCCTTCAGCTACACCCCACCTGCTTAGTTATCACTCAGTCAGTCCATTCACACTAGGATGGGCTCATAAGGTTACAGCTCTAACAATCCAATCATTTCACCTCTGAGCACTCCTACATTAATACCTCATATCAAAACAAATTCTGTTGCTGTTGTTTTAAGAACAAGGGCTACTTCTACTTGCACTTTTTTAAAAAAGAACTTCAGCTTATTTTTACAATGTTTACATTCCTAATTAATAAATCTAAAAAAAAAAGCCACAGATATGTTTAAAAACTCAGAGCAATGAATAGAATTATGATTGTTTGGAATCCTAGTGTTTTCTACCCAAATATTATCTTGTTTTCCATTCCTTCCATGTATAAATACTATATGGCAATGAATATACACACAACCTTCTTTAGTAACCAGTGTAGTTAAGGACAGTTCATGCTTATTGGTTTCATGTGCAAAAATCATGGGACTTGAGCATGTGTGGAATCACCCTCATATTTTTCGCAATGTCCAAATAAATGATCTTAAGGATTCAATTTTTCTATTAAGATCCACACTTCTGTAACATGTAGATAATTTACTGCTGTATTCTCTTGCTCTGAGACTTCAAATCTCTTTTAAAAATTAATGGGGCCAGGCACAGTGGCGCATGCCTTTAATCCCAGTGGCTCAGGAGGCTGAGGCAGGAGGATCTCAAGTTCAAAGCCAGCTTCATCAATTTAGCAAGGTCCTGAGCAACTTAGGGAGACCCTCTCTCAAAATGAAAAACAAAAAGGGCTGGGGATGTGGCTCAGTGATTGACATTGCCTGGTTTCAATCTCTGGTACCAATAAATAAATAAATAAAAGAATAAAAATTGGCGGGAAAGGGACAGTAAGTATCTACAAAAAAGTTACAATTCTACCTAATTTTGGTCTATAAGAGTTAATTTGTGTAACTCCATATTTGCACAATAATTACAAAATTTATAACTACACAATTTTGGTCATGATCTGACTATAGGCATTCCATTATCTCCCAGAACAAAAACTATTCCATTATATTCAAGGCCCCAAATGCAAGATGACTAAAAGACTTCAGGATTGTCCTTAAAAGACCTTACTAAGTATGATGGTACATGCCAGGAATCCCAGCAGCTTGGGAGGCAGAGGCAGGAGGATTGTGAGTTCAAAGGCAGCCTCTGCAACTTAGCAAGGCCCTAAGCAATCAGCGAGACCATCTCTAAATAAAAAGGCCTGGGGATGTGGCTCAGTGGTTAAACGCCCTGGGTCAATTCCTGGTCCCCCACCCCTCCAAAATAAAGAGCTTACTAAGAATGATCCCAGAACCTCTCACATGGGAGAGCAGACTCCTCCTCCAGCAACCTTACACTTTTCATATCCCTCACCATGCCAACACCTCTCTCCAGTTGTTCAGGAAAAGACTTAGGAGTAAGTGTGAGAGAATCACATCAGAAACTTATCTGAACAAATCTCTTTGACTGTTGGCCACAGCATAGTCTCCCTGCCTGCACCTGAGGACAGCAACAGCTTAATGGTCCACCTCCTGCTCTAGGCTGACTAGTGCTGACCTCTAAAGTGGCTCTTTGCATTCCACATGTTCTGCAATTCCAGGCACTTCTGGGCAACACTCAGCATTTCTCTGTCAGCTGCCTTACTAATTATGGAATTCTTCTACTATTAACATTGTTCAGATTTTAAATTTCACCATTTACCCCTCTTCTATGTAAAGAGGAATCCATGATTGTTTAGTGGTACCTTGGGGATTAAGAATACCCAGCTCCTTTGAAGCTAAATATGTGTCCCTATTACCTAGAAATGTACCCGAGGGAAATTAGTACATCTGCCCACCAAAATAAACAGCAGCTCTATTCACAATAGAGTGCTAACTATCTAAATGTCCATCAACAGAATGAATAAATGAATTATGATATATATACACAATGGGCTGCCACACATAATAAAAATAACAAGCTACTGATATAGGCACAAAACATGCATGAATCTCACAGACATACATATGAAAGAAACCATGAAATTCAAGAATAAGCTAAACTAACATAGTGATAGAAATCAGAATGGGGAAGCAGGGTATATATTGACTGGGAAAGAAAGCAAAGGAACCTTCTACAGTGCTAGGAAATGTTCTATTTCTATCTGGGAAGTAGTTTCACAGGTATATGTACATACAGATGAAAATTCATTGAGCTCTCCATATACTTTACTGTATAAATTATACACTTCAGGAAAAAGCATAAGCTAGATACACAAGAATGCCCAGAACAAATCTTAGTTGATTCTGACTTAGTACTATGGATGGTTTTTATCTTTAAAAATGACAATGGGTTGGTAGAGTGCCTGCCTCTCAAGCACAGGGCCCTGGGTTCAATCCCCAGCACTGCAATAAATAAATAAATAAATAAAAATGACAATGGTATTTTCTGGATAGCACAGAGCATGCAGCTATCAAAGCTGCTCTACTGTCTAATGTTAAATCTGCCCAAGTGATGACCTAATTGCTCTGATTTCATCTGACAAAAGAAGGGATGTTAAACACTGATCAGACAGTAGATAAGCTTCAGGAATTATTTATAACCTTGGGATGCTATGGAAACATGGGCAACCTGATCAAAAATGTTGAAGACATTAATAATTTGTCAAAAGTTACTGAACATTAGAAAACACACTCATCAATTAAGGTAGAAGCTCATAGACAAAATACCACCCTGGAAACCAATGACAATGTCTTTGCTAAATCACATTCTAAACAAGTTTTATTACCTCAACTACAAAGAGTTCCACCAAATCAACATCTGTCCCCACCAAACCTGGAAGGAAAATTGGCTCAATTTACACAGGCTATAATTGCCTTATAACAATCAGCCCAACTTTCTGAAAAGCTATATTGGCAGTTACAAGGGCATTTTCTTCAACCATGGGTTCTGGCAATCTCCTGACACTGCCTGGAAGTACCACAATCCATTCAACGGATGTTGGTAAAAGTGACCCATTGTTTTTTTGCAGTACGAATGAATAAGTTCCACAGTAAATAAGTATGGTGAAAATTCAAAATTTGATCACCAAGTGGTAGACTCACATCTTGCCTATAACGAACATAACCCAGGATTCCCAAAAAAGTAAAAGAAAATTCAGGAACTCAAGGCCCTTTGAACATTTACAAATGGACTTGATACAAATACCCAGGTCTTCAGACCATAAATGTATATTAGCAGTAGTCTAGTCTACGAGTTATCCAAATGGATAGTACATATGCCTTGATGAAAGGCTACAGATGTTACAGAAGGAAAACATTGCGAGGTTTTATATTCCCAACACAGGGAATTCCTCCTTTCCTGTTCAGTGATTGCAGAACTAATTTTACTTACAGGCATACAGGAACTCTGCCAGGTTTCTTTCCTAACACAAAAACTTTATTCTTTACTCAGGAAAAGTGGAAAAGAACAAATGGAGACACAAAAACTAAAACTGTCCCAGTCAGAATTTGGCAAACTATAAACCCAGGGACAAATATGGCCTGCATTCTGTTTTCATTTGGTTTTTGAGCTAAAAAATGTTTCTTATATGTTTTAGAGGTTGGTAGAAAAAAAGCAATATGGAAATTGAAGGGAGACAATAGGGTAGAGGAAAGGGAACAGATGGAGGGAGGAAAGGGAAATATGAGGGAATAATATTGGCCAAATTATATTGTTAAATTGTGTTTGTGTGAATATGTAACAACAGATCCCACCATTGTGTACAGTTATAATGCACCAATAAAATATGGGAAATAAATATTACCCTTAAAAAATATGGAATATTTGCTAGAGACCATGGATGGCTTGCAAAGTTTAGAACATTTATTATTTGGTCCTTTACTGAGAAAATTGGCTGACACCAGGCCTAAACCATCAAAAATTCTTAATCTGCCTTAATGTTTTGTCACTAGTGTTAATGGTCATGCAATCACCTCCTTAGAGCTCATACAGATTCTCCCTAGAACATCATGTATAGGATATCCTAAGTGATTAAGAATAACTATATGGTAGTACATATTTTGTCACATGTAGTTCTAGCTAAATACTGTCAGAAACTCATCTAGTATATCTTTTTATGCATGATCTGCACAAGTGACCTTTCCAAAGGAGCCATTATCCAAACTTTTATATGACTTCTAGGTCAGTGATTTATATATATGTGTATGTGTATATAATTACATATATATAATTATATATTATATATATAACATATATAATTATACATGATATGTATAATTACATATACATAATATGTATAATTACATATACATGTAAAAAATATTTTACATATACATATATATACATAAAATTTGGGGGCACGGGGCGTACCAGGGATTGAACTCAGGGGCACTTGACCACTGAGCCACATCCCCAGCCCTTTTTTGTATTTTTATTTACAGACAGGGTCTTGTCTCACTGAGTTGCTTAGTGCCTCACTTTTGCTAAAGCTGGCTTTGAACTTGAGATCCTCCTGCCTCAGCCTCCTGAGCCGCTGAGATTACGAGCCTGCACCACCGCACCCGGCTTCGTCAATGATTTATAGTCTACTAGAAATCAGTTAAGTTACAGAATGTGTTAAGTTACAGAATGATTGCAAACTCTTCCCATCACAAATGCATGTTCCTTGCATGTGACTTTACAGTTCTTCCCATCAATAGATTAATCTAATTCTCTACTTTTTGAGCATCAGTTTTAGACATGTGATTTGATTTGTGCAACAAGGCATTACCAACATGACATAAGCAAAGGCTTGAAAACCACTTGCATATTGGAGTTTGCCTCTTTTGTTACCTGTAGGAACCCTCATCAATTTCACGTGAATAGCTTGGACTAGTAGGTTGGACATTGAGACACACAATGGCCTAGTTACTTTTATTTTCTCCTGAGGACATCATTTATAGAATATTCTACATGATTAGGAATAAACAACCCTACAATGAACAACTGCCAATAGCCAGCAACCACCAGACATGTGAATAATGCCATCAACTATCAACTGACTAAATTCTTGTGTAAGGCCAGACAACATCACAAGGAGCAAAGATGTCCCAGCTGAGCCCAGCCTGAACTTCTCATTCACAGAATGAGTAAATAAATGGTTGTTTGAAGATAGCTGGTTTGGGGTAGTTTTTTCTATAGAAAATGCTAACTTATCCAGGTGCAAAGATGTTTTAGAATATTATTGGTAGGAGACATTTCAGCTCCTCTTGACAACAGGTGCAATTAACCCACGAGTTTTTTGTCACAAGAAAAATGAATTTCCAACTCAGACCAA
The DNA here is from genome assembly GCA_020662805.1 of Glaucomys volans. Taxonomy (NCBI): domain Eukaryota; kingdom Metazoa; phylum Chordata; class Mammalia; order Rodentia; family Sciuridae; genus Glaucomys; species Glaucomys volans. The sequence continues at coordinate 474,477 of JAJEJO010000580.1, read as the reverse complement.
TGGCCATCCATCACACCAGGATGCAAACTGAGGCTAATAAAAAGCCTCCAGAAGCTGATGGTTTCAAGGTACAATGACCTAAGACCTTTAGGTCAAATAATTCAAAAACACAAATTCTACCCAATACAATGAACAAGCCAGACTTCTTGTTATGCCCTAACTGACTTCCTTATAAGACGTTAACATATAAAGATGGGCTATTGCTTTACTTCTCGGTGACACTAATTTTGTTTATCCGCTAAACAAAATTACCTTTTACACTTTATATACCAATCATTACAGTCTTTATAGTTATTAGAGTTCTTTGGAGCAATTCAATGCTTAGAATAGGGAAGAATGACTAATTGTAGGAGATGAAATAAATGGTAGCAGTATTTATGTTGGTAAGCCTTTACTCTTCATTCTTGGTATGTTTGCTAGGACCTCATAACATGCAGCTTTCATTTTCCTGCTGACATCACAAATGGAAGAAAAATAGATGTGCCCACCACCTGTATTTTCTTTCTTTCAGGGTATGTTGGAGAGTTTCCTGGGCACACTGTCTCTGGAACTGTCTTTTGTCTCTTTGTAGGTCAACCCTTCACTATTTTAAGCAGCATCTTAAAACCCATTTTAGTTTTTGAGAGAATTCTACTTAATTTCAGTAAGTATATATATACATATCCATAAATTAGAATCGTTTGATCACAGAACATTTATAGTCCAGATAAAGCACAGAATAGCAGTTACATAGATCCAAGAATCAGCCAGAATATGTAATGATAGGGTTCAGAGCTGGAAAGGTCCTTAAAATTAAATAGCCCAGCACTTATTTTACATTTGATTTAACTCAGTCCTATCTGTTGTTTTCTTTCTCCTTTCCCAATCATTCTCTTCCTTTATTATTTACCTGCCCCTTCCCTTTTAAACAAAATACATTTCTTGTTTTTAAGAATGAGTGAGACCATGAATTCATCTGCTAACCCTATCTCTTTCTGGACCTGTCACCCATTTCCAACTCCAGACATCACTCAAATCATGAGAGTGAGCTGGGGCTGAGGATGCAGCTCAGTGGTAGAATGCTTGCCTAGCATGCATGAGGCCCTGGGTTTTACCTCAAGCACAAGGGGAAAAAATCATGGGAATACCTCTGCTTAATGCTAGAGGCCCTGGGTTTCATCTCCAGCACTGGGGGAAAAAAATGACAGGAATACCTCTGCTTAATGCTAATAAACAACCACATCAAGTATACGATCTGATCATCTCACATATATGTTAGAACACACAACAAATGTATCTAGGCTCAGTATACAGAATAACATACAGTTAATATTATACCCATAAAGAAAAGTCAACCCAATCATCTTTTAAAATCATCCTGGATATCTATAATATCTCTATACTTTCATAATCCATCCAGCTGTTAGGGACTATGATTAAAGGAACAAAAATACTTAGCAAACTTACTAAAAAAATCCCATACAACCATCCTGATGGTAAAAATACCTCTTAGATTACAACTTATATGCTTACTTATAATGTAACACCTTGTGAAGAGCACATGTCCATGTGCAGAAAAAGTAGGACACAAAATGTCCACTAAAATAGCCATTACTATTTGTCTTAAGTCAGAGAAGAAGACACTTTCAGCTCTTAGATTCAGATCATATCAATTGAGCAGCACCAGGCCCATTCTTCGTGACTCTTCTAGATATGAAGAACTATTTCTGGGACTCCTTACCAGGAACTCTGAAGAGTTGAGGCCCTGTTCAGTCTTACTATCTGGGTTCCTTGAGAAGTCTCACAGGGTGACCTCTCAGGGAAAATCAGAGGAGTCTATTGATATGTTTGAGATTTTTAACCTTGGTTAGAGACCCCTGAATTTGAGAGATAAATGGTTGAAATTTTAAGTGTAACCATTCACACTACAAGACCCAGAAGAACAGCTTCATGTTGCTGACTATTTTGGTAACTACTGGACCATCACATAACTTTATATTTATTGGCCTCAAAAGGGGGCATCTTTACTGTGGCTAATACTTACTATTGTTTCTAGGTTAACACTTCAGAAAAAAATATCTTTAAAAATATACATAAACTAATAACTCAGGTCTTTAAAACCACTGTGCAATTGATGTTTGATGATCAAATGATGATTCCATATTAGAAAGAAACACAATTCCGTGTGGTCAACTGTCCTCCAGGGAAAGCAGATTACCAAAATTGGGGAATGACAGATCCTGACATGGTGGCCCGCATGGCCCCCAAGGATCCATATCACACTGTATGCCAGTGTCCTTCAGACTTTTGTTAAACAGATGCACATATGGATATGGTAGAAAAGAATGCTTCTGTGAATTTCTTCTAACCTCACACAAATACTAAAAATTTTATTTGCCATTACTATCCAAGTTACTCATCTATAATGAAATGTCATAGCATAACAGAATCTTTTAAAATAAAAATGTTTCAACTACATTATATTTCTGGATTGGATGGTAGTCTACCATGAACTCAGAAATGCTTATTATTTTTTAGAAAAATATTTCAAATTTTTAATAGAAAAATGAGATATGAAGAAATGTTTCATTTAAAAAGAAAAATTAAGATATCAGAAATATGCAAGTGATAAGAAATCTACAGAAATAATCATTCTGAGAATAAAAAATATTTATTCTAGATTCTATTAAAGTATATGAAGAGCAAATTGATCTTAGGATTACCCTAGTGTTAAGGCACATTTGTCCAGCAATATCAACTTTGATCTTGACAGACTTGACCTCTTAATAGTATATTCCAAAAGTTGAAATTTTCAAATTAAATATCAAATTAAATTAATATAACATTTAAATATCAAATGAAATTTTAAAGCTTACAAAATCAGTGCCATTTATTTTTACATATGTTTATTATTCCAAAAGGATTTGTAGTGGTTGGCAGAAGAATATGTACAGGAATAATCCTGTAAAACACTACACTGATGAACAGTTATAAGTTTTTTTTAAAAAAATGTTAAGTGATGAGAAGTAGAATAAATCAAAGATTATCCTTTTACCCTAAAGTCAGAAAAGACGGGCTTTCTGTGGTTGTGGGGAGGGGGCAGGAACTACCACCACCTTAAAAAAAAATGCTTGGGAACCAGGCCCAGTGGCACATAACTATAATCCCAGTGATTCAGAAGGCTGAGGCAGGAGGACCCCAAGTTCAAGGCCAACCTGGGCAACTGAGCAACGCCCTGTCTCAAAATAAGGGTTTTATCTCCAATAGCATCTCTCCCCCGCAAATTAAAATAAATATGCTTTGGGTAAAAACCAGGAAATGAAGCAGGAAATATTTAAAACAAAGCAGCACTTAGGTAGGTTTCCCCAGTTTTCACCCTATCCAAAGTCTTGTCAAGGAACATCAAAAACAAATCAACCTTGAATGTATATCTACTTCCTAAACAAACCTCTACCTATGTTTTGTAAAAAATCAATAAAAATTTAAAAATTCTAAAAATCAAGATCCACAGAGCAACATTTTTCATCCACTTGTTTAAAAGAAACTATATTTAGCAGAACTATTTTAAGTGCCACAGTAAAGAAAATAGGTTCTAAAATGAAACCTAAAGCATTTCATTAACCAAATACCAGAGAGAAGCTCGAGGAGCTGTTACCCAAGAGGAAATGCGTATGGAAGGCTGACACATTTCTGAGTTTCCACAGGTTTCTGTCTTCAGGGAGAAGAAATGCCCAGGCCATGGGCTACATTAGAAGTTTAAGAAATTCTACATGGCTCTTTAGTAAATCTCAACTTTGAATGCAGACATACTAAAATCACTTGAAAAGTTCCTTTTTTTCATTTTTAATACCACTGCTTGGACCCCACCCAAGAACAATTAAATCAGAATTCCTGGTATGTAACCCAGGCATTAGTAATTTTTAAAAGTTCCCAGAGGTTCTAATGTGCAGCCAAGGCTCAGACCCACTAAGTAACCTAGAAAAAACTCTTGAGTCAAGGATGATTGTAATTACATCGTGTTTGAATTCAGTGGTGATAGAAAGTAACATTTCAGGGAGTTTTTTTTTTTGGACTGCGGATTGAACCCAGGGGCACTCAACCACTGAGCCACATCCCCAGCCCTATTTTGTATTTTATTTAGAGATAGGGTCTCACTGAGTTGCTTAGGGCCTCACTAAGTTGCTGAGGCTGGCTTTGTACTCCCGATCCTCCTGCCTCAGCCTCCCAAGTGCTGGGATTACAGGCCTGCGCCACCGCGCCCGGCTTTTGTTTTTAACTGTTAGGCTGCCCTTCTTCTCAAGTGTTTACTCTGTAATGTTGGATCCTAAAATCCCTCAAGATAATAATGACACCAGCATTTACTGAGCACTTACCTGGTGTCAAACAATGGACTGGGCAACACTTTCCCACCTCACCCTACCCCGTTTTACTGCCCTTCATAAACACATTATCACTAATCTCCATTATTCTACAACAACAATGATAAAACCTATTCACCCAGCCCAGCTAATCAGAAGGGCTTATTTGCCCATCACAGAGCAAATAGGTAGAGAAACTGGAATACAAACTCACATGTATCTAATTAAAAAGTCGTGCTTTTAATTTTACGCATTGTTTTGAAAGGTAGTTTAGTCACGTTTTGCAGGTTTCTGATGTATAAAGATCTATAAAGTAGAAAGAAGGCATATAAATAATCTCAGACTCCTATCCAGTCACCAAAAAAGTTCATATACACAGTAAATATAATTATCCTTAACTCCTATCACTTAGCCATAAGTTCTTCTCCTGGAAACCAAGTTAGCCGTTTTTTTGTTTATCTTTCTGAAGTTATTTAATGCATACAACAAGCAAATCCATGTAAGCATATGTTTATGTAGACACCATACATTTGGGGTTTTTCCCTCCTCATTTTAAATAAGGGTAGCATAGTTCAGACACTATTTTGTATATGGTTTTTTCCACATTAACACTATATCTTAGAAAAAATTCCATATAAATGCATGCATGTTTAAAATATTTTTAGTAATGTAGTATTCCATTGTACACCACACCATTGCTTTTACTAACCAGTCTATCATTAATATCACTACATTACTTCTAATTATTTGTTGTTTTAATGTAGGCATGAACCTTGAGTTACATGATTTCATAAGTACAGACAGGTAATTGTACCTGTAAAATATATTCTTAGATGTCAAAAGTCATGCCCTCCCCACTATTCCATTTCACTTCAGGCTTCAGAGAAACAACTCACAGATGGGTTTATGATTTATATTTATTTTATTCAAAAACTTTACCTAAATACCAAAATTGTACTTTTCATCTGAATAAAAAATTAGAAATGTTTTTCAGAGTATGCTCAAAGATCAAAACAGCTTGAGAGGTGTTTTTTGTTATTAAGCCAAAGTGAAATGCCTTCATAAATAGGTTGGCTCCCACTCCCTACTCAGAAGGTATCTGCCCCGGAGGACTCCATGTCCCCCTGTGTGGTGCTGATGCTCAGAGACTGAGAGCAATCCTCCAGTTTCATCGAGGGCAGTGTCACGGACATCTTAGCAGGCGACATCTGAGAAGTGAAGAGTGGCACTGCCTCACCACCTGCATAAAGGAGAAGTGTATTTAGTGATACCAGAAAATCCTGACTATTTTAGGTGCTTTCCCCCTTCTAAATAATAGGGGTAGAGGATCAAACCCAGGACTGCATGGAAGGCAATTGCTTTTCTCAAGGTGCTCAGCATTCATCAAAGAACTAAAACACACCTTTGCCCCTTTCCCTCCTTGCTCCTAAGCAGTTAGAGAAAACATTTAAAAATATACAAGTGTTGAAAATGGTGCAGTGGATTAGACAAAGGGGAATGGAGGGCAGGGAGGGAGAATGGGAATACGAAAGACAGTGGAATGAAGTGGACATAACATTCCTATGTTCATATATGAATACATGACCAGTGAAACTCAACATCATGTATAACCACAAGAATGGGATCCTAATTAGAATAAGTTATAATCCATGTATGTGTAATATGTCAAAATATACTCTACTGTTATGTATATCTAAAAAGAACAAAAATATTTTTAAGAACAAATAAAAATATTTTACAGATGATAAATGCCAGGTAAGACCAGGCAGAGTGGTTAAGACCTAGTCTCTGAAATCCAGATCTAACTCTTACTGGCTGTGTGAGTTTGGGCAGGTTATTGTAAACTCAAGTTCAGTTTCCTCATATGTTAAATGGGATAGTGTATAAGGAAAAGATAATATCAGCAGAGATCTCAACAACAGAGTTCAGCACTTCGTAAGTGCTCACAATCTGAGAGCCACCATTACCACTGAAGGATCACTACTACCTATCACCACTACCACCATTAAGTAAATACCTACTCCAACCACAAACCCATTATAAAATCCGGAAAATAGGGGTTTATTATTGCCTACAGAGCAAATGTGATTTTTCAAAGAATATAAGTTGTATAAAAGCATTTGAAAGAAAGGTTGACAAGGCACTTTGCTCTTCCTCCCACTCCTAGAGATGGACCTTCAACTCAGGATCATGCCACTAATAATCATTACTGAGTTTCTGCTATTAATTAACAGAACTTATATAAGGGAAACAATACCAAAGAAAAAATATAAGTAGTTATTCAAATATTATTGACATTTAACTTAGAAGCATTTTTTCTATAAAACAGACTTTTCATTATCTTTGCATTTAATAAAATATAGAAAAAATTCCCCTCCATGATTGAGAGCAAGATTATTATTGCCTAATACAGAAGATGGTTGGTAGGCAGAGAGGATGCCCCTTGAGATGAATATACCTGTGTTGAAAAAAAAAATCCAGAGTTCATTACATATGTATCTCTATCTGCCTGGACCCTATTCACTTTTCTAAGTTTACAGCACAATATAAAGAATGTCAGAACAATATAAAGAATGTCAATTTGGTATTATTTATAACTACAAAAATCCTCATTTTAAATTTCATAGATTTACTATAAGAAACACCTTAAAAACAAATTCTCTTAACAAATCTTTGTGTGTATGTGTGTTGGGTGGGGTGGGGTGCTGGGAACTGAACCCAGAACTTTTTACCTGCTGGGCAAGGGCTCTCACTAAGTTATGTTCCCACTCATTTTTATTTTATTTTGAGACAGGGTCTTGCTAAGTTGCCCAGGCTGTCCTTGAACTTGTGATTTTCCTCCTCAGCTTCCTGAGTAGCTAAGGATGACAGGTTTACAACACAGTGACCAACTTCTTAAACAATCTTAGACACTTCTGAATAAAGAGTAATAGCTATTTTTCTAAAACCTCTTTTTCAAGTTGTTTCTGAAGTGATAAATTGGGAAATTCCATTAATTTTTTACAGGGGCCAATAGTAAAAGTAAGACTGTTGTGAAGATTTTGATGATGACTCAATCACAGTTGTCCAAGATGATCAGAACATTTGCAAATGGCAAATTCCTTGCATATAGAAAAGTCTAACAAAGTCTATTTTATTTATTTTCTTGACAATATTGTCAAGAAATAATTGTCAAGAAATAACTCAACTTTTATTGAGTTAAAATAGGCATTCATGTATATGTTTTTCTTTTTTTCTTTTTTCTAAATAGTTATACATGACAGTAGAATGCATTTTGGTATATCATACATAAATGGAGTATAACTTCTCATTCTTCTGGTTGTACATGATGTAGAATTACACCAGTCATGCGATCTTACATGCACATAGGGTAATAATGTCCAATTTATTCTATTATCCTTCCTACCTCCATGCCCTTTCCCCTCCCTTCATTCTGCTCTAATGCAAAATACCTCTACTCTTGCCTAGCTCCCCCCACCACCTGCCTTTTTTGTGAATTAGCATGCACACATTAGAGAAACATTCAGCCTTCAGTTCTTTGAGATTGGCTTATTGCACTTAGCACAATATTCTCCAGCTCCATCCATTTACTGGCAAATGCCATAATTTCATTCTTCTTTAAGGCTGAGTAATATTCCATTGTGGATATACCACAGTTTCTTTACCCATTCATCTGTTGAAGGACACCTAGGTTGGTTCCATAGTTCAGCTATTGTGAGTTGAGCTGCTATAAACATTGATATGGCTATGTCACTGTAGTATGCTGATTTTAAGTCCTTTGGGTATAAACCGAGGAGTGGGATAGCTGGCTCAAGTGGTGGTTCCATTCCAAGTTTTCTGAGGAATCTCCATATTGCTTTCCATAGTGCTTGCACCAGTTTGAAGTGCCATCAGCAATGTATGAGTGTATCTTTTCCCCCACATCCTTGCCAACATTTATTGTTGCTTGTATTCTTGATAATTGCCATTCTGATTAGAGTGAGATGCAGTCTTACATAGTTTTGATTTGCATTTCTCTAATTGATAGAGATGTTGAACACTTTTTCATCCATTTGTTGATTGATTGTATATCTTCTTCTGTGAAGTGTCTGTTGAGTTCCTTTGCCCATTTATTGATTGGGTTATTTGATTTTTGTTTTGTTTTGTTTTGTTTTGTTTTTGGTGTTAAGTTTTTTGAGTTCTTTATATATCCTGGAGATTAATTCTCTATCTGAGGTGCATGTGGTAAAAATTTCTCCAATTCTGTAGGTTCTCTCTTTACATTATTGATTGTTCCCTTTTCTGAGAAGCAGCTTTTTAGTTTGAATCCATCCCATTTATTGATTTCTGATATTACTTCTTGTGCTTTAGAAGTCTTGTTAAGAAAGTCAGATCCTAGACCAACATGATGAAGATTTGGGCCTACTTTTTCTTCTATTAGATGCAAGGTCTCTGTTCTAGTGCCTAAGTCTTTGATCCACTTTGAATTGAGTATTGTGCAGGTTAAAGACAGGGGTTTAATTTCATTTGGTCACATGTAGATTTCCAGTCTTCCTAGCACCATTTGTTGAAGAGGCTATCTTTTCTCCAATGAATGTTTTTGGCGCTTTTGTCTAGTATAAGATAACTATATTTATGTGGGTTTGTCTCTGTGTCCTCTATTTTGTACCATTGGTCCACAGGTCTGTTTTGGTGCCAGCACTATGCCAGTTTTATTACTATGGCTCTGTAGTATAATTTATGGTCTGTTATTCTGAGTCTCTTATTTTTCCAAATGAATTTCATGATTGCTCTTTCTAATTCTATGAAGAATGTCATTGGAATTTGAATAGGAATTGCATTAAATCTGTATAATGCTTTTGGTAGCGTGGCCATTTTGACAATATTAATTCTGCTTATCCAGGAGCGTGGGAGATCTTTCCATCTTCTAAGGTCTTCTTCAATTTCTTTAGTGTTCAGTAGTTTTCATTTTTTTGTGAGATTGATTCCAAAGTAATTTTTTTTTGAGGCTATTGTGAATGGAGTGGTTTTCCTAATTTCTCTTTCAGTGGAATCATCACTGATGTAAAGGAACACGTTCGATTTATGGGTGTTGATTTTATATCCTGCTACTTTGCTGAATTCATTAATTATTAGTTATAGAAGTTTTCTGGTGGAATTTTTTGGATCTTCTAAATATAGAATCATGTCGTTGGCAAATAGGGATAGTTTGAATTCTTCTTTTCCTATTAGTATTCTTTTAATTTCTTCTGTCTAATTGCTCTGGCTAGAGTTTCAAGGACAATGCTCAATAAAAGTGTCTTTAGTTTTGTTATCAGGGTGATATTAGCCTCATAGAATGAGTTTGGAAGAGTTCTCTCCTTTTCTATTTCTATGGAATAATTTGACAAGTACTAGTTTTAATTTTGAAGGTCTTGTAGAACTCAGGTGGTCCTGGGCTTTTCTTGATTGGTAGGCTTTTGATGGTGTCATTTATTTTGTTGCTTAAAATTGATCTGCTGAAATTCTGTATGTCCTCCTGATTCAGTTTGGGTAGACCATAAGTCTCCAGAAATTTGTTGATGTCCCAAAGACTATCTTAGATACTGTGCCATCATTTTTTTTCCTTGTATCAATTTCATTTTTTATAAAAAGAAGAAAGTAGATTTTGCATCATTATAACCATTTCACAAACTATAGTACCACTGTATTTAAGAGGAAGGCAATTCTTAAATAGAATAAATATCTTTAAAAAAGAAAGACTTGAAATTTAGCTCTCTCAGGATATGATAAAAAACTAAAGTGAAGAAATATTAAGGGTCTGGGGTTGTGGATCAAGGGTAGAGTGCTTGCCTAGCACATGTGAGGGTTTGATCCTCAGCACCACAGACATACATACATAAAATAAGTTAAAAAAAAAAAAAGAAAAAGAAAAGAAATGCTAAAAACTGTCAGGCCCAGTGGTGCAAGTCTGTAATACCAGCAGCTTGGAAGGCTGAGGCAGTAGGACTGAAAGTTCAAAGCCAGCCTCAGCAACTTAGCAAGGCCCTAAGCAACTAAGCAAGACCATGTCTCAAAAAAAAAAAAAAAAAAAATTTAAAGGGCTGTGGATGTGGCTCAGAGGTTAAGCTCCCCTGGGTTTAATCCCTGGTACCCCCTAAAAAAAAGAAAAAAAGGAAGGAGGAGGAAAGAAAACGAGGGAGGGAAGGAGACTAAAAACTACATTAAAAAGTAAATCTTGACAGCGCTGCGGCTTCAGCTGAGATTTACCCGGGAGTGGAGCTGTTTGCCGGCCCCAGTGGAGAATTTGGGCCCGGTCGGCGCCATCCTCCAGATTCCCTGGCGGAGAGACTTCATTTTGACCTCTCTGAGCCCTCGGGCCTAAGCCCACCCCTTTCGCGGGGACACGGTGCTGCGGCTCCAGGGACACAGTGCGGCATCTCCTGGTTGCCTCTGCCCAGAAACATTGATCATTCCCAACCTGGAGGTTGTGAGACAGCGGCTATCTTGGGTCACCACTTGATCAAGCACCTCTCAAACATCTGGGGAGTTGCTGGAAATCTGCAGGGACGCTCTGGGTCTTTACAGGAAAGTTGCAATCCCTCTGATTTGCACTACTAGAGGGGAGGATATATGAGTAGCATGGGAAGACACGGGAAGAAAGTGTCCCAAACAAACCTGGATGGTGCATCAGGAGATCCTAAGGACAGCACGGTAGAGGGAATGACAGAAATGGAGTTCAGAATGTTCATAATTAAAATGATCCGAGAAGAGAATGAGGTGACGAGAGAGCAGATTCAGGCTATGAATAATCAACTATTAGAGCAATTTCAGGAAGCAAAAAATCATTTCAATAAAGAGATAGAAGTTCTGAGAAAAAAGCAAACAGAAATCCTTGAAGAAAACAAGGAAATAAAGGAAACAATCAACCAAGTTAAAAACTCAATAGAAAGCATAATTAATAGAATAGATCACTTGGAAGACAGAACCTCAGACAATGAAGACAAAATATTTAATCTTGAAAACAAAGTCGAACAAACAGAGAAGATGGTCAGGAATCATGAACGAACCCTCCAAGAAATATGGGACATCATGAAAAGACCAAATTTAAGAGTTATTGGGATTGAGGAAGGCACAGAGATACAAACCAAGGGTATGAACAATCTGTTCAATGAAATAATATCAGAAAATGTCCCAAATATGATGAATGAGATGGAAAATCAATTACAAGAGGCCTACAGGACACCAAACGCACAGAATTTCAACAGATCCACACCAAGGCACATTATAATGAAAATACCTAACATACAAAACAAAGATAGAATTTTAAAGGCTGCGAGAGAAAAGCAGCAGATTACCTACAGGGGGAAACCAATACGGATATCAGCAGATTTCTCAGCCCAGACCCTAAAAGCAAGAAGGGCCTGGAACAACATATTTCAAGCTCTGAAAGAAAATGGATGCCAACCAAGAATCTTATATCCAGCAAAACTTACCTTCAGATATGATGA
>JAJEJO010000580.1:370721-457671 GCA_020662805.1 Glaucomys volans | reverse complement strand
AAAAAAAAAAAAAAAAAAGTAAATCTTGGGCTGGGGTTGTGGCTCAGTGGGAGAGCACATGAGGCACTGGGTTCAATCTTCAGCACCACATAAATAAGTAAAATAAAGGTATTGTGTCTATCTACAACTAAAAAAAAAATTTAAAAAAGTAAATCTTTATAGTTCATAAGCATTATTAATATTGTCTTATATTTTACAAAGCCATGATGCAGAGTACACAAAATAACGAGCCGCATCCAATATCAGAGCTTCCTTACCCTGTCAATAAAGTAAAAAATTAACAGATATAGTAACTAAGGCCTACAACAAATTAATACTTAACTCATATAATCAATTTAATGTTACCTTCCCCCAATTATTAAGAAAAATATCATTCCTTGAGTTACTCACTGATCTGCCAAAAACTAGACTGATGTCAAATACTTGTCTGTAGCCGGGCGTGGTGGCGCACACCTGTAATCCAAGTGACTTGGGAGGCTGAGTCAGGAGGATCGCGAGTTCAAAGTCAGCCTCAGCAACTTAGCGAGGCCCTTAGCAACTCAGTGAGACCCTGTCTCTAAATAAAATACAAAATAGGGCTGGGGATGTGGCTCAGTGGCCAAGTGTCCCTGAGTTCAATCCCTGGTTCCAAAAAAAAAAAAAAAACTTGTCTGTTACCTAATTTCAAAAAACTGCTTCATATATACCTTCATTTTCTACAATACACATAAAATTACTGATTAAATTGCTAAATGAGGTAACTTGCTTGAGGAAATTTTGAAGAAATTTCCAGGGAACATAATAAATTCAGTCATTGAAAAGTCATTACTTGCAGCTACTGCCTGATATTTATGTAGCAACTCAAAATTTTATAAATATCTTTCCCCCAAACATCTAACAGAAATTCTGGGAGACAGACAAGGTAACTGAAAAGAGAGTAAAGTAGCTTTCAAAAGGCATATGCTGACTAAACAAGTATCTCTCTCAATCTACTGTGTATATGGAGCTGAGATGGTGCTCAGAGGACACACAGAAAAGAGACAGCCCCCATCCTCAAGATGCACCTGATCTAGTGGAGATGAACATGTACAGGAGTACTTAGTTTAAACCAGATGGAAATACAATGAAGGAAAAGACAAAATAAGACAATGAAGGAAAACAACAAAATAGAGACATGATTTGTTAGTGTGTAAAGGAACTCTTGAGTATTTTAAGTATAGACTGGATTGAAGGAATAGTGAGAGATAAGGCTCAGGGCAAATCCCCTAAAAATGGAGAGACACAAAAGATTTTTGAACAGAAGAGTAATTTGTTTATATAAAATAGGTCAAGACCAAGGTCCAAAGTCTTCAGTGTGGCACTTAGTGATGATTCAACAGGACTGTGGGTGTGAGTAGGGGGGTAAAGGTCAGGGAGGATAAGAGCATGGATTCTGGATTAAAGGCAGATCTGGGCTCATCCATGCATCCATTCACCAAATGTCAAGAGGGCACCTACTATGTACCAGTTACTGTTCTAGAATCTGTAGAATGCAGCAATGAAGAAAATAAAGGCTCTGATCTCATGACCTCACCAGCTAGTTGGGCATAGGGAACAAACGACAAACAAGTATGGAAATAAAAATATAATGTCAAGAAGTGATTAAGTGCTCTAAAGAAAAGCATGTAAGGGGTAATAGGGATAGAGAATGATAAAAGACTTTGGGAAAGTTACTGGACCCCAATTTTCTCATCTAGAAAATAACTTCAGAAGGTTTTGTGAGGATTAAATGATGCAATGCTTCTGAAGTGTTGTTGTATAGTGCTGGCACACAGAAAACACTCACGCGGTCAGCTCTGGCGTTTACAGAACTGGAAAAGAACTATCTAAGAGGCAACAGCCTTCAGGGTGGGCTACAGAAGGTACTCTAGTTTAAGGAAAGGGATAAAAATGTTTTAATGAAACATTACAAGAAAAAAACAAGTGTACTCTGAAAGGCCTCCAAATAGTTACACTGTTATTTTAAACTCTAGTTAACTGTGTTTTCATCAAGTTGTATCAATAAAATGCACCATATTATTTAAAGGTATTAGCTAATGTCCATTTTGGGAAGACTTTTTAAAAATGTATTCATTTAAACAAACAAACAAAAATCACAGTTTTAGAACTTTCAAAGAATTTTTTTGACTCAAAACATAAAAGCATCATTTCAATTACTACAACAGGCAAAAAAAAGTTAACATTTATATCCAGTTTATGGTCCACATAGAGTTTATATTTCATTTTTTAAAAGAAAAGACATAATATCTTAATAAATCACCAGGAAAGCAAATATAAATCTTCTACCTACATTAAATGTAGCTTGATGGTTTTAAAGTTTGACTTTTAGAATTTCCACAGTCAAGTCATTACTCTATGATGTAATTGTTTCAACAGCTGTTTTCAGGTCTAAAAAAAGATGATTCCTTGATTCCATGGGTTTGCAGAATGTCATTTAACCTGGCACACATTTAGCCTGGAAATGCCACAGAGTCAGATCATGTATTTGACACTTCCTACGACATAATTTAATAAACTTTTTAGACATTCTAAATATCAAGTGTTTGCTTTAAGAATATTCAAAATTCAAAAATAAATGTTTTTATGCATTTAAATTTAAAAAATAAATGTTTTTATGCTTTCTGTTCCTTGATGTTGGATTTAGAAGACTAAAGAACAGAAAAACTGATTTATCTCACACACGTAACAATATGGAATTTTTAATGCCCATTTAAGATGTTGCTTATATATTTTACATACATTTTGAAAATATAATTACCATAGGCTTCTAAAAGCTTTCAGGTTTAGATAATCTATTTCATCTATTTCATAAACAGGTTTTAGATTCTGACTCTAATCCTTAAACATGGTGATGCATTTTTATATCTCTTATTTGCAAACTGAGAAGAATCCAAACAAAGCATCATCTCCTAAAACAACATGAGAGAAGCAGAGAAAACAAACACTTTTCTCAGTAGCTCCATGGAGGAGTACAGCATCCCAAACTCCCAATTTTGACTGATTATATATAGCACAAGTCATATATATGCATTTACAGTGTTCTTCTACAAGATAAATGGGTAGTGGAATGACTTTTAATTGCCTGGTTTTGGGTTTTTCCACATGCAGATAAAGCTTGGTTTCTTGCAAGCTGTGCATTTAAAAATAAAGTTAAAAAGGAGGCAAATGTAACAACCTTTAATCCAAGTACATGAAAGAGCTTAACCCAGGGTCCATTGAGAGGTGGCTCAATGATCTGTGAATGGGATCTGTGAATGCCCTGAAACTTCATGCAAATTATTTTCATATACGTAGAATTTGGGAAAGAGACATATGGTCATAACTTTCAGCATCTTAAAGGGTTTATGGGTCTCAAATTTTTAAGAATTGTGGACTTAAAGGATATCCCAGGTCCAGGTACAAGTGAATCACATTCTTCTCTGAGTTGTTTTCCAGCAGTAGTGATAAAACATTAGGAATTCCTCTCTTGTTAATTACAGACACCTTATTCTCCAAAGTCACCTTGATTGCAGCACTTATCAAATTACATTATAATTGTTTTATGTATCTGTAACTTCCTATGTACCACATATTCCTTAAAAGCACATACAAGGACTGATAGTCTTTGTCTTCCTAGTGACTAGCACAGTAGGTGGACTAGCTTGAGAGTCTCTTGTTCCTGTTAAATAGGTGCTCCACCAGGCCAGTGATTGTCTTGTTTCTGTATTCTTTAAAGTTGTAGCATGATGCTCGGCCCACATTGGACCTTGAAATGCTTGCTGAACCAGTCTTGTGGTTCTTGCTAAAAGCTTAGATTCACACTGACCAGATCTTATCTTTAAAATGAGCTGAGTCTCAGCAATGCAATTGCTTCTTATCTGTCTGTGAAAATTTTACAGTTTTTCAGCTGTGGGTTCTTGAAGCATTTTCCATCTACCCTGAGCTCATTCTGCTTCAATTTCTTGTGTACACTGTCCTGCTGTATTCAATTCTCCTCACCTACTTAACCCAGCCTTGCAGATTTTGCAACATCATCATAGCTTCAGTGCTTGAGAACGGAACAAATCCTACCATCCTCTCTGATGAAGAAGGTGCCTGGGAAGGCGACGTTAAGTATAGTAGGTAATATTTTATTTGCCTCTGCTTTCCACAATTAGTCACTATTAAACATTTTTTACTTTCATGTTTAAAAGAATGTTTTTAAAAAGTTACAATATTCTTATCCCAAAATGTTTTAGACATATAAATCCTATTACACTTTTTTGAGTTCACTATTGCTTCTGTTTTTCAAATGAGTAGACAAATGCTTATTTTAAATTTATAATTTAAGATAAAAATAAAGTAGTTCCTATAGGAAGAATAAATGTACCAGCACCTGTAAAAACAACTCTTAATTCTTTTTCCTCTAAAAAAGCAATAGTTAATGTGAAAGATTTGTTTCTTCTTATGCCAGGTTCCAGCTGCTTCACTTTGTTTAAAACTGACTTCAAAGTTTAAACACTATCCTGTCCCAACAAATAACCTTCCCCCAGATGGAATTATCTGAAGTACTATCCTCAGTGCTCTCAATACCACACCTGCAGCCTTTTAATTCAACATTTTAGAAACTTTCCAAAAGGAAAAGACAGATTGCTTTCTGTCCCCAAATTTTGCCTTTTGAAGAATTTAATACAAGAAGAGCATTCTATAACTTGGGTGAATTTATACACATTTTAGAAAAATTAAAAACTGAGAGTAGTATTTCTACTGTATTGATTATTGTGTGGAAGAAATCCTAAGGAAATCAAAAAATTTAAACAGTTCCAGGTTCAAGAACTTTTAAAGATCTTACTTGTAAATACAGATGCAAGGTAGAGACTGGGCTCAATTTGTGTTCGATCCATATCACCTGGTACAGTTAAAAAAAATCAGAAGAAATTTATTTAAGCCTAGAAATAATCTTGATTCATTCCTATTCACTAAAAAGAACACAAAGTAAAGACACTTCGAATTACTCTCATAAAACCAGGTAAACAGAAGCCTGGCCTAGTGACTTTAATGTAAAGAAGGAAGTCAAACAACTAAATTTAATGACTGTCAATAGAAAAATGCTTTACCACTACAAAAAGAAGTTGAGAATCTCCCTTCTCTCTAGGCCAGTCTGGGGCATATTGCTCAACACAATCTACACAAAACAACCAATAAAGTTGTCAGGAGCAAAGAAGAGCAATATACTATTAAACCAAAGCAAAATTTTAAAACAGGTGGAGGAAAAAATCTTTTTATGGCCAGAGAATTAGGAAGCAAACGAAGTTAAATAACTAAAGAGAAAAATCTGTAGCACATTGAGACAAATTGAGTATTCCTAATCTAAAAACCTGAAATCCTCCAAAATCTGAAACTTTTTTCTAATTTTTTTAGTTGTAGGTGGACACAATGCCTTTTATTATCTTTATTTATATGTGGTGCTGAGGATTGAACCCAGTGCCTCACATGTGCTAGGCGAGCACTCTACCACTGAACCACAACTCCACCACCCAAATCTGAAACTTTTTGAGTGCCAACATGACACCACAAGAGGAAAAATCCATACATGACCTCATGAGATGAGTCGCAGTGAACACACAGGTGCACTAAAAATATCGCATAAGGTTATCTTCAGGTTATGTGTATAAGGTATATATGAAACATAAACAAACTTTATGTTTAGAATTGAGTCCCATCCCCAAGGTATCACATTATGTGTATGCAAAATATGCCAAAATTCTAAAAAAATCCCTAAATCTAAAACACTTCTGGTCCCAAGCATTTCAAATAAGAGTTACTCAACTGTAGTTGTCAGGTCAACAAGATACCCTGGATACTAAGGATATGGGCCCACGTTGATGGCATGATGTTAAGCTATGATCTGAAATAGGTTAATCAATAGTCAATCAATAGCCATTGACAACTTGTTTCTAACAATTCTTTGGGGCAGAATGATAAGGAAAAAAATTATAATATGGAACAGTATTCCTTTTTTCATTTTTTTCTAAGATAAAAAATCATATCTTTTATTTCACAAAAATTTCAAGAGGCTTTTACAAAAAGATATGATTTTTAAGGGAACAAAATTAAATTAAGCATAACATAGTTAATTACACTGGGATTATATTCTTACTAACAACAAACCATGTCAAACTATTATAGTTATTAGAAAACTTCTAAAAATTATGAATGTTAAAAATGAATATACAACACAGATCAATGAAGAAAAAGCTGAAATAGATTAGTTTTAAAAGAAAATCAGCAGCAACCACAAGACACTCATATTTGAAATCTACAAAGAAACCAAAACTGAATTCTAACTGTGACAGTTTTTAAGAACCTTCAAATGCACTATGCTTATTGTGATATTAAAATTTGATATTATCTTTATCCACCTCCCTCTCACTAAGTTTCAAGAGGTAGAGGAAGAAGAGTTACTGCTTGGTCCCTCTGGCTCAATATCAGTGCCTTTCAGATTCTACACAGCACAGTCACAGAGCACAAACACAGAAACCACACGGCAATATCACAGGATCACAGTCAGTATCACCCATCGAAGAACCATTTGTTTTAGCAAATAACAAAGTGGAAGTCTGAGTCTCAGGTTCCTCAAATGTGAAATGAGAACATTACAAACCTAATTGGGTTGATTAAGGATCTTAGCAAAGTATATCACATAAAGAAAGTGTACATAAATGGTGACTATTACAATTTTTATAGCAGTTATTATAAATATAATCAAAATAAGAAAGAAAATCCTGATTTCTGCAATATCTCCTAAACAGGGAAGGAAGGAAGGAAGGAAGGAAGGAAGGAAGGAAGGAAGGAAGGAAGGAAGGAAGGAAGGAAGGAAGGGAGGGAGGGAGGGAGGGAGGGAGGGAGGGAGGGAAACTTCACTATCTCAGTAGCAGAGCTGACAATTTGTAATTTATTTTTCTAATAAGCTTCATAGTCCTCACTTGTTAAATGACAGCGTGCACTGGAAGAGTGAGTACTATGTTCTGCAGTTGAGAATTAAAGTAGGAAATATAATCTGCAACCAAATCAACACAATTTTGCAAACTGCCCATAAAGGTTGTATATTCATACATTTTCTCATCCTGCTGCTCAAAACTAAAGAAATAATACTCATTGGTATTTAAGTCAAAGGATAACAAATGTCTACTGAATTATCTATAAATTTCTATTAACATTTCTATAGAAATTTTGAGTGGATAATACTGACTAGAAATTTCCAATAAATTATCTAGCAATGTAATTTATCCTTTTACCTTTACCACACAAAGCACACTTGTTAACCTTTAATAAATGTTTGAAGATAGCACAAAATACACAACTAGTGATCTTAGATATGGAAAGAGTCCCAGTTGGGAAAGCAAGGATACTGCTTTAAAAAGTCTTAAATGAACGCACACAGTGGGTACTGGGATTGCATCACCTGTGTATGCTATCCTTCTTCCAAACATGTTATTTCAATATACTTTGACTTTTCATTTTAAATAATTAATCAAAATCTTATATATGGTGCCAATAAATAATCAGTGGGCTGGGGACATAGTTCAGTGGTAGATTGTTTGCCTAGCATGCATCCCCAATGCCTCACACAAAAAAAGGAAAAGTTTAAAAAACAAAACAAAAAAAGGTAAGTTATGTTATAGTTTGTACACAAGCTCTTCAAAAATTGTTATGTAAGAGGACAGGAATCTGGTATTTATAATGGTCGTACTTGTGCTTTTAAATTTTTTTATTTTTGATTTGAAAGTTTATTTTCCAGTTCTTTAATACTTTCTTTAGAGAGAGTAACTGGTAGAGCAATACTTAAATCTGTAATTTTTTATATTATTGTTTTTAACAAATTTGTCATATATTATCTAAGAAAACTACATAGTAGGATAGGGCTGTTAACTGCAAAACAAGGATACAAAGATGAAGTCCCTCAAAACATGAATTAATTTTTAAACCCACAAAATAAAATGTGATTATTTATTTATTTATTTATTTATTTATTTTTGTTACTAGGGCTTGAACCCAGGGGTACTTTACGACAGAGCTACATTCCCATCCCTTTTTAATTTTTATTATTATTTTTTTAATTTTGAGAGAGGGTCTAGCTAAGTTGCAGAGGCTGACCTCAAACTTGTGATCTTCCTACCTCAGTTTCCCGAGTTGCTGGGATTACAGGCATGCACCACTGCGCCTGGTCAAAACATGAATTTTTAAATGGATGCCCAAAATTTAAGGCAAAATCTAATAAGGAGACATCTAAAACAGTACCACTCAGGTTACCTGCCTTTTTTTATACTACTTTAATTTCACTTAAAAAAAAAAAACCTAAGAATATTATTAGGGTATTTAAAACAATATGAAAAGAAGTTAGTACTTTTAAAACAATCTTCCAAATTAAGTTGCTCATTGGCTATAAATATAGTAAGCACATCAACTCTCTCAAATAACAGCATTTTCAGAAATAGGATCCTGGCAACATAAAAGCTTATATCATCTAACTGCCAAGAAGTAAATTGTTAATTCAGAAAATAGATGACCCACCTATCCTGAATGCAGTCCATGATTTATCTGAATAATGTACATTTAATTATTAAAACTCATTAAAAAGCATTTAAGTACTTGAATGCATTGCTGTTAAGTGTTATGACATGGAATGCCTGCCTTTTAGGGGCAAGAATGTCTGGAGGGACATTCCAGCATTAAATCTGGTCGAGAACTGAGAGACACTGTTTTAGTAGACAACTTTATCTACAACTCACTTCCTGTTAGTTCAACAGCCTGTGAAACCACTACTAAAACAAATTCTCAGACAATTCTTTACAAAAATATGCCATAATGGTTTAAAAACTTAAACATTATAATAGGTTTGCCTTGTGAAAGAAGCCATGAACTCTGATTTCATTTACCTAAAGTTCAAAAACAACAAAACTAATGCTCTCAGAAGTAGGAATAAGTTTCATCCTTGTGGGAGTGGGGGCTATGAATGACAGGGAACATGAGGGGATTTGGGAGGCACTGGCAATGTTGTCTCTTGAGTTGGGTACTGGTTGACAAATGTGCTCTGCTTGTTGACAAATCTTTGATCTGTACACTTAGGTTTGTGTACTTTTCTGTATGTATATTATTTTCCATAAAAAGTTAAAATTGCAAAAAAAAAATTGGTTCGTTTCAGCAATTAAAAGGTAGTAGCTTTGTAATTTTGAATGGTTTTCTAATGATAAGTTAGGCAGAACACTAACCTTACTAGGTAGCATTTAACCTCAAGTAACTGACTAGTTACTGCTAAGCCACTGCCCACATAGCTGACTACATTGATGAGCTCCCTTAAATCTGGAAATACAATAAGCTGAACCTCTTCAGAAGCCACTGAGCTTTTGTGGTGGTTGTCCTGCTCTCACACAGCTTACTATCAGGGTATCTGATGTTCTGTGGCAATAGAATTCTATGATAATTGGTCTCGCTTTAACTGAAAGCACAAGCTGGAATCCAGCTTTAACCAAGCTTGAATGTGTTTCTGCAATCTTAATATGTTCCATAAATGCACACTAATTCCCTCTTTTTATGGGTGCCAAAAAAGCTTATAAATCAATGACACTGTAACTACACTTAAATGTAACTATAACTCTTACTCAACGATAACTCCTATAATTCTAATTTGGTAATATTATTCCAGGCCACAAAGTGTAGAGAAGGACACAATTATAACATTCTTATAAATGACATTTGACAGTTACAAGGCTGAAGGCAAAGTAACTTCCTAATATATTTACTAAACACTTTGAAGTTAAGGACTCCTATAATCTACACAGAAAATCCATTTTCTATGACAGAGATTCTTCCTAAATATGGAAACTTCTCTCAAATTATGGCTTGTGATTATTACTAAAAATATACTATCTTACCTGTGCAGTCTTTACAATGGTTTTTGCCATATCTAGCCATTTCTAACTACATTTGGAAAGAAAAATTAAATCTGACATAGTGACCAGTTCACTTCCCTAAGGCCAGAGCTGGTAACTTTTAAAAGAGTGAAAGAATGAAAAATGAGCTTTCAAATACAGGAAGCCACTAGAAAATAAGAACAACACCACTTCATATCCCAGAATGAGAGCTTTAAAGATTTTCTGTTGAATAGTAAGTTTCAGGTTAAGGGGGAAGGGAAGGTGGGTAGGTTTCTGCTCACTGTATACACGACACCAATGGGAATAAGAGCCAGTCCAAGTTCTATGTTACCATTGCTCTGGGTAATAGTTCCAAGCTGTGAGGCACAGCTGTATAGGCCCTGCCAGCAAGGCCATCACAGCAGTGCTTTGATAGCATGGGGCCCCAAAGTGTCAGGATATAGAGAAGGCAGCAGTTGTTGGCTGTGAAAACAGTCTGATACAAACCAGATGGGAACTTACTAGATGGGCAACACAAAGGAAAACAATTGGCTTATTCAACAAAGTCAGGACCCTGCCCAAGAATTCACAGAAGACAGTAACAGTCACCCAGAGTTGATGCAAACAAGAAACAGCCATGTGGTTATAGTTTAAAGAATTGTTTTTCCTCAGACTAAACAAAGTTTTGATTTCTAATTCTTGTATTCATTAATTGTAGTTTGGTGTACAAGTCTTTTTGCCAAAGACAAATATTTCATTTGTATAATATATACTTTTGTGACAACCAAGAGAAATATATGGGGACATAGAAACTAATTTTGTGCTACTTCCTGTAAAGTGTTATGAACGCTGGCTAAACTATTTCAGGAAACTGGCAAATTTTGAAAATAATTGATCATGCTGATGCAGTAATTAGAAAATATCTAACGTAATATTTCCAGGACTTCCTAAATCCTGATTTTTAAAAAAACATAGAATGACTCTAAAGGCAATAAGTACAAGGCTTTCAGCAGAACTACTTTTCTACCTAAATGATTTTTTTCCGACTTCATTAGGTGATACAGTATTACTACACTTATATTCACAGGAAAAAAGTACCCAAGTTCTATACCTGTGTATTCTGAGTTGACAAGTGTAACAGACACTAACAATTAGATTCTAAGATACTTTCAGTAATATTATTTCACTTACAAACTTTTGCAGGTATGTATTCCACATATCATATATGTATCCTTATGTTTTAGTATTTAACAGAGTAATTAGCATTCTAGCTTAAAATAATTCACAAGTAACTGTATTTTTTCCACTAGAAATCCCAGCATAACTTGGGCCGCTGCATTTACTGCTAGTTTAAAAACACACACAATGCCGGGGATGTAGCAGTGGTAAAGTGTGTTGCACATGTGCAAGGTGCTGGGTTCACTCCCTAGCACCACCAAAAAATTAAAATTAAAATATTTTTTAAAACTATGTTCAAGAACGTCTTAAATTTGCAATCACTATTCTTAGACTTATTGACAATTATTTACATACTTTAGTGAAATTGTCCATTTCTAGTTTTATGGGGTGCTTATATAAAGAGATATGAACCTAAAAGACAAGTATAAATTTAAGAAAAAAATTTTATACTAAGCTTTTTATTTGTTTTTAGCTCATAAATGTCTCAATTTCACTTCAGAGAAGAAAATGACCAGATCACGTAGGACTTTGTAGGTCACAGTGAGTTTGGATTTTATTCGGGTTCAAAGTCACTGGAGATTGAACAGGAAATCATGTGACCTGATACACATTTTAAAAAGACCATTCTAGTTCTGGGTGGGTAATTGACAATAAGGAAGAAGAAATGAAATAGGAAGACCAATTGAGAAACTTCTCAGGATAACATTACTACTGAAAAATATTATGCTCAGGGCTGGGGATATAGCTCAGTTGATAGAGTGCCTGCCTCATAAGCACAAGGCCCTCAGTTCAATCCCCAGCACCGCAAAAAAAAAAAAAAAAAAAAAAAAAAGCTTGAAAAATCAATACTACAACCACAGAAGGTGGGAAATTTAACTTGATACCAGGTTGCTGAAAAAAATATTGTCCAGATTAGAACACTAAAAACCATAGAACGGGGCAACAGTTTTAACAACTTCTATACACACTATGTATGCCTGTAATCCCAGTGACTACTTGGGAGGCTGAGACAGAAGGATTGCAAATTCAAAGCCAGCCTCAGCAATTTAGTGAGACCCTATTTCAAATTTAAAAATAAAAAGGGCTGGGGATGTAGCACAGTGGTCAAGCATCCCTGGGTTCAATTCCTAGTGCCCATATACACAAACAATAATAGTAAGATTATTATACTCCTCTGGGCTTCAGTTTTCCCATCTGAACAATAACAACATCTTTACATACTGGTAATTTTGCTGTTGCTGTGAGAATGAAAGCTACAATGTATGAGAGTTCTTTATCACAGTAAAGCATTTGAGAAATGTTAGTTTCATCATTGTAGGTTTGGGACAAGAAATAGATCTGCCAGATTTGGCAGTGACTCTGCCCTGTCCTAATGTATCTCTATACAAGATATATTGACTCATAGAGTAGAAGCAAACAAGAGCTTAGAAACAATATTACATAAGGAATAGTAAAAGGAACATAACATTCAGACTTTAAATTATGATTACTCATCAGATATTTGAAAGATTGTTTCAAAGACTTTTAACACTCACAGGAAAAAAACTAGAACCAATAAGTAAGAAATTAAAGAAGTAAATGTTAACTGAGAAAGAATAATTAGTGCTTTTTGTCCATAAGATGTAGAGTAAACTAGTGTGTTTGTGATACCTATTGGGTCTAATGTCCTCTTTGTTGGTCCCCCCCTACCATTAAATCTTGAGATTGCCTAAGCTCTCAAGCCTGGAATGCTTCTCTTTCCTGGCTATATTTAGTACTTTAGGTATCTCATCCATATTCACTGTTTTCAATGGCATCTACACTGTCAGCTCTCAGACACTGTGGCCTGCTCAGATATCATATCTGGAGTTACAATGTTCAGTTGACCCTGTTTTCTTGATCATGTTTTCTTTTTGAATAAGTGACCTAATTTTCAAGGAGATACTTTAAGGTCATACAAATATCCTGCTCCTCAGGAAAATTTCCCTGTACATCACTGATGACCTTTGTGTGGCCTAACTTTTACAAGGATGGTTAGAAAATGTTGACATTCCAATGTCAGTACTCATCCTATATTTGCCAGTTGACACTTGACATTCTTCTGTAAACCTTTTATTTCTCTTATCATTATCTGAAATTGTTGTAAATTTGTTTACTTGTTTTTTATCTGTTATATTCACAAGTACATAAGCTCTGTGAAAGCAGGAATTTTACCTATTGTTTCACAGTATCCTTGAGGCTTTAAACAATGTCTGGCACCTAGCAGTTACTCAAGAATAAATGTATAAAGACACTGCTGCTGACAACTGGAGGTCTTTTCTCTGGGTGCAGCTACCTTCTACACTGCTGCCACTAACACTGCTCCTGTCACCCACGCTGCTTCTGCCATCGACATCACTGCCACCAACACTGCTGCAGCTGTCCGGAGGTCGCCTGAAGGTCTTCTCTCTGGGTGCTGCCACAGTCACTGCCACCACTGCCACTGACTCCCCACCTGCTACCAATGCCACGGACTCACTGCAGTAGCTGCTGACCTGCTGCCATCAACCCCCACCATTACTGTTTCCACCCCGCCCCCCAGACATCCACTGCCAGGAGACTCAAGGTTTGGTTGCACATGTCTGCATCCATCTTGAGAGGCTGGCCAGGGCCTGGAGAGTGGGATGCCAGCAGGTTTGCAGTCACTGCCATATTGGGTACAAGATGGCACCCTGTTTGGGGATGCAGGTCAGGACCTGGAGGTTCAGTGTCAGGGTGCCTATGGGTTTGACTGTGCCTGGGGTCTTCCTCCTGGGAGTGCTGGTAACTGCTGTCATCTAGTTGCTGTTTCTCAGGATTGCTCATCCCTGGTGGTCTCTCTCCAAATTCTAGGAGCATTGAGATCTTGGGACTGCAACATGGATGAACTTGGGATATCTAAGGCCAGATGGGTGGGATAGTGACTAGCTCTGCCAGGACTGGTCTGGGCCATGCAATCCAGTGAGAAATCAGAGACAGGTCTGAGAAGCTTTTTGAATGCCAACAGCGACAGTTATGCACTTTTCCATTAAGATTTATTTTATTTTTATTTTATTTCTTCTCTAACATCCCTCTCTACCATATTTGGACCAAGGTATTTTTCATGCATCAGTTTGTTGACGATGGTGATATATGCATGGTGTTTTGCAGTTCTGTTATATATTCTTATATTTTTAATTTTTTTCTCTTTATATGTACTCTTCCTCTCACTTGTCTGTTTTCCTTTATTCCTTTTCTACCTTTTCTCCACTGAACAGCCAATCTCTGTTCTTCTTCTACTCTGCCTGTGGATTTTTACTTCTAGCTTCTCTTTTTCTCCCTCATGAATATCACATCCTATATTATTTGTTCTATGTCCAACATTTGAAATTGTAAACCTCTTTTAGCAAATTTTCTGTTTATATTGTAGATAGTGATTGAACTCATCATTTCTGTTTATAGTGAGAAAGCAGAAGTCGCCTTAGTGGGAGCTATTAGATTTAAGACTATATATTGTTTACACCAGTTGCTCTTCATATTGGTCTTCCTCTTAAAGATGAGGTACTGGAAATCTTCAGGGACAATATAAGTCTACAGGGTAAAATCTTATTGCCTCAGATTCATATAACTAGATGGGAAAACATGAGCAACATGAAAAAACAAGGGAACAAAGTGCCCCAAACAAACCAATATGCCTCAATAAGAGAATCCACTGATAGTACAGTAGAAGGAATGTCAGAGAAGGAATTTAGAATACACATAGTTGATCAGAGAAGGATGGTACAAAGGATGGTATAAAGAGTGAAATCAAAGAGAAAATAAATGAAGTGAAAGATCACTTCAACAAAGAGTTACAGATTCTGAAAAAAAAATAAGCCGAAATCCTCAAAATGAATGAAATAACAAACCAAATTATAAATTCAATGGAAAACGTCACCAACAGACTAGACCATTTGGAAGACAGAACCTCAGGCAATGAAGGCAAAATATATAATATAGAAAATAAAGTTGACCATGCAGAGATAATAAGAATCCATGAACAGAATATCCAAAAATTATGGGAAAACATGAAAAAAACAAATTTAAGAGTTATCAGGATAAATGAAGGAGCAGAGATACAAACTAAAAGAAATGCACAATCTTTTCAATGACATAATATCAGAAAATTTCCCAAACCTAAAGAATGAAATGGAAAATCAAATAAAAGAGGCTTATAGGACCCCAAATGTACAATATTACAGCAGCCCCACACCAAGGCACATTATAATGAGAATGACTAAAATATAGAATAAGGATAAAATCTTAAAGGCCATGAGAGGGGAAAAAGCAAATTACATATAGGGGAAAACCAATTTAGATCTCAACTGATTTCTCAACCCAGACCTCAAAGCAAGGAGGTCCTGGAACAACATATTTCAAGCTCTGAAAGAAAATGGATGCCATCCAAGAATTTTATATCCAGCAAAGTTAAGTTTCGGAAATAAACTTGAAGATGAAATTACAACCTTCCATGATAAACAAAAGTTAAAAGAATTCACAATTAAGGGCTGGGGCTGTAGCTCAGTGGTAGGGGGCTTGCCTTGCATATGCAAGGCACTGGGTTCAATCCTCAGCACCACATAAAAATAAATAAATATTAAAAAAAAAGAATTTGTAATTAGAAAGTACTACAGAACATCTCAGCAAAATATTCCATGAGGATGAAGTGAAAACCAGCAAAGGGAGGAACTGCACTAAAGGAATAGTCAATCAAAGAAGAAACTAAATCAAATTAAAAACCAGAAATAAACCAAAATGACCAGGAATACAAATCATATCTCAATTATAACCTTGAATGTTAATGGCCTGCACTCATCAATCAAAAGACATAGACTGGCAGACTGGATTAAAAAACAAGACCCAACAATATGCTGCCTTCAAGAGACTCACCTCATAGGTAAAGACATTCACAGACTGAAGGTGAAAGGATGGGAAAAAAACACATCACTCACATGGATCATGTAAACATGCAGGAGTTTCCATTCTCATATCAGATAAAGTGGACTTCAAGCCAAAGTTAATCAGAAGGGACAAAGAAGGACATTTCATACTACTGAAAAGAATTATACATCAGCAAGACATAACAATCGTTAAATATTTATGCCCCATACAATGTAGCATTTATGCATATCAAACAAACCCTTCCCAATTTCAAGAATCAAAAACACCACAACACAATAATACTGGGTGATTTCAACACACTGGACAGACCTTTCAAACAAAAACTAAATAAAGAAACTATAGAACGAAATAATACAATAATTTATATTTAACAGACATATATGAATATTTCATCCATCAATGAGTGAATACACTTATTTCTCATCAGTACATGGATCCTTCTCTAAAACAGACCATATCTTAGGCCACAAAGCAACTCTTAGTAAATACAAAAAATGGAGATAATACCCTGCATTCTATCAGATCATAATGGACTGAAATTAGAAATCAACAATAAAATAAAAAATAGAAGCTACTTTAACACATGGAGACTAAATAATACACTATTGAATGAGAATGGATAGTAGAAGAAATCAAGATGAAATAAATGAGAATATTGATACAACATACCAAAATCTCTGGGACACTATGAAGGCAGTACTAAGAGGAAAGTTTATTGCATTGAGCTCATTTATTAAAAGAATAAAACGTCAACAAATAAATGACCTAACATTATATCTCAAAGCCCTAGAAAAAGAACAAATCAACACCAAAAACATCAGAAGACAGGAAATAATTAAAATCAGAGATGAAATCAATGAAATTGAAGCAAAAGAAACAATTGAAAACTTGACAAAACAAAAAGTTGGTTCTTTGAAGAAATCAATAAAATTGAAAAAACCCTAGCCATGCTAATAAAGAGAAAAAGAAACCCAAATTACTAAAATATGTGATAAAAAAGGAAATATCACAACAGATACATCTAAAATACAAAAGATAATTAGAAACTATTTTGAAAATATATATTCTAATACAATAGAAAATATTGAAGACATCAACAAATTTCTAGAGACATATGACCTACCTAAACTGAATGAGGTCATACACGATTTAAATAGAACAATTTCAAGTAATGAAATAGAAAATGCTATCAAAAGCCTACCAATTAATAAAAGCCCAGGACCAGACAAATTCTCAGCCAAGTTCTACACAGCCTTCAAAGAAGAATTAACACCACTACTTATCAAATTATTTTATTAAATTGAAAAGGAGGAAACCTTTCCAAACTCATTCTATAAGGCTAACATCACAGTGATACTAAAACCAGACAAAGACACACCAAGGAAAGAAAACTTCAGACCAATATCCCTGATGAACATAGATGCAAAAATTCTCAATAAAATGCCTACAAATCACATACTAAACATATGAAAAAGATAGTGCACCATGATCAAGTGGGTTTCATCCCAGGGATGCAGGGTTGATTCAATATACAGGAATGAATAAATGTAATTCATCATATTAAGACTTAAAAACAAGAATCATATGATCATCTCAATAGATGCAGAAAAAGCATTTGATAAAATAAAGCATTCCTTTTCAAAGCCCTAGAAAAACTAGGGATAGTAGGAACACACCTCAACATTGTAAAAGCCATCTATGCTAAACCCAAGGCCAACATAATTCTAAACAGAGAAAAATTAAAAGCATTCCCTCTAAAAATTGGAACAAGACAAGGATGCCCTTTAACCACTCTTATTCAACATCGTCCCTGAAACTCTAGCCAGAGCAATTAGACAGAAGAAATTAGAGGGATATGAATACGTAAAGAACAACTCAAATTATAACTGTTTGCCAACGACATGATTCCACATTTAGAAGATCCAAAAAATTCCACCAGAAAACTTCTAGAATAAATGAATTCAGCAAAGTAGCAGGATATAAAATCAATAACCATAAATCAAACACATTCATATATATCAGTAATGAATCCACTGAAAGAGAAATTAAGAACCCATTCACAGGAGCCTCAAATACAATACAATACAATACTTGGGAATCAATCCAACAAAAGAGATGAAAGACCTCTACAATGAAAACTACAGAACACTGAAGAAAGAAATTGGAGAAGACCTTAGAAGACAGAAAGACCTCCCGTGCTCCTGGATAGGCAGAATTAATATTGTCAAAATGGCCATACTACCAAAACCATTATACAAATTTGATGCAATTCCTATTAAAATCCCAATGATATTCTTTTTTTTTAACTGGTGTGCAAATTTTATTTTTTAATGTACTAATAAAATAACAAATAGTTAACTTAATGACTATTTCTTATAAATGAAATTAAATTGGATTTAAAATAAATCTTCTGACAACCAATACATCCTTAGCAAGAAACCAAACGCTTTCTCAGAATTAGGATTTTTTTTGATGCTTAAATTTCTTCCCATATTGCAACTTCAATTTCATATTCCCTCATTGTATCAAATTCAAGCCATGGCTGACTCTACTTTTGAGCGTCTTTCATTTGTTCTTCAGTTAAATAAAGATCAAATCTGATTCCTTTAATATTAAAATTTGGACATTCCCAGCATTTGGACCAAGGTTTAGGCTTCATTTTTACTTTCAGCTTATTAATAGGAATTTCTTTGCTAGACTCTGGTGTTACTGGTTTCATACTGATATCAAAAGCACAAGAAGTAAAATCAAGAATCAATAAATGGATGGATTCAAACTCAAAAGCTCAGCAAAAGAAACACTCAGTAATGCGAAGAGAGTGCCTATAGAGAAAATCTTTACCACATGCACCTCAGATAAAGCATTAATCTCCAGGATATATACAGAACTCAAAAAACTTAACACCAAAAAAACAAATAACCCCATCAACAAATGGGCAAAGGAACTCAACAGACACTTCACAGAAGAAATACTTGATCAACACATGGATGAAAAAATGTTCAACATCTCTATCAATTAGAGAAATGCAAATCAAAACTATTCTAAGATTTCATCTCACTCCAATCAGAATGGCAATTATCAAGAATACAAGCAACAATAAATGTTGGCAAGGATGTGGGGAAAAAGGTACACTCTTACATGGCACCTCAAACTGGTGCAAGCACTATGGAAAGCAGTATGGATATTCCTCAGAAAACTTGGAATGGAACCACCATTTGACCCAGCAATCCCACTCTTTGGTTTTTACCCAAAGGACTTAAAATCAGCATACTGCAGTAACACAGCCACATCAGTGTTTAAAGCAGCTCAATTCACAATAGCTAAACTATGGAACTAATCTAGGTGTCCTTCAACAGATGAAGGGATAAAGAAAATGTGGTATATATGGAGTTAAGACTATGGGTGTGTGTATATATACACACATACACACACACACACACTGGAATATTACTCAGCTTTAATGAAGAATGAAATTATGGCATTTGCTGGTAAGTGGATTGAGTTGGAGAATATCATGCTAAGTGAAATAAGCCAATCCCAAAAAAACCAAAGGGCGAATGTGTTCTCTGATATGGAGACAATAATTCACAATGGTGGTGGGATGGGGATATAGCTCAGTGGGTAGAGTGCCTGCCCTGCAAGCACAAGGCCTTGGGTTCAATTCCCAGCACCACAGGAAAAAAAACAAAAACAAACAAAAAAAAAAAACCACAATGGTGGGGGGTGCGCTAGGGAAGAATAGAGTTACTTCAGGTAGAGGGGAGTGATTGGGGGGAAGGGGTATAGGGGTAGAAAAGATAGTAGAGTGAAACAGACATTATTACCTCATGTATATATATATGATTACATGACCAATGTGATTCTACATGTATAATCAGAAAAATGAGAAATTATATTCCCTTTTTGTATGATTTATCAAAATGCATAAACGCATTCTACTGTCATATATAACTAATTAGAACAAATAAAAAATTAATAAAAAAGAATAAATGCATAAATGGCAAGAAAGAAAGAATACTGTTAGCAAGGACATCGAACTAGACGGGAATAGGGATACATATGCATTTGATTCAATACTTATTTACTGAGAATCTGCCATTGAAGACAGTATGGTAGAGAGCAGGTGGAACAGAGATGAATGAGGCAAAGCACTGTCTCCAAGGTGTTTACTATCTAGACAAGGTGGCAACTGTTTTAAAAAAATCATAAAAGGTATGATAATAAGGGCTAAAATGAAGTAATACCAAATGGCATGGATGTTTCAAGGACACCACGGTGGACCAAGAATGTGTAGTTCTGAGTAGGGGAGAAAGGCATGGGATGGGGCAAGGAGAGCTTGTATTTGACTAAAAGCAAGTAATCTGAACAACACATTAGGGGATACTGGTAGATATGCTCGAGGGAGGAGTTGAGGAAGATAGAATTATTAAGTGTGTATAGCTACAAGTGATCTTCAACATCAAGTCGATCCCATCTCATTCTGTAGATGAGAAGTGTCTGATTCTGTTTATTCCATTATCATAGCCCTCCCATTGTCTTTCCCCTTTCCTGCCTGAATATTATCCCGAATTTTCTCTTCTTTCCTTGCTCCTCCTTTCTTTTTAATCTCCACTATCACATTTACCCCCACCTCTGCCCTCCTTTTACACCCTTCATTCCTTTCTCTGCATCTGTTTTTTTCTTCTCTCATGACTACATCTTTCTCCCTTTCCCTGTGCCAACAATAGAAATTAGGATCAAAACTGCAGGTGGAAAGATTATCTTTACAGAAGGGAGAAAAATCACAGCTCACTCTTCATCACCACTCCCCATAATGAGATCAACGAGAGTCATAAGAAGTTGAGGCTCAAGCAGCAACAACTATTTACACTGGGAAGAGCAGACCTTACAAAAGAAGTTTCTATTAAAAAACTGGCTATAATTCACAAATTACGTCTCCGTTCCAGCAAGGAACAAAATCAGAAACCTTTGAATGTAGAGGAATACAGAATGGGGATCAGTGTGAATTAAAGAGGCATTGAAGTCTTGGATGGTGAAAAGACAGTACTTACACGAAGTACTTACAGTACTTACTCCCCACCAAGACTTATGTTGAAATTTAATCCTCATTGCGAGATATTAAGGGGCAGAAAATTAATCCTACTATGGTATTTAGCAGAGGGACTTTCAGGAGATAATTAAGGTTAAGTGAATGTGGTTTATAAAAGAAGGAGGACAGCCTTGATCTACTATGTTATGTCTCATCACATGATGCCCTGTGTCACCCTGGGACTCTGCAGAGTTCCCACCAACAAGGAGGACCTCACCAGAGACACTACTCAATCTTGAACTTTCCAGCCCTCAGAACTATGAGTTGAACCAACCTTTAGTGTTTATAAATTACTCTGTGAACTGAAACAATAGGTAACTATATAAGTCAAAAATATATGGAGCTGGGCACAGAGGCACACACTTGTAATTCTAGTGGCTCAGGAGGCTGAGGCAGGAGGACTGCAAGTTCAAGGTCAGTCTCAGCAACTTGGTAAGGCCCTATGTTATTTAGTGAGACCTTGTCTCAAAATAAAATATTAAAAAGGGCTGGGGATGTGGCTCAGTGGTTTAGTGCCCCTGGGTTCAATCTCCAGTATCCTCCCTAAAATGATATGGAGCCCCAGGAAGAGACAGCCAAGAAGAAAAAGGATTGAGTGAATGGAGATGCCAGTACATATGGGAGAAAATATGACCAAAGTGGCTCCATTTAAATAATGCACTAGCCCCCGCCAAATACGGGCATCCTTTTCTCATTACCCAAGAACAACGAGGTTAATTAGGGAAAGGAGGAGGAAAAAAAAAGTTAGACCCTTAATAAGATAGTAATCCCTACACATTCTAAACAGTAAAGTTGTTCATTATTCCTCAATATATCAGTGCTTCAAAAAAAAAATTTGGAGGTTTCCAGTATGAAAGGTTATTAAAAAAAAAAGCTCTCTTAGAAACAGTCCCAGCTAATCAGTGCACTGTTGCTTCTAAACAGCATCATTTAAATTCCAGTCTACATCTCATCTATTCCTCAAGAGATGGCTCTATGTAGGAAAGAATAGTAAAGAATATACTTGAATTCTCCTAGGATCAGATATTGGAACTAGGTTTAAAGACAATACCCTTTGAACCTCTTCTTCATAAACTGATACCAAAAACACCATTCAGAAATTATTGAGGGGCTGGGGTTGTGGTTCAGTGGTAGAGCACTTGCCTAGCATGTGTGAGGTACTGGGGTTTGATTCTCAGCACCACACATAAATAAATAAATAAAATAAAAGATCCATCAACATCTAAAAAAAATATTTAAAAAAAAAGCAAAAATAAAAATCAATGAAACAAGCTAGAAGACTTCACATGCCTAAATCCAAATTTTAATTTGTTCTTCTCACCTCCAAACAGTGTCTGGCACCCTCATTTGCATCATTTCTAAATCATCACAGGTTTGCTTTGGTATGACATGTCTTTTAAAAGCTGCCATTAAGCTTGCATTAGGTGTTTTACATATGAATCACATGGGAAGAACTATGGCATTTACTTAATGTTATCTATTTTCTGTAGCAAAGTACAATCTTGGGAGATTTTTCCCACTTAAAAAAATGTAGTTTTTGTTTGTTTGTTTGTTTTTCCATAAAGCTACCAGGGTCAAATCTTCCTAGATGATGTTAGTTAGACCTTTGCTTGAAGTGGGGATGGGGAAAATTTTGAAACCAAAGGCAAAAGTTTGGGGCATTTTACACAAACAAAATCTTATTCTATATAACATGAATAATAGTAGTAGTAAGAGCAAAATTACTATGGATAAGAAAGTTTAATCAAATTAAACATTAACTTTTCTACATAATAGCATATGTAAGGACAATAAAAAGGGGAAAAATGTTTTCCAGGAACATACGTTTATAAGGATAATAAATGAAACTGTATTGTTTTTTGTTGTTAGAAATTCAAGGGTTTTTCCCCTAATAATTTAATAATTTTTAAATAGTCTCTTGTGTACCCATACTGCCCTCAGTCTTAACTACACTTCTAATCAGGATGTCCCAGCCTATACATGATTTTTAAGCCCTTGAATTATCAGTTTCTTTTGAATTTAAAGATGTGAGAATTGTTGACAGAATGCAATTTACTAAAACTTTCACCAGTCAATAGCTAGAATTACTGCTGGAAATCATCCTTGTTTAATAACCTTCATCTTAGCTATCAAACATATAAATCAATGGAAAATTATGTAAAAGAATCCAAGATATATATATATATACATATATATATACACACACACACACACACACACAATTATGGTATAACTATAATCTTAACTATATTCACTAAGGAGGCAAAAATGTTCAATTAATCTCCCTAACACTATACAGAACACAGACTACCATAAGGTTTTTCTCATAAAGCTCAAGACTAGTACATGGTCACTTCTTATTTGTTAAAGGAGAGTTGATTATGAGTATTAAAAAGGAGAGATTTCCTAGATACAGCTATGCTAATAAATATTAATACTTGCATCACTCTTATCTATTACAAATTCATTTTGTTTTTAATTATCATATCAACCTACAAAAATATGTACTATATCACAAAAAAGAAAAGCACAGAGAGCTATCTTGCACATTCTGCACTGTAATGCCTCCAACTCCACAGAAAACAAAGTCCCCAAAACAACTGAAGTCACTAACTAAGCAGTGTTTCCCAAAGGATGGTCCTCCCTCATTCTGTGCCAGGCCTCACAGAGGTACTAGTTTAACATTCCTCTGCGCAGGCCCTGCCTCAGGCAGTCTCAGGGTAATTCTGGGCTCTATATATTAAAGAAGAACTTTTGTGTCCATTAAATTTTAAGAAACACTATATTAGAGACTAACAAACTATCCAGGAATGGCTCATCCTACAAGTATAATAAGCCCATATTACTATTTTGTTCTAATAATTTTAAATTGAAATAGTCAACCCTCTCTTTTTATTTTCAGTATATGAACAAAAAGGGTAGAACTGGGTTAGCGAAATAACCTGTTACTCTCTTGGATGAAATAGTCTATGTAGATTTTACTTTATTTGTAGAAAACTTAAATCATTACAACAGTTAAATGAACAATTATTATGCTGATTAGAAGAACAGCATTTGTAATACATTAACTTGCAATTATATGTAATATTATTTGGAGGAGAGCAGTGTGATATAATAAAAATATTACTAAACTAGCAGTCAGATCATATCCTATCACTAATCCCAATTATGACCTCTGGTTCTGTTGAACTAAAGATGATTCCTCTGCTCCAAAGACTAAAGTATTCATCTGATTAAACAAATGTATCAGATGTCATCAAATCTATATTTACCTCAGTGATTATTATTTTATAAGGTTAAATTATTTTTAGTGGTTGTTGAATAGAAGGCTACTACTTGATCTAACGGTTTATATTTAACATCAATAAAAAATTTGAAGTCAGGTTTAAGAAAATCTGGCTAAGAACAAGGGAGAAGTATATAGTATTTGAATTATATATCAATTTTTAAAAATGAATAAATGAATGTCCACAATGTTTTTCTCTGTTGTCTGAAGTAGAAAAAGATTGCCTACATTCTAATATACAACCTGACTTTACTTTCCTCATCTTTGGTCATATTCTTAGCTTCCCTTACCCTCTGTTCAACTAATATGACCTCAAAGAATGAAAATTTGTATTACTACTACAAAGGAAATCATAAATCTTTTAGAAAAGCAATTAAAAATTATTTTGGATTATTCCACTGTGTCTATCTGCAACCAAGTATCAGCAATTGAAAAATGACTGTAATGAAATATTCTAATTTTCTTTCTTCTCTTCCTTCTGTCTTATTACTAAATGACAAAATTAAATGTGATTTGTAGTCAATAGCAAATACTATAATCATCAAATTCAATTCAATGGACATTTCCTAATCATCAACTGTGTGGCAGGCACAATGCTACTTTGGAAGACAAACTCTAAAACAAGATAACCTGTCTTAAATTATAAAACCATTCCATATATCACTTTTCTTTAAATTTTAAATAATTAGTCCAGGGAACATAGAGATGATAAAAGCAGCTCTTAGCCGGGCGTGGTGGCGCACACCTGTAATCCAAGCAACTTGGAAGGCTGAGTCAGGAGGATCGCGAGTTCAAAGTCAGCCTCAGCAACTTAGCCAGGCCCTAAGCAACTAGTGAGACCCTGTCTCTAAATAAAATACAAAATAGGGCTGGGGATGTGGCTCAGTGGCCAAGTGTCCCTGAAAGCAGCTCTTACCAACAAACTGTTAAGTCACATGATAAGTATCTGTTGTCAAATGCTTATTCATTATGTGGTATAAAACAAGGAAAAAAGTAACAGCTTTGCAATCTTTTACCCATTTCTTTTTTCTTTTTTTTGGTACTGGGGATTGAACGAACTCAGGGGCAATCAACCACTGAGCCACATCCCCAGCCCTTTTTTATTTATTTAGAGACAGGGTCTCACTGAGTTGCTTAGCACCTCACTGTTGCTGAGGTTGGCTTTGAATTTTTGATCCTCCGGCCTCAGTCTCCTGAACCTCTGGGATTACAGCATTCTCTACTTTGCCAGGCTCTTTCACCCATTTTAAAAAACTGGATTGTTTTGTTTTCCTACTACTAAATTTTGAGGATGTGGACTTGAATTCCAGAGTTTCATTTTCAAAATCGTGTTCCTTGGGAAAATTAGTTAACAATCATGAATCTTATTTCCCACTCTCTTATAAAATAAAAATAAAACTAGTTTCCTGATATGGTATTTTGAAGAATAAATGAAATAACAACAAAGTGCCTGGCAAGCCTTCAGTAAATGGAGATTACTGCTAACATAATGATTTTGTTCAGGGAAGAAAAAAGATGGGTGAGAGATCAGGTTAAAATGAATGTGGTATTTTCAATCAGAGGTTCAGTAAAGGCTCAGAAAGATGAGGCTGAAATGTTGAAGAATGAATAATTTCTGCACACAAGTGCAGAAAGAAGGAAACTCCAATAGAGGACGAAAATGCACAAAAGCATTGAGGATTAGAAGTGGAAAGTGTGAAGAGGGCTCAATTCGTGTTTATTTAATTGGGTTGATTAGTTATACTGAATGTGCATGAAAAAGTCATAAGTTAGGGGGTGATAGTTCTTTCCTTTCTGAAATCTTTAAAAAAAAATTGTAAAATGAGAGTATTTCTACTGAGAATTTTGAAATTTTTAGCACATACAATACCATTTTTTTTTGTTTTGTTTCTTGCTAACTGTTACTAACTACAAAGCACAAGTGTGTGAAACTTTTGGTTTGAATGAAATTTATTTATTTTTGAGATGGGGTCTTGCAATGTTGCCTAGTCTGGTCTTGAACTCGAGCTCAAGTGATCTTCCTGCCTCAGCCTCCCGAGTAGCCGAGTCCACTACTATACCCAGATAAATGGAATTTAATTTTAAACAAACATCTAAAATCCAATTTACATATTGAAAATACCTTCTATTAAAAGATAATGAAAATATACTATAAAATGTATCAGACTATCTCCTCCTAAAGTGTTAAACAGAAGAAAAAGATGTAAGAATACATAAATGTAATATATAATATACTCAGCACCACATTTACATATCTTTTAACAACAAAACCTTTTATACCTTCCCAAATAATACACTTTTATAATAAAATAATTAAGAAAATTCATAATGGGAAAATATCATAAACTGAGCAATATTTGGGTATAGTTCATAATCAGTAAAATTCACCCTTGACAAATTCATTGAATTATATAACCACTACCCCAATCATTTCCATTATCCCAGAAATTTCCCTCCTGTTACTTAGAGTTGCCTGGTAGGCAAACAATGTTCTCTATAATTTTGCCTTTTCTAAAATGTCACATAAGTGAGACCATGCAGTATGTATCTTTTTGAATTTGGCTTCTTTTACTTCATAAAGAGGAGCTGAGTTTCATCTGCTCTATTATATGTGTAGTAGAAGTTCATTCTTTTTACCTGTTAAGTAGATTTCACTGTGTCTCTGTATCACAAGTTATTTATTTATGTGTAGAAGGACATTTGTTTGATTCTAGCTTTGGAGAGTTATGAGCGAAACTGCTATAAAACATCTTAGTACAGGTTTTATGTGAACATAAGTTTTCATTTATTTTGAGTAAATACCCAGGAAACGAACTGCTGGATTATATAGTAAAATATGTAATTTTATAATAAACTGCCAAACTATTTTCTAAGGTATCTGTTCCATTTTATATTCCCACAATAAATGTAACAGAATTAGAGTTGCTCTACATTACTGAATATGATATGAATATATATTTTTCTTTTCATTTTGCTTGGAGTTCTCTGAAATTCTTAGATCTGTGATTTATACTCATTATTCGCATAAAATTACTGAATGCCCTCCCTAAGTACTTCTTTCCCATTTGCTTTCTCTTCTTACTGGGATTCCAATTACAAGTATGTTAGGCTATCCGGTATTGCCCCACAGCTCTTGAATGCTGTCTTTTTTCTCAGTCTTCTTTTTGTGTTTCAATTTCTATTGACTATCTTCACATTTATTGATCCCTTGGCTATGCTGAGTGTACTGAAAAGATCATGGATGTCATTCTTTATGACTATACCCCACCCTATGACTTCTACTTGACCCTTTCTTTTCATTTCCACCTCTTTGCTCAAGTTTTTATACTCTGTTCATACATATTTTGTCGACTTTTCCTACTGGGGCCTTTAACATAGTTTTAAATTTAGTGTCTGACAATTTCAACATCTGCATTATCTCTGATTATTGTTCTATTGACTGCTTGGTCTCTTAAGAGTAAGACGGTACTGGGCATGGTGGCACTTGCTGATAGTCCCAGCTACAGTAAAGCTGAGACAGGAGAATTGCCAGGAGTTCAGGGATAGCCTGGGCAACACAGTGAAACCCCACCTCTTAAAAAAGAAAGAAACAAAAGAAGGCCAGGTATGTAATTCAGTGATAGAGCACTTGCCCAGCATATGCAAGGCTCTAGGTTTGATCTCTAGCACTGGGAAAAAAGAAAAAGAAGTACATTATTATTGTTTTTCTTGTTTTCTATTTTAAAATTATTATTAACTATTACTGTATATAAAACAATAGAGACCAAGATAAATAATATTTATGCCTGAAAATGGAAATATATCTTCTGTAGGTAGGCCACTAGTGGGAAGGTTTAGTTAAAGAAGTCATGAATTAAGCTGGCTTTGCTGTTGCTGCATTTCAGACTCTTCTAGAATTACTTTGGTTTTAGAGTGGGCCCTAGGATGCCCAAGAACTTTCCTCAATGTTTCTTTTCCAGCATCAGCTTTTGCCATTCACTGTGCAACCACCTGAGCCAGAGCAGGAGTTTTGAGAGTCTACTGCTGTTTGTTATTCAGTTGTTCACAGGTAGGGAATGGCATGATAGTTCAGTATCAGTCCCAGGCAGATTCAGTAGGCCTAAGTCTCATGCTGGGGCTTTTTTCACTGACCCTGCTTCTCCTCCCAGTGGCAACCAAATTCTGCCTTGACTCTTTGGCAAGTTTTGTGAAGGAGTTTCCCACCCCTCCCCCAGCAATAGAAAACTTTTTTCTTTTCTTGTTTTGGTACTGGGGATTGAATCCAGGGGTGCTTTACCACTGAACTACATTTCCAGCCCTTTTCATTTTTAAATTTTGAAACAGGGTCTTGGTAAGTTGCTGAGGGTCTCATTAAATTGCTGAGGCTGACCTCAAACTTGAGATCTTCCAGCCTCCTCAGCATCCCTAGCTGTTAGGATTACAGGCATGCGCCACCACATCAGACAGCAATCAGAGATTTCTAATGGTATTTACATAAAATTGTGGGTCCAAGACACTTTCCTTCCTCTTTCCCAGGAGTAGAGAGTTTTTTCTTTATGTTTCCCCTAGTGATGAGTTTTCACCTATATCCTGGATTCCTCAGATATGCAGTCCCTTGTTGGGTGGCTTAAGGCTTTTTTTCTTATAGATAATGGATCAAAAGAAGGTATCTTCTTTTCTGGAACTGACAGCCACCTAACCCTTATAAATGAAGGAGACTCCTTCCATTCTCCTGCCCTCCCCTAATTTTTTTCTAGAGATCTGTGGGAAGGAAGCCCACAAGTGGCTATGAATTCCCTTGTATCTGTGACTTCCAATGGGTCCACCTATATACTTGACCTTTGGCAACCCACTAAAAGAGTTTAGCCAAATGTTTCCTGTCTACTTGGCTGGTGCCCAGCCTCTCTTCCTGTGACTGTGCTCTGGCACAGGTGATACAGTATTTGTGTCCCTTCTCTTTGTGGAGAACTCTGCCTTTCTTTGGACTTTAGCCTACTTAGTTTTTGTATCATAAGCATCAGAAGCCCTCTGATGAGTTTAAGAAATGTTATGATTTTGTAGTGTATTTAATATTTTATTATAATTAGAGTGGCAGTGATACTCTTCCATTTTCCTCATCCTGACCAGAAACAAAATTTCCAAATTTAGCAACATTTCAATGGAATTTCTTTTTTGTTAATCAATAATAATTTGTAGAAAACATATTTATTCAAATAATGCTTGTTAAATATTTAAATTTATGGATTTTTTCACAGACATTAGTAGGTCCCCATCCACCCCCTCTCGGACATTTGTTCTTTTTTACTTATTTCTTCTTGTAGTGCTGGGAATAGAACCCTGGGCTCATGCTTGCTAACCACTGAGCCAAACCCCCGGCTCCCTCATCCTACATTTTTTGAAATCACTATCATACCTTGATACCAAAACCAAAAAACAAAACAAAACAAACTTTAAAACATTCAGCTGTAGTTTTGAAATAATTAAAATTAATTATAGTTCTGATAGTTGGGATAGATGGGATTTAGCCATATTTAAAAATACAAAGGCAAAAACTCTACCACCTTATTAAAGAACAAAATGATTTTATTTGCATACACGGTCAGAAATAGTATCTACAGAGAACAAACTTTGAATTTCCTAATTATCACATATTTAAAGTTATAATCACAGTATGTGAGGTACGAAGGTGGCAAGGTGGTTAGGCAATAAACTCGGGACATAATGCTAAAAAGAAATATTTATGATTCTGTTTCCCACAAAAACAAACTAATGTTGATGAATTACTGCAATTACATCTATTATTTTTAGCATTTTGATATATGCATTCTGAACATAATCTACAAATAAGAAAACTGAAAAATGCTATGACTTTGACAATCCAATCCAATTCATCCTGGCATTTAACCATAAAACATATGACCTAATTTTTCCCCATTGTAGTACAGTATGTTTGACTTTCTAATTATTATTTATCATTATAGTTTTAAAATTTTAAGAGAAAAGCTAAAGGAAGAAAGTATTATTTTTTTTTAAAGTGCACTATTTTAAGCTGAGTACTGTGGCTCATGCTTGTAATCCCAGCTACTTGGGAGGCTGAGGCAGGAGGATCACAAGTTCGAGTCCAGCCTGGGCAACTTAATGAGATCCTGTCTCAAAAAATAAAAATTAAAATTAAAAATTTAAAAAGGGCTAAGAATGGAACTCAGTGGTGTGAAAAAAAAAAGTGAACTATTTTAGCGCATCACTTTATGCAACTTAGTTGTTCTTGTGTTCATCACAGACAAATTGATTTCACAGTAGTCTCATTTGTATTGAAGGAAGTTAACTTGCACAGTAAAAGGGAAAATAATAGAAATGAAATTCACTTTTTGTGAAGTTTTTTTCAAACAAAATTGTTAGACACATTCATCGGTACATAGAATCAGATAAGTGGTAACGTGGTCAAAAAATATACCCAATGAATTCAATACCAAATGAAATGACCTTATTCTTATACTCCAAAGATATCATCTGTGAGAACAATTCAATTTGTCTCTTTCATACTAAAATCTGAAAGTAATAACCAAGGAAGGGAAAATTTTAAAAACAAGGATTTTGCAAGTTTCTCAGCAGCGTAGTGTTAGAATC
Source organism: Glaucomys volans (assembly GCA_020662805.1). NCBI lineage: Eukaryota > Metazoa > Chordata > Mammalia > Rodentia > Sciuridae > Glaucomys > Glaucomys volans. The sequence goes on along the minus strand of JAJEJO010000580.1, from coordinate 426,704 downwards.
TATGTTCTACCATAGCCTCAATTTTGAATGAATGATCATTAGAAGAAGTGCTATTTCTAGTAAACTGCTTTGATATTTTTATATATGCATATTAAGCTACTATAATTTCAAAGTAAAGTACATGACACTTCCCCCTGAAATAGCCATAATTTGAGGTTCAAGTATTCTTAGAAACATTTATCTGAGAAAAGATGTGGTTTTGATTCCCTGGTGATAGGATGAATTTCCTAATCTTCAAGGCCTCTGAGTGTAAGAGATAGGATTGAATTCCTTCAAGGTCACCCTAAGTCCTGAGAGCCCTAGAGGGTTATTTGGCACACTGGCTTTCCTATTCTCTGAAATATTTGGCAAAGTCTTAGAATTTCATCAGAGGAAAAAACCCCCACAAAATTTATGGGAAAAAAGTCATAACTGTCTGCATTTGCCAAGGCAATCATATCCATTCAAGAAATATTCAGTCTAGAGATATGTATCAACTATAGAGCAAAAGACTCGGCTTCTATTTAAAATACTCTATTTATAACCCACTGGGTTTTTATGTGTCTTAGTTAAGACTGAAATAGGTCTGCTCTCCTAACTTTTGAATTGGATATAATATTAAATGCAAAAAATTTTAAACATATTAAGTCTAACTATTGTAAACCCTTTTTAAATAAAACTTTCTCCTACTACCCAACTTCTAGGTTCCTTTTATATTTCTTATGACTTGTTGACCTATTAAATGTCAATTGGACATTTCTTAATGGCATCGCTGGAAGTCAACAAAAATGTAACTATCGCCATCCTGTGGTGAGACATTCATAAAAATGAAATTGAAAACAATGTCACTTTCCTAAAGAGAGTAAAATCTTACCAAAGTTATCTTCCTATGAACTAAAACAGTTGTTTTATTAGGTAAAACAAACCCCAAGAAAACACAATTCATTTACAACTAAGAAATTATTTCTTTCTTTTTATCAAGTATTGGAAACTGAACCCAGAGCCTTGTACCTCGTAGGCAAGCACTCTACCAATGAACTTTATATCCCCAACCCCTTTATTTTTAGACAGAGTCTCACTAAATTGTTCAAACTGGCCTCAAACTTGCAGTCCTCCTGTCTCAGCCTCCTGAAGAGCTGGGATTATACTGAGCCCAGCCAAAATGACTGCTTTTAAAAAATGAAACTAGCCAAGCAAGGCGGCACATGCCCATAATCCCAGAGGTTCAAGAGGCTCAGGCAGGAGGATTGCAAGTTCAAAGTCAGCCTTGGCAGCTTGGCAAGGCCCTCAACAACTTAATGAGATCCTGTCTCAAAATAAAAAAAGGGCTGAGGGATGTGACTCAGTGGCTAAATGTCCCTGGATTCAATGTCCTGGAACCAAAAAGAAAAAAGAAAAAAACTAAATGAACTATGTTGACAATTAATGGCAATAATACTCAGTAGAAGGATATCAAATCAATCATGATATTATAATATTTATTTGCTCATATCTATATACTGCCATGATTTATTTCTAAATCACCACGAGAAATTCTTATAGGCAACTTTTCATATAATTCTAAAATAAAATTTAACACTTATATACCATGGGTAGGTTAAAAGTGTTCAAGAAGACAAAGTTCTGAAAAGTTGGAGTAAGAGAGGAGTAAACAAACAAAAAAATGTAAGTGTTAAAGCCTAAACTTCATAAGGCATAATCCTTTTTTTTTCTGTGGTGCTATGTTCAGTCTAGGCAAGCACTCTATCACCGAGTTACACCCTCAGCCCCAGGATAATCCTAATAACTACCTTCAGCACTTTCCTCATGTAGGTCCACCGCTAGATTTACAATTATATTGGCACTCAATAAAATGTATTTACTCAGATATTAGCCTATTAAATAAAAATTAGCTATAAAAGAAAAAATCACTCCATTACTCATAAAATCAAGGAAAAAAATAACTCCATTCTCAAAGTATTCCTAATACTTCTTCCTAGATTGTAGACAGTTTTTAAGCAAAAGTGATCTTAATTTCTACTCCAAATTTCAACATAGGTTATATAAGAAGAAGGCAAAAAAAAAAAGCACAAGGCCAAATGTCTTACAGAAACATAAAAACATCAAAATACTTCAATGTCAATTGTGGAGTTACACAATTTTGATACTACAATAATACAGAAAACTTCATTCACATAATAATAGCATATAACTTGAGAATCATTTTTTTTTGTTGTTATACTTCTTAGTTGACATCACCATACAACACAAAATGTCCTTCTACAGCATGTTAACAGCCATGATTCCTGCCTTAAATGTATTATAATTTAAGATAGATAACTATGATAATAGATACAGATCTATGTCTAATTAAAAAGACCCTGACATTTAGTTGTACAAAAACCAAAAAATAACATTCAAGGAAAACATTAGCTAAGAATTTTAAAAATCAAATAGAAATAATGTTTACTGGTAAAAAGAATTAACAAATTTATAGTGAAATACAAGATTCTTCATCCAAATAGACAAAATGAGAGAAAAAATTCTCCTAGGGACAAGATTAAGATGTATGTAAAAGAAAAGAATTCTCATGATATATCTGTTCACAATCAGAACAAGTATTGAACTTATTACTTATTTTAAAAACAATGCTTACCTTGTTGTGAAAATGTAGTATCAGATTTACTTCTCACGTGTATTAAACGACTTTGTACTGGCTTATGTTCAACTTCCTTAACATCCTCATCTTGCTTTTTTTGGTACTAAAGAATTTAAGACATAAAGTCATAATATTATTTTTTAAGTTAAAATCTGAGCAGTCATTCATGTGTTTATTATAAAACTTTTAATAATATGCTTGCTTTCAAAATTGCCTTTTTATCATTTGGTTATTTATTTGCACTTCTAATAAATGAGTGATCGAGTACATTGTTTTTCTTTTTTCTTTTCTTGTGGTGCTGGGGATAGAATCCAGGATTTCACACATGCCAGGCAAGTGCTCTGTCCCTGACTTACATCCTCAACCCAGCAGTACATATTTTTTAATGTTTTATTAGTGCATTCTATATAATAGTGGGGTTCATTTTGACATAATCATACATGCATGGAATATTATTTGCTCCATTTCAGTTCCCAGTACTTATTTAAATAAAAAGATAGAAAAAACCTTTAAAAGATTTCAATAATATACATGGATTTCAATTATTTTAAGTCATTTCCCACAATTTCTATTAGAGAATTTAGAGCTACTTATAAATCAAACTATTCTAGATTTACACACACATGATGGAGTTAGAATAAGAACTTAATTTGACTGTAAGCTCTTCCACATAACCACTTTTGCATAAAATGAAAATTTACATAATGCACTGCAATTTTCAAAGAGCTTTTATATATAGTAACATAATTTAATTCTCACAAGTGTGAGGAGGTATTGTTATCCTCCATTTGCCATTCAAAAAATGCATGCTCCACCATAAGCCCCATCATCCTTCTTCCTTACCCGTATCTAACCAAATGTGAATTTACAAGAGCCACAAATTTCTTCACAATCCCACATCATAAACTGTGATCACTTCAGCCATTTTCTTTCCTTTCCTGTTTTATAGTTTAATTATGAATGAGTCCTAAAACAACCAACAGAAATACTTTAACAGAACTTAAAAAAAGACATCCCTGGGCTGGGGTTGTGGCTCAGTGGTAAAGCGCTTGCCTAGCATGTGTGAGGCACTGTGTTTGATTCTCAGCACCGCATGTAAATAAATAAAATAAAGGTCCATCAACAACTAAAAAAATTTTTTGGAAAAAGACATCCCTGGACCCTTATCAATAACTATGACCACAGAATCTGAAACACCTGTCTATATGTACTCGTGTGTGTGTGTGTGTGTGTGTGTGTGTGTGTGTATGCTCAAAAGCACTACAGCTCTGACAGGCACATCATCTAGAGGTAAGAATGAGCATATTTAGATTAGAGTAATAACAACCAGACTTAACTCTGGACGTCAAGTTTAGAGTCAGTCATGTAGCTTTCTGTCTTGAAGGAAATACTACTTTGGTGTATACTTCTAAGACAGGTACAAGAGCTTGAGCATTGCTAATTCAAAAATTCAAAATTTGAAATGCTCCAAAACTCTTTGAGCACAAACATGGATGCCACAAATGGAAAATTCTGTATGTGAGCTCATGTGGCAGGTCACAGTCAAAATGTAAGTGCTGGGGTTGTTGAACTGGCAATCCTCCTGCCTCAACCTTCCAAGCCACTAGGATTACAAGCATGTGCCACCCACACTCAGCTTGAGAAGCTTTTCATTGCTTATCTGCCATTCATCTATCTTCTTTAGATAATCTGTCCAAATCTTGTCTATGTTTTAACTGAATTGTTTGTTTTCTTAATATTCAGTTCCATGAGTTCCTTTTACACTGAATTTCTTATATACTTTTATACAAATCATTTAGCAGATAAATGCTTTGAAAATTCTGTCTCTCCTCTGTGGTTTGTCTTCTCATTCTCCTAATACTGTGTTTGAGGAGGCAGAAGTTCTTAATTTTGGTAAGACCAATTTTTTAATTCACTTTTTCACGGATAGTGCTTTTGGTACCATATCCATTTTTGCCTAACTCATGATCACAAAAATTTTTATTTTATACAGAAGTTATTAACAGATATTTATTCATTATTAACAAGTTTTACTGATCCTTGCTTAGTCACATGTAAGCAATACTGAACCCTACATAATGGTATGTTCTATAAATAATCTATATCTTATATATTTTTAAATTTTCTTCCTCAACACAATGGAATACTACACAAATAACATGCAATGAGTATTTACTGAAATAAATTGATCCTCAATGAGAAATGAACTGCTGACACATGAATCCAAAACTGTATTTAGTTAAGATGAGCTTTTTTGGATTACTGTCCTAGAGAAGGTAGATTTTTTTTTTAGTACACACAATTTCAATGAACATTGCCTTTGATCATTATGAAATTTCATATAAATATTCTTTGCAAATTTTCATGCAATAAACATAGAGTACCCACTACGTGCAAATTACTGAACTAGGTATCACACGGAGATACAGAGATGTGAATGATAAGAGTCACCCAACTAGATGTTGGATATTTGTATCTGGCATTTTTAATCTTTAACTTAAGGAAATTTAGGCAATAACAGGCTAAATAATGTGTTCAAAGGCACAGCGAGATTCTGGCCGAGCTAAGATTTATACACAGGGTTGAGTTAGTAAATAAGAGGTATTATTTGAGCCTGACTGATTACAAAGATTATTTTTGACAGTATCATGCAAAGGTAATATTGTCACAATTCCCATTTTGAATAGAATATAAATATTCTTAGTTTGGTACCTGAGAAAAATCTTCAGTTGCCTCCTGTAAATTAACATCATTTTTTTGTGTTGTCAAAAGTGTTTTGGGAAGAATGAGGTTAGTGTTTGGCTGCAACTCCAGCTCTCCCAAACTCATTGGACCATGACTAGCACATGAATCTTCATAAATACCACCTGTTATCAAACACGTAAACAAAAACCAAAAATCAAATTTATCTTAGAAAAAGAACAAGTGATTGACTAAAACTACCAACATTTCTCACCTACTGAATTAGAAATAGCAGTGTATTTCAACCAAAACCACCTGGTACCAAGCCTAAAACCAAAACTCAAAGACAATGCAAAAAGTACCTATGTTCAAACGAAAGCATGGAATATTCTAAATAAGGTTCCAACTAATAAGTCACTCATGCAGTTTCTCTCACCCCTCTTCTCACACACCAACTCCTAATACTCCGGCTTACCTTCCTATTACTAAAAGTTAATGTAGTGTTTTCTTTCTAAATGTAATCTTAAAACAAAGGACAATTCTTTTTTTCAATAAATGTTAATTTATTAACATACAAAAATGACACAAAAGAATAGTTTTTCTATCTGCCTACAGCTTGACAGATGTTCTTCTCCTTCATTTTAATAAATTTTATAGAAATTTTGTTTTCAAATTCTAAAAATGATTTTTCTCCATGTCCTTCAAAGACGAAGGGCAATTTCTTGTTTAGAAAAAGCTTATATTTTTCTACAAATGATCAAGCTCCTTTTTCTCATCTAAATAGCATCTCAATAAAAACAATAAAAAGAAGACAATAAGAGCAGAGCATGATGATAATATTACTGTATGTTTGTATTGTACTTTATATTCTAAGCATTTTCATATACATTATTTCATATACATTATCTCATTTAATCATTCTGTAAGATAGGCAGGTCAGATAGTATTCTGTCTTTCACTAACAAAACTAAATTTCAGTGAAGTTAAGTACTGTCTAAAACTCAGAAAGCTAGTAAGAGGCACAGAGGAATCAAAACCTGCATCTTCCAACTTCTAATCACTGTTCTTTATTTCATGTTCTTCCTAAAATATTTCTAAGAATATTATTTGTTCTAATTAATCACCACCTTTTAAATACTGCATTGTATAATATACCTCATTTTAATTGACAGAAATAGACTTGAAAAGTTACACATAAACTAAATTGTTTTAAATGAAAAGAATACATTAAAGACACAAAAGATATTTTCCACTTAAAGGCAAATTGGAATTGCACAAGGGACAATTTCCTAAATATAGAAAATAATCATATTCTGACATTTTATGTTAATTGAGATTTTTAAAGCAGAATTTGAATAAAGTAAAACACTTTGAGTTTTATTTTTTACCTCTATAGTATCAATCTAAACAAAATAATTCATGAAAACTATGACCTCATTTTGTTATCTAGCATAAGATTAATTTAAATCATGATAATAATACCGTAACTTAGAATAACTAATGTTCCTGGCCTTATATTTGCTTCTTTACATTCTGACACATCTTTCTCTATTCCTATGTCACATGTCTAACATATTCCTATGACTGGCAAAGAAATTGAGAAGAATTAGTACATACAATGTTGAAAGAGGACACATTAAAAAAACTTTGCTGACAATATGGCATATACCTAGAAACTCTAAGAAACTCTAGAAGAATTTGGTAATATAACTGGTACTAGGTAAATATCCAAAAATGATTAGTTTTTCTTTTTATTATACAATTAAGTATTTAGAAATTGAAAAAATCCTTACTATAGAACCAAAACTACAAAATAATTACAAATTATTAAATTATAAAATAAGAATAAAATTAAGAAAGGCACAGAATCCATCTGAAGAAAATCTATGAAATCTTATTGAAGAGCAAAAATTATTACTGAAAATTTTAAAACAAATCTCAGAAGATTAGAATAAGATCTGAACAAACAGCAAAATATACTATAATGTCAGTACTTAATATGCAAGTTAGTTCAATTTCAATTTGGGTAATTTTGACTGGATAAAATCCTTTTGAATTTATACGGAAAAATAAGAGTCTGGAAATTGCCAAGAAAAGCATGAAAATGAAAAGAAAAAAAAGGGAGACTTACTTGCCTTATCAGATAACAAAATGTCATAAAGTCAAAAGAGTCTAATCAATGGTTTAGATCATAAATAATCCTGAATAGTTACAGTGAATAACTCAGAAAAATACCCCTACATCTATGAGAATTTAATGTACAAACTGATAATTCAATTCAGTTAGAAAAAGATAGCTATAATAATTGATGCTGATACAAATGGCTGTTTATCTGGAAGAAATTCAAACTGGATTATTCTTTTCTTTTTCTTTTTTTTGTCGGGGGGGATTGGACCCACCGAGCTACATCCCTAGTCCCTTTTTATTTTTTATTTTGAGACAGGGCCTCACTAAGTTGCTGTGACTGGCTTTGAACTTGCAATCCTCCTGCCTCAGCCTCCTGAGCCTCTGGGATTACAGGCATGCGCCACTGTGCCTTAGCTCAAACTGGATTTTTACCTTATATCATTTACAAAACAAATTCCAGATAAACTTTAACATAAATATATACTTAATAATTAAACCCTGCACACAAAATTATCTAGAAAACTACAGGTATAAGCTTGTGTTAGAAGAAACCTAACTAAACTATAAAAACAAATTATAGGTTGGCATCCCTAATCCCAAACATCTGAAATCTAAAGTGCTCCAAAATCTGATACTTTTTAAGCACCACATGACACAAAAAAATAGAATTTCTACATCTGACCTCATGTGACAGGTTTCACTCAAAACAAAAATGCACTAAGGTCAGGCAAGGGCCAGGAGAATTACAAGTTCAAGGCCAGGAGGCTGAGGCTTGAGGATTTCAAGTTTAAGCCCAGCCTGGTCAACTCAGCAAGATCCTGTCTCAGAATAAAACATAAAGGGCTGGGGATGTAACTAGCATGCATGAAGTTCTAGGTTCAATCCCCAGTATCAGGGGAAAGAAATAAAAAAGAAAATACACTGAAAATATTGCATAAAATTATCTCAGATTATGTGTATGAGGAATATGAAACACAAATTTGTGTATTTAGACTGGGTCCTATTCTCAAAATATCTCATTATGTAAATGCAAGTATTCTGAAATTTGGAAAAAATCTGAAATCCAAAACACTTCTGATTTCAAGCATTTAAGATAAGGGATATCTGATCTGTAAAAAAGAAAGACATATCAGTTGTATAAAATGTTTTTTATTACATAACCAAAAAAATCATACACAATGTCAATGAACAAAATATAAACTTGGAAAAAGATACTGCCTTACAGATAATAGAAATAGATTTAAAAGTTACTAGAAAAATTTAGCACCTAACAGATGGGAAAAGAAAGAATAAATACAAATGGCCAGCATATATAAACTCAGAAGCAGTCAGATACAAGTCTTTATCTCTCAACTGACAAAAGTTACAAACACAGTTTCAGGAGGGGATTCAGGGAAAAGGTTCTAATAAATTGTCTATAAAAGTAAATTGGTTTTAACTATTAAGAAAGCAACTTGGCATTATCTATTTTTAAATTAAAACTATATTTGCCCTTGGATCCAGTAATTACTTCTAGGAAGCTATTCTATAAGTATAAAGTACAATAACGTACTAGATAAATGTTTGTGGACATTTATTCTAAAATTGTTAATAGTGGGGGAAATAGTAAATATCCATCAACAGAGAAGTACTAAATAAATTACTGGAAATCTACACCCTGGAGATTTTATATAATCATTGAGTTTAACTATAACAACTGACCTGGAGGAATCCACAGGGTTTACTGGGAAAAACAAAAATGCAGGCAAGTGTAAAACACTGGCAATCACATACACTATATGTATTGCACGCATGCGTGGGGGTGCATGTGCATAAATTATATGTGTAAGGAAAAAAAACAGCAAGATACCAGAATCTTAACATGGATCACTTGGGATAAGGCAGAACATGAGAAAGGAGAAAACTGTGGGGAAAGGGTATGGAGGGCACCCAAAAAGTGCATAATACCTTTCAAATTATATAACACCTATCAATTAACAGATATTTACTATGTACCATGTACTCTCTACCTTGCTAGATGACAGGGATACAACAATAAACAAGATACAGAGTTCCTATCCTTGCTACTAACAGTACAAAAGTGACACTGGGCAACATTAGAGAATTATTCAGAGTACCCATGACAGGTTATCTAAACCAGGAATAAGGGGTGAGGCAAGACTTCCATAACAGCATAACAATGATGAATTTGCTGTGTCACTTCTAAAAAGTATGCTATTCAGTGTGGATGACTTTTCATAAGATGCAAGTTTGGCCTCTATAAGAGTGATACTTAAAGTATTACTTCATTAAAGTCAAATGTAATGCACCATAATTTGAAATACCCATTTTTCCAAGGACCTTACTATAATGAGAAAGCAAACAACATGAACTTTCAGAGAAGACTAAACTCAGAAGACCAAGTTCACCTGAAATTATCAGTGCTAGCAACAATTTTTTTATCTGGCTTGTCTAATAGTTTATTTCATTTGTATAAAAGCTGAAAGCACTTCAAATTCAACATGTATAAAACCCACTCATCCTATGTTGCCCTGAGTCTGTCCCTCCTCCATTTATTTCTACTCTTAGGATGAACAGGATGACCACCTAGCCAAGTATTTTGGCCTAAAACCTGGGTATTTCTTAGACATTCTCTAACTTTTGCACCTCTCAAATTCAAATTAAGCCTTGTCCATTCTCCTCAAATGTCTCTCAAATATCCCTGTTCATATATCCTCACAGCTGAATAATGTCTCCCCAGGCTTATGTTAATAGTCAATTCATCAGGTTCCTTTCCTCCAGTCAACCCTCCAAATCCAGCCTTCACACTGCACCTCAGATGATCTTGCTAAATAAAAGGTTATAATAAAATTGTCATCCATTTACTTATAATCCTGTCTGTATGAAATTCTAAGAGGCCAAACTCTAAGTCCCTTTGCTACATTTATACACACACACACACACACACACACACGTGTGTGTATATATGTCTGTCTGTGTGTGTGTGTGTGTGTGTATGCTCAATCATGCCACATTACCTAGTATTTTTTCCAGTTAAGTCAAACAAATACTCCAAATGTATCTACTATTAAACATACACTGTACTATAGGTAGTCTTCTAAGTGCTACCAGAGATATAAAGGACTAGATGATCTATATCCTCATGGATTTTGTTTAATAATAATTTAACAGGAACCTAGTTCTTCTGAAGTATCCAGATCACTCTAAAGTGATCTGCGAGAGCCATCTAGTGTCAATTCTGTTTAACTGCAATCTGCACAATTATGATATAAAGTCACATTTTATGCCATTTGAAACAAATTAATTTGAAAGAATATAAAGCATTTCATAATTCTCAGCATATGCACAAAATGAGAACCAATGTCAATCTTTACATTTATTCCCGTGGAAAATTCAGTCTTGATTTTCAATTCTGAATGATATAAGATGTTCACTCAACATAAAACTAACACTATAAATTCTCTATCCCTGTGTTTCTAACCTCAGGCATTTCCTTTTCTGATTTCTGGAAAATCTGAACACCTAAAGGCATTTCTTTTTACTTATGAAAATGCAGTAATAGGCATAGAAAAGTAAGTAATAAGAATATGGCCAATCCTCACTTGCAAATTTACTCACTAAAATTTATTTGTAACTCCAAGATCAATATTCACAGTACCCATGTGGTCACTTATGGACATGTGCAGGAGGAAAATCACCCAGCAGGCACTTTCCCAGCTGAAACTGAACAAAGAGAGATTCTGCATCTGCATTCTTTTCTTTTTTTCTTTTCTTTTTTTTGGTGGTACTGGGGATTGAACCCATGACCTTCTGCTTGCAAAGCAAGCACTCTACTGACTGAGCTATATCCCCAGCCCAGACTCTGCATTCTTATTTCAGTTTTTACACTATAAACAAATGACTTTGTGTGTGTGTGTGTGTGTGTGTGCGCGCGCGCATGCACGTGTGCAATTTTGCTCCTTAAAAGGATCCCCTGGACATTTTAAAAGTACTGAAATACTGCCTAATATTCCTAAGCACAACAAGGCTGTGATATACTTTACAGAAAAAATACATTTGCTAAATAAGCATCCTTCGAGCATGAGTTATAGTGCTACTGGAGCTATTAGTCAATCAGCAATTATATTAGGACTGGGAATGTAGCTCAATAGCAAAGTGCTTGCCTAGTAATCAGGAGGCCTTGGGTTCAATCCCTAGTACTACAAAACAAAACAAAACAAAACAAAAAAACCACTATATATATTTGACTATATATATTTGACCATACATGCACACACATGCATTAAATAAGATGACTTCAAACAGGTTATATATTGATCAATTGACAATGTTGTGATGAGAGGTTTGCAGGAATCTAAACCTATATTTACCCCAGGAGGAACTGTTTAGTATTTGATAGTAAAGTTAATGGTGACTATGGAATATAACTACTGCAGATAATGAGAATTAACTCTCTATGATAGTGATCAATATTCTATTTTATCCTTATTTCCAAAGTGTTAAAGCAGAAAATTTAGTTAAGTTCCAACAGTCCTGAGTATACTGAGTCCTGATCTGAAAATCACAGTTAATTTTTACAGTATTATCTAATAAAACCTTGTCCTAAATGAGATCTGTTATACCAGTTTTGATGGGCTAGTTATATTTTTCTAGTATATATTAAAATAAATGCATCAATATTTAAAAACATTAAATGTACATATATTGCCAAAATTACCTCATGTGCCACCCAATGGTGCATGTACCAACACTGATACATGAATCACATTTAGGAAAATGCTGCTATGTATCTCATAGAAAAGTTATTACCTTTAACAAATTTTTCAAGGCTTCATCTGAAAATAGTTACACTTTTCTCAATTTAGATTAGAAACAGGACTATATATTATAATACAAAACAATACAACATTCAGCATGAAATGAGTTCAAAGAAATTGAATAGCACAGAAACTGAATATTTAAATAGATGATACAAGAAGAAACATTTTGGTATATACCTGAAACTGTGTCAAATTGCTGAAAAAATGGCTTAGGATCACATGGCTGATCCAAAGACTCTGCATTAGCAACAGGCTGTTGAACATACAGAGAATGTTCCTTTAGGACCTTTTCTGCTGCTGCTGTCAGCCTGGGCCTTTGTCCTTCACTAAGTTCACCGAAACTGTGTTCCAAGTCCTTTAAAAACAATAATTATTAAAACCATAATATTAAAATCAAATCAAAACAGGAAATATTTGATGAATATCATAATCCATACCACTCACCTGCTTGAAATGTACATTAGAAAATGTTTATTATGCCACATATATATTACATGGAAAATAAAATTTTTAAAAGTTTAGTAAAGTATCATGATAGGCTTTGTTTTGAATATCTTATTTTTTATGAGGTTAACCACTATGTTTTTCAGCTTATGCCTAAATAGCAATAAAACATATAAGAATAATTCTGTTATAAATTAAAACAATGAGTACTGGCACACATTTTACATTGTTCATAAAACTTAAAATTACAACCATAGAAAACACATCTTTTATTCTTCATGAAACATAATTGCCTAAAGCTGTTAGTGTGAACTTTATAATTAAACAACTGCTGAGGAAAATAATCTTTTAAGTAGTATAAAAATTATCTATATATAAATAATTATGGGTTTTGTACAGATTTAAGACTAAAGCAAATTTACTAAAGTTCTTCTCCCTGTGAAAGTACAAAAGTACAAAAAGTGCAAATGTTTGTCATATATGAAATAAATGGAAAGCTAAAAAAGGTTGACATAATTTTCCTTCTGTATTAAAAATTACATATCTGGGCTGGGGCTGTAGCTCAGTGGCAGGGCACTTGCCTAGCACGTGTGAGGCACTGGGTTCAATCCTCAGCAGCACCACATAAAAATAAATAAAGTAAAAGTTTAAGAAAATTACACATCATATTCTGTATTAAAAATAAAACCCTAGTGCCAGGCGCAGTGGCACATGCCCGAAGGCTCAGAAGGCTGAGGCAGGAGGCCTCAGAAGGCTCAGAAGGCTGAGGCAGGAGGATTGCCAGTTCAAAGCCAGCCTCAACAAATTCCAGGTGCTAAGCAACTCAGTGAGACTCTTGTCTCAAAATAAAATACAAAATAGGGCGGGGGATGGTGGGACAGAGATTGGGGCCCCGAGTTAAAACCCGGGTAAAAAAAAAAAAAAAAAAAAAAAAAAAAGCAAGAAAAATTAATACCTAGTCCATTTTGTGACTTACAGATATTCAAATGAATTTAACAATCAAGAATTGAAGAGGAATTCCAATATCAAAATGCTCCCATGGGGCACTCAAGCACTGAACTATATCCCCAACCATATAGTTCTCATTTAAAAGGGGTTTAATTTCAACCAACATCTTTGATGATTCTATGAAAATCTAAACTCGTAAACTCAATCTTCAAAATTCTCTACAATTTGCCATAATTTTCTTCAAAACATCTATATATTTTGGGATTGGCTGATCTCACTTAGCATAACAGTCTCCAACATCCCAAAAATCCAAAGGCCGAATGGTCTCTCTGATAAATGATGATGCATAATGCGGGGGGGAAGGGTGGCAAGAATGGAGGAAGGATAGATAGCATAGAGGGAAGGGAGGGGTGGGGTCGGTGTGGGGGGGGAATAATAACAACAGAATGAGACAGACATCATTGCCCTGTGTACATGTATGAATGCACAGATGGTGTGACTCTACTTTGTGTACAACCAGAGAAACAATAGCTGTACTCCATTTGTGTTCAATGAATCAATAAGCAAAAAAAGAAATGAAAAAAAAAATCTATATATCCTTATTCCCTTAAACCAACTCTTCTTTAGGAATACTAATTGCCTCAACATTCCTTTAAATTGAAAAATATTAATTTGTGAGGAATATACTGGAGACTTTTGAGCAATATTTGGAATAATGGCAGACATTTTTATCAGAAATTAATTAGAAACATTTCACAGTAAGTATGTTACTGATTAAAGGTAAAGTTCACGTTTCATTCATCTTTGTCTTTTCCAAGGCTGTGTGTGGGCATATAGTAGATGCTCAGTAAAAGGTCACAGAATAAATGAGTAATACACAAATCATTTTAAAGAGCTTCAGTTTTTTTCAGCTGCAGAACAAAAGGGGTAGAAAAGATGCTCTAAATTCTTTTCAGTTATAAAATCCTACAGTTCTATAACTCCAGGTTAAAGTTGCTATAACACTAACTTTTGAATAACTGAAAAATTAGCATGCCTGAATTAAAAGTGGGAACATTTATATTTTTTCCTGATTTGTATCTAACCAAAAAAAACAATTAAGATTAGAAAATACCTCTGAGTGATAGACTGATTGCTGTGAAACCAATAATTCTTGATTTTGTTTAGTAAGAAAAGAAAGAATTGCATCTGCACGAAGCTTTTTATGGTGCATCCTAATCACTTGTCCTTCACTGGGAGAATCATCTTCCTGTAGAAACATAATGACAATCAACACATCAAAAACTTTATCAAACTGCATTTTTCTCAATTATGATTAACGAAAACTTAGCTCTCAAGTGACATCAACACTTTTTGAAAGAAAGATGAACTCTTCATTTCGATTTAATTCTCATTTCCATCTGACTATAATAAAACACGTTTGCTTCAAACAACACTATAATTTGGTCACAAACTGGAGATGTATTATAAAGACATGAAAATAGGACCTCTGTCTCTGAGCCACAATGATTCAGAAGTGTCTTATACAGAATCATCAGGTTTGGGGTTCACATGTTTCCCACACAAAGCAATGCCACACTGAGGCAATGGGACAAAGCACTGAATTAATGCTGCAATTTGGACCCCAGGCAAATTGAAAAACTGCAGAACCTGCAACAGCACCCAGAGACCTTCAAGGTCCTTTTGCCTTTGTGCTGACATCTGCCTCAGTTGGCTAGAGAGCAGGTACTGAATCCCTCACTAAGACACCCTGCCTTTGACACTTCACAGTGCTTCAAAACAGACCTATCCCCAAAATGAGGGACGGGTGGGTCTCAGAGTCAAACTGGATTCCCTTGTAAAGATAGGTATGAAAATGATTTTAGATTCAGTAAAAATGATTTTAAATAGTTATTTTTAATGAAATGAAGTTAATTCTGGATTATAAATCCATATCCCCCAGTTTTATACAGATAAAGGCCAATGGTACATGACTTCAAGTTATTCTAGATTTTTCTAGATTATTCTTTTGCATTTGTTTTTATTATGAATTTGTAGCATATGATTTAGGGATAGAAAAAAATATCAAAATTAGAAATCAATTTCAAATGTAGAAGACTAAATAAGTTACAATTTAGTCCTGGCTAATTATTTACTTTATAGAAATTTAAATATGGATTGGTTAAGAATGGATAAAAATGCTATAATGGCAATATTAAATAAGCAAGATAAAGTTCCTCTGAAAGATATCTCATTTATGCCTTCTCCCTGTATTGTTTTACAAAAGTGATTTCACTCTCTTCACAATGGACTCAATTACTTGTAATAGTCACTCCTAGGTGGGTGCTATGGCACATGTCTATAATCTGAGTGTCTCAAGAAGTTGAAGAAAGAGGATCAAAAGTTTGAGGACAGCCTCAGAAACCTAGTGAGACTATGTCTCAAAATAAAAAATAAAAAGCCTGGGGAGGTTGCTCAGTGGGTAGAGCAACCTTGAGTTCAATCCCCAATACTGCCCACCCCAATCACTCCTAAAAAGATAATTTTTCAAATGAAATCTTATCAAAATTTTTATTTTCTTTCTCCTTTGTGAAATTTCATTTTTTTAAATACAGCAAGAGTAATAACAATGCTGAGCAAAGGATATGGCAAGTATAATTACCTTTCTTTGCTTAGGTGATTTGAAAATACATAAAAAGCAATGATGAGTATTCCTTAAGTTTTTTCAGAAAGAAAATTTCTTGTATTATTACTGTATTTTATAAGGTAAAAATACATAAATAATTCCTTCACTAAGGCATTGTTTAAACAGACTACAATACTTTGAAAAATAACATATACCTGTATATATGTGTGTGTTATGACATTTTTAAAAGTCAATTTTCCTTTTATAGAGTTAGATAATAACTAGGAAAAATTAGTATCCCTAGATCCTATTTTAGTTTTTCTTTTTATGTCATTAAATTTACATATTTATTAGCACAAATAATTATGATCATAATTAAAGAAAAAACAAATTATAAAAGAATTGATTAAAATAGTTAAGATTTTACTGAAAATATTATAAATTTTATAAAGATAACACTTCCAGGTGACACTTTGCATTGAGATAGATCTTATTACCAAATTATATTAACTGTAAATTTCTTTCCTACTGGAGTCACAGAGGTTAAAAACAACTTTTCAATCTCACAGTTATGATAATATTACATAATAAAATGTGCAAAACCCCCTAAATTCCTCCACAGATAAATTTTACTGAATTGTGTGTCTATAATGCAAATAATTGAGAAAAATATGATCAATTGCAACACACTCGTCAAAATACTCTTCCTAATTGGAATTCTACGTTGTAATCAATCATTCCTTACCATTTCCAGAGCATCTTGCAAAGTGCTAGATAAGCTATCATTTAGGTTTGTCAGATATATTTCTCCAGCTCCTAAAACTAGAAATTAAGATGTTAACAGTTTAGAAAAAAGAAGATACATGAACATCAGTTTTTTAAACAATGCAATTTAAAACAAATATTTCTGTTTTATATGCAAGTTTGTCAGATATTTAAAAGAACTGTTAAGTAGAACTATGAAACTGTTAAGTAGAACTAAATATGAAATTGAGAAATCAGCCCTCCTATATATTAGTGTAATTAAAAACTTATTACAATTAAAGTGGATTAATTTTTCCAGAGATTAACCTTTTTGTGTTGATGATGTATTATTATTTTAAAGGTATCTACTCTGACTCAGCAATTCCATTTCTAGGCATGTAATCTGTGGATATTATTAGATTAGTGCACAAAGATACAAAAACACACACACATGTTAAGGATGTCATTAAAGAGTTGGGAATAGTCTGGAAACATTGAAAACAATTTAAATGCACTCCACTAAGGAACTATTTAAATAGACTGAATGACCATTTAAAAAAATGTCAGACCATTCATGTAATCATATATGTATATAGGATAATGATGTCTGTCTCATTTCACCATCTTTCATACCCCCGCCCCCTCCCTCTCTCATTTCCCTCTACATAATCTAAAGTTCCTCCATTCTTCTCTCACCCCCCATGCCCCCCCAACCCAATTATATATCATCATCCACTTATCAGGGAAAACATTTGGCCTTTGGTTTTTTTGGATTGGCTTATTTCACTTAGCATGATATTCTCCAATTGCATTTTTCTGCAAATGCCATAATATTATTCTTTTCTATGGCTGAATAATATTCCATTGTGTATATATGCCACAGTTTCTTTAGCCATTCATCTGTTGAAGGGCATCTAGGTTGGTTCCACAGTCTAATTATTGTGAATTCAGTTGCTGTAAACATTGATGTGGCTGCATTAGTGCAGTATGTTAATTTTAAGTCCTTAGGGTATAAACCAAGGAGAGAGATAACTGGGTCAAAAGGTGGGTCCTTTCCAAGTTTTCTGAGGAATCTCCACACTGATTTCCAGAGTGGCTGTACACATCATGCACAACCATAGAAATGAAAAGTTATACCCCATTTATGTACAAGGAATCAAAATGAGGTCTGTAAAAATAAAAAAATAACAATAACAACAACAACAAAAAGAGTTGTTGGCCTTTCCAAGCATCAGCATAGAGATGTAACTGGGGGACCATAAAAAGAGAGTTAGTGGTGGTCTAATATAATATTAAACACCAGGGGAAAATCATTGTAGAAGGGACATAATTGGGGCATACATTGGATTCTCTGGGAAATAAAAGGGTTCAGAGAAGGGCTGTGACTAAGGTAAGGTGAGTGAGGTCTTTGCTTTAGACACAGAATTTAAGGGGCCATCAAAAAACCTTAATAAGCAAGATAAATAATATTTTAATGTTGTTAAAAATTAATTCTAAACAATCCATGGTGAACAAAATATTAAAGTTAAGAGACCGTGTCAAAAAAAAAAAATGACAAAGACTTATGTGTGTTGATACTGTAAGAAGTCTATAATGTATTACTAAGTACAAAATTCAAGCCGGGCGCAGTGGCGCATGCCTGTAATCCCAGCGACTTGGGAGGCTGAGGCAGGAGGATTGCAAGTTCAAAGCCAGCCTCAGCAACTTAGCAAGGCCCTAAGCAACTCAGTGAGACCCTGTCTCTAAATAAAATACAAAATAGGGCTGGGGATGTGTCTCAGTGGCCGAGTGCCCCTGGGTTCAATCCCTGGTTCCAGAAAAAAAAATTCAGGTTTCAGAATAATACACATAGTGTGGTCCCATTTTAAAGGTATATATACATACACATGTTATGCATTAGGTGTCTGTATATGCATAGATAAAAATACACTGTAAATATACCTCAATTCATTAATGATACTAGTTTTACAGAGTAGGATAATGAGGAAGGCTTTATTTTCTGAAATTAAAATCCAGAAAAGTAACTTGCATGGAGACCCTATTCCTTCTAATATACTATGCTAAATCTTGAAAATTAAGTAAGAACACTTTAAAAAGGAAAGTTTAACTAAGGGAATTATCATAATCTACCAGTGAAATCAATTAATACAGGAACTTACTCTTGGGAGCCAATTTTTGACCACAGTTAAATAAAATCTCTCCTTCAGAGAGGAGTCTATCTAAAGTTTCTGTTTCAGTGACAGTAATGCTCAAAGTGCTCTCCAGTGTTGAGGAACCAGAACTTGGCATCTGTAAGGGAGAAGGAGCCTTGGTGCCCGCAGGGAATGGTGTAATGGGAACTGGCTCCGGAGGTGCAGGCTGAGCAGGGAAATCCACACTCTCAGGTTCTTCATCTTTAGCCACAGACATTACACTAAGAAGATAAGGACATATTTTGAATTTATAAGGTTATTGAAGGCCTGTATTCTTTTTATATAAAAAACAGATTCAAAGGTACTAAGTCTACTTTAGCATAGTATTTCTATGATCTACACTAATAAGATTCATTTTTTAATTGTTTTTATGCTTGAGTCATCGGCCATCTTGAAACCTCTTCTAGTCAAAAAACAAATCTACACAGGATAAATAATAACATAAGTTAAGGGATCATAGTAAGATCCATACTAGAGAGAAATCATTTTCTATTTTATTAACAATCAGACAGATACCTTTATTAAAATCTGTTTCCAACCTTTTAAAAAAGAGGTGAAGATATAAATAAATGGACAATTTTAAAAACTTAAAATTTTTGAAACTTCTTCTACAGTATAAAGTAGTGTGGTTTATAAAGCTCTTTAATCATCTCTATGTTTCACTGGGTCATATAACTGAACATAAATGGGAATGTACAGTTACTAAGAGTGAATCTAGTCAGTCCGCCATATCCATGGGTTCCATGTCCAGGAGTCAACCAACCACAGATTGAAAATAAGTTTTCAAAATATTTGAGTCTGTACCTTTTTTCTTGTCATTATTCCCTATACAATACATTATAACAACATGCTACAAAGCACTTACATTGAATTAGGTAATAATCTAGAGAGGATTTAAAATACATATGTGTAGATTATATGTGTAATATGTGTACATATGTGTAATACTAAGCTATTTTATATAAGGGACTTGAGTATGTGTGAATTTGGGCATGAGGGGGCAGGATCCTACAATCAGCCCCCCTCAGATACAGAGGGATGTCTATAAATTCTTACTTACATTGCTCTTGGATGAAGAAATCCCTCTAAAAGAGAGTTAGGATTCTCCTCATCCAATGGCAGGTCTCCATCCCCCCATGGCTTGGGAAGCTCTGGGCTTGATATCTTCAATTTATCAATGGAAATCTCTGACAAAGTTGGAGTAAGAGCAGCTGCTGGAGGAGGTGAAGTAGCAGGGGTAACTGTTGGAGTATTCACAAGTGTCATGGCAGGCATATCATTTCCTAGAGTTTTTTGAAAAAGAAAGAAAAAGATAAAAGTTGATCAACAACTCCCCTAAGACAATATGTTGCTTCAGACACCCCTTAACATTTTGGGATATAAATAGTGGCAATATAATAACAAGGATGATGGTAGTGACCATTTAGCCAAAGAATTCCTCAACTAATTTAGTAAAGTATGAAAAAACAAGAAAAAACAGTGCTTTTAACACTACCATATACTTAAAATAGTCCAAGTGTCAACTAGACTATATACTTTAAGAAGTGGTGCTTTGGTTTGAATGTTTCCCTTAAAATTTCATGTGTTAGAAACTTAATCCAGGGCTGGGTTGTGGCTCAGTGGTATAGTGCTTGCCTAGCACATGTGAGGCACTGGGTTCGATTCTCAGCACCACATAAAAAAATAAAGATATTGTGTCCATCTACAACTAAAATTATTTTAAAAGAAAAAAAGAAACTTAATCCACAAATTGATGGTGATACCATTTTGGAGGTGAGCACTTTGGGAGCTAATTAGGGTTAGATGAGGATATGAAGGTGGGGGCCCCATGATGTGATTAGTGAGACCCAAGCTCTCAGGCTCCTGCTTTTGTCATTGTGTAATGCCTTCGGCCAGTTATGATACAGCCAGAAAATCTCACCAGCCCAGTGCAGTGTCACATGCCTATAATTCCAGCAGCTTGGAAGGGTGAGGCAGGAGAACTGTGAGTTCAAAGAGAGTTTCAGCAATTTAGCAATGCCCTAAGCAACTTAGCAAGACCCTGTCTCAAAATAAAATCAAAGGAAAAAAAGAAAAAAGGCTAGGGATGTGGTTAACTGCCCCTGGCTTCAATCCCAGGTATCAAAAAAAATTTAAAAAGTAACCCTCACCAAATGCAGCCTCTCAATTTTGGACTTCCCAGTCTCTAAAATTTTAAAAAATACATTTGTTTTTTTAATAAATCACCTAGTTTGTGGTATTCTATTATAGCAATATAAAACACACAAGTGGCAACCAACCTAGATGCTCTTCAATAGATGAATAAAGAAACTGTGGTATATTTACACAATGGAATATTACTTAGCCATAAAGAAGAATAAAATTATGGCATTTGCAGATAAATGGATGAAATTGGAGAATGTCATGCTAAGTGAGATTAGCCAATCCCAAAAAACCAAAGGCCAAATGATAGCTCTGATAAGTGGATGATGATACATAATGCGGGGTAGGAGGGAGGCAAGAATGGAGGAAGGATGGATTGCATAGAGGAAAAAGAGGGGTGGGATCAGGATTGGGGGTAAGAATAATAACACAATGAGACAAACATCATTATCCTATGTACATGTACGATTACACAAATGGCGTGACTCTACTTCGGGTACAACCAGAGAAACAACAGCTACATTCCATTTGTGTGTAATGAATCAAAATAAATGCAAAAAAAAAAAAATTGGACTTCCCAGTCTCTAAAATTGTAAACAATAGGTTTTTTTTTAAATAAATCACCCAGTTTGTGGTATTCTATTATAGCAATATAAAGTGGCAACCAATTCCTTAATTTTCTTATAAGATGAAGATTTAGGGGCTAGGGATATAGCTCAGTTGGTAGAGTGCCTGCCTCGCGTGCACAAGGCCCTGGATTCAATCCCCAGCACTGCAAGAAAAATAATAATAATAACAATAATAAATAAATTTTTATTATTAACAATAAAAATAATTATTAATAATAATTATTAACAAGAATAAATAAATAATAACAATAATAAATAAATAAATAATAAAGGAATATATTTATAAATAAATATAATAAATAAATCTTTATAATCTAAAAGATAAAGATTTAATAAAACAGTAGGCAATAAGTACATATAAAGCATCTAATATAACAAATCATGGAATTTTAATTAATAGTTGCTAAAAATTAAAACTGAGTTCTAGAAATAAGGTTTCTACCTTCTTCAGCAAATACATCTTTTACAGGAAGAGCCACATCATTATCTGAATCACAGGGAGAAGAATCTGGAGTTTTCACTAACACATGGTCCTTAGGAAGTGATGAAGGTGAGCGAGGAGGAGTAGGCTGTGGAGTAGCCACAGGGGTACACACTCTTGCCTAAAATAAAACAGTAAAACAAAACAAATGGTTTATTATCACCCAAATATTACAAGCTCATTCATACACTGTATTGAATTTAAATGGATGGGCAAAATAACAGCAAAAAAAAAAAGGAGCCTTAAATACCCTGGCTCTTAGGTATCTAGTTGCCAGTGTAAAACTGGTGTGAAGAAAGCCTCTATAATTAAAAAACCCTGCCTCAGAAGCACGCTCCCAAGAAAACTAAGGCACCTTGTTTTAATGTAGAGATAAAGACTAAACATACAGCTGAAGATCAAAACCAACTATAAATCTGATGGCTAGGCCATGCAACAAAAAGAAAGAAGCACTTTGATTGACAAGATACCAAAAAAATAAGCCTTTCAGCAGGAAGGAACAGTATGTAAAAAGGAACAGAGGATTTTAAAAAGTGGGTGGGGGAAAATAATAATATGGAGATAGAAAATACTAGGGAAAGAAAAAAGGAACATTTTAATACTAATTTGTTGAATACACAATCATTTGAATGTCTCAAAATTAAGGTACAAAAGGATGATAGTGAAAATTAGGTCTCCTTCCTGTGTCCTTTCTTTTTTTTTTTTGAACCGGGGATTGAACTCAGGGGCACTTGGCCACTGAGCCACATCCCCAGCCCTATTTTGTATTTTATTTAGAGACAGGGTCTCACTGAGTTGCTAAGGGCCTCGCTAAGTTGCTGAGGCTGGCTTTGAACTCGTGATCCTCCGGACTCAGCCTCCCGAGTCGCTTGGATTATAGGCGTGCACCACCACGCCCAGCCTTCCTGTGTCCTTTCTACATAGTTCTCTTCCTCAGAGTTATCAAATACTCTTGACTTAAGTCGTTTCATATTCATTCATTTATTTTATTGCCAATGACAACATTCCAAGTTGTCAGAGCTGGGTATTGTGAAAATCAGCAATAATCATGCCCTGGATAAATCTCAATGGCTATGATACTGCCATTGTGCAAAAGCTTCATTTCCTATTTATATTGATTTATTTATTTATGGGATAACTTTCCAAAAGTAGGAACAGTTGATTAAAAGGCTGTGTTTTTAAGATGAATAGGTGTATCACTAAATTTCCTTCTACAGAACTGTACATTTCACACTACCACCAGAAGGTATGAGAATGCCTATTTCCCCAATGTTTGACAAACAATGGCTTTATCAAACTTATAGATTTTTGCCAATCTGATCAGTAAAATGGAACTTCAGTGATTTTTTTCCTTATTATCAGTGAGGTATCAGTCTTTTTACATGAATATAGATGATTTATATTTCTTTAGTATTTGTGAATTCTTTGGTCATATCCTTTGCCCAGTCTTAAATAGGCTGTCTCCTTTCATTCTGAAAAATCTTTATAAATTAGGATGATTAGCCTTTATTCTATGAGTTACAAATTAATATACAATTTAAAATTATGAAGCATATGAGAAATTCTATAATATTGCTTCACAATTGACATATTCTTAACTTTCATTTTAGAATGAAAGAAATATACTATGCTTTTTCCCTTCTTGACTACATCAACATATAGCACAAAAGTACTGCTTTCAAATACCATGCCACTGGCTACTTTATCATGACAAGGTCTAAAGGTGTTCTAGTAAATTGGTAATGGTAATGATGATGATAAGCTATTGTTAACTATTTCAAATTCTAGACACTAGATTAAGCTCTTCACATATATCATCTCATTTAATCTGCCACAAAACTTTATATGAGGACTAAGAAGACACAGTATCATAAAGGCATCAATCATTTGCAAATTAAATCAAAATTAAATTAATTTTCATAAAAATCCCCAATGGGATTTTTAATTATGGAAGGCTGGAGGTGCATCCCAGTGGTTAGGATCAGGGTTACTAATGAGAACTCCAGTCTGTGGATGTGCACAATGGTGAGATTCACTGTGGTGTACTCATATATGAACAGAGGAAAGTTACGTCAGATTCATTCCACTGTCTCTCCTTTTCCTATCCTTCCTTTCTTCCCTTCATTCCCCTTTGTCTAATTCACTGAACTTTTATTCTTGCCCACCCCGTCTTATTGTGTGTTAGCTTCCACATATCAGAGAAAACATTTGACCTTTGGATTTGGGGGACTGGCCTATCTCACTTAGCACGATAGTCTCCAGATCCATCCATTTACCAGCAAAAGTCATAAAGTCATTCTTCTTTGTGGTTGAGCAATACTCCACTTTGTATATATACCACATTTTCTTTATCTATTCATTTCTTGAAGGGCAACTAGCTATTGTGAATTGTGCTGCTATAAACACTGAAGTGGCTGCATCACTGTAGTATCCTGATTTTAAATCTTTTGGATATATACGAAGGAGTGCAATAACAGGGTGAAACAGTGGTTCCATTCCTAGTTTTTTGAGAAATCTCCATACTGCTTTCCAGAGTGGCTATACCAATTTGCAGTACCACCAACAATGTATGAATGTACCCTTTGCCCCACATCCTCACTAACATTTACTGTTACTCATATTCTTGATAATTGTTATACTGAGTGGAGTGAGATGAAATCTCTGTGTAGTTTTGATTTGCATTTCTCTAATTGCTAGAGATGTTGAACATTTTTTCACATATTTATTGTCCATTTGTATTTCTTCTTTTCAGAAGTGTGCTTAATTTCTTTGCCCATTTTGTCATAAAGTATCTTGTTCTTAGGCGATAATATAGATGCATTTGAGGTGAAGTATCATGATGTCTAAAACTTTCAAATGGTTTTTAAAGGATATGATTATGTATAACAGACATAAAGACAGATTTTTAAAATATGTCAAAATGCTATCAATTATGAAATATAGTTAAAGGGTTTATAAATGTTCACTGTATCATACTCTCAACTTTTTTCTAGGTTTCAGTTTTTAAAATAAAATGCTAGGATAAATGTTACACTTGAGTCATAGCAACACGGAATAAAGTTCTGCCACACACCATTATCTTATGCAGTTTAAAATTCATCTATTATTTAACCATTCTTTAATAAAATGTTAAAAATTCCCCAGAATTCTAGAGTCATGAAAGCAGAGTTGCTCCTACCGGTAAACATGTTTCCTTTGATAAGACATCACCAGAAATACTTGTGACCACAGTATCTTGCTTCTTTGCTTCTCTGTCACCCAGCAAGACAGCAATGGTTTCAGCCAGGGCTTCATTCACGAAATGACTGATCATGTCTGAATTCACAGGAACCCCTGCATCAACGAAGAGCTGGAGAGCGCCACAGCTTGTTCCTTCCACTAAAAAATGAAAGATTTTTGGAATAAGTGGCCAATAAACCACTTGTAATCCAAAACTTAATTCCTAAAATTTAGAGATCCATATATATTATGAGGACAGGAGGAGAAGTAGTGGTGAAAATACAAATATACCTACTTAACAGGAAAGAAAGCAAGATGATAACTTATTGAAAACCTTCTCTGAACAAACCAGGAAGGGGAGGAAAACATAAAGATGAAAAGTTAGTTACACACTTCCCTGCCACTGCAGAATTCAATGACAAAAAGGATTTGCATCCATATGAAATGTCCTCATCTGAAAACAAATTAACATTTCCAATCTTGACCAAAACGCAAGGATGTAATAAGTATGAGGCAAATTTTCCTTTCCTCTAGTTTCAGATACACTACTTGTCAACATTTCAGCTTAGGCCTCCTCAAAAGTGCTCCTCTATAGCAGTTTAGATACTTATTAGATGTTCTATTGGTATATTAATTTTCCAGTGGGTTTAACTTTTCAGTTACATGAATGTATGTAAAATTAAGTAAAGCCTTTAGAGACTTTACTGACCATAAAGTGGTATTTCTAAGCTATGTAGAAATATGTGAACAATGATCTCTACAACCCAAAGGAGATGTGAACTCTCCAAAGAGTATTCCTTTAGGGAATACTAAAAGGGAAAGCAATATATTGGATCATTTACAGATGTCTTAGAATCACTTGCTAAGGGGTAAAAAATAGCAATTTACTCTATAGTTTCCATAGCCAGAGCTATCTTTGTATTCAATAATCCCAAACTCATATTTGAAAAAATATTTTTCAACAAAATTTCCCTTTTAATTTCCATAATCATTTTTCTGGCATAACCAAGAATCCAAATATCTATGTCAGAAAGCCAAAAAAGCCCTCCCCATACACTGGCAAAAAAAAGAAAAAGAAAAAAAAAGCAAATAAACACAGTTTTACAAAAATAGAGAACAGGATATAAATACTATATTTGGAAATCTTAAGATTTTTATCCAGGAAAATATCAATTTTCTTGTAACTTTGTTAGTCATATTTTTTTTCCTTTCTTTTTGATATGAGAAAATCTGGGACAGAGCAGTGGGAGGACAGATGAAAG
The DNA here is from genome assembly GCA_020662805.1 of Glaucomys volans. Classification (NCBI taxonomy): domain Eukaryota; kingdom Metazoa; phylum Chordata; class Mammalia; order Rodentia; family Sciuridae; genus Glaucomys; species Glaucomys volans. The sequence continues at coordinate 399,792 of JAJEJO010000580.1, read as the reverse complement.
CTATACTAAATAGGAAGAAGTAACCAACCACAACAATAAAGAGTATGGAACTGAGAGGCAGGTTTTGGCTGACTCCCAGGGACTGAGGAGGAGCAAAGAAAAGAGAATGAAACAAACAATAACCCCAAGGCTATGGAAACTGGGTGCAGGGAAAATCTGTGCTATCATTAATAGAAACAGAGAACAAAGAACAAGTTTAGGTAGAAAAAAATTACACGAATTTTGGATATGTCAAATTTGGATGCCAATGGAACATCAAGTAGAATATCTACCAACAGGCAGAACTGCAAGTTCACAGCCTAAATGCATGGCTTAAGAGTCATCAAATGACACAGGACAATGAATGTTAAAAGGAAACTGGAAAAACAGAAAAGAGGGCAGGCACAGAAACTTGGGAAATAACTATTTGAGTAGCAGAAAATAAATGAAGAGATGAAGGTCTTAAAGTTGAAAAGATAACAACAGCATAAAGTATAAGAAGTCAAAACCCAGAGCACATTTTAAGAATTAGAAGTAGGCAACAGTGTCTAGTAGATGGCTAGAGTCTAGCCGTCTACTAGAAAATGGATTTGAAAGGGGGCAGCATCTCGGACAACCAAATGCCTGTGGAAAAGGAATTTCTTAAAGGAGACACCAAGAAACCAACCCATAGGGATGGAAGAGAAGGTGGAAAAAGAAAAAGTCAAAGCAATAAATATAGACCCTGAAGGCTAGGTTTTGAGCAGTTGAAGATCAGTCGATAAAGGAGGAAGAATAGGTTTTTCGGAGACTGAAAAGAAGGAAAAAAGTACAGATAATGAACATAAAAATATAAAATTTTAAAAAGCAATGAAGTTGGAAAACTTACACTATCCAGTTTCAAAACTTATTATTAAATTACAATAATCAAGAAGCGTGGTATTGGCATAAAGAAAGACATGTAGATCAATGTAAGTTCAGAAATGGATCTAAACATATATAGCCAATTAATTTGATGGCAAAAAGAAAAACTTTCAAACAAATAGTGCTACAACTGCTCAGTGGTAGTGTTTGCCTAGAATACATGAGACCCTGGGTTCCACTCCCAGCACCACCACAAAAAAAAGAGCCACTTGGGGCTGGGGATGTTGCTCAATGGTAGACCACTTACTTGCCTATCATGCAAGAAGTCCTAGGTTCACATCCCAGCACCGCAGCCCCTGACCCCCCCAAAAATATTAAGGTCCTAAATGTAAATCTAAAATCGTACATCTTCTAGAAAAAACAAAAGAAAATCTTAATGATTTTGACTTAGGAAAGATTTATTAAGTAGTATGTCCCTCCAAATCCACAAACTACAAAAGAAACATTGATAAATTGGACTTCATCAAAATTAATCATTTTGTCTTCAAATGCAATGCTGAGAAAACAAAAAGGTAAGATACACGCTAGAAGGACATATTTGCAAAACACATATACAATAAAGAATGTGTATTCTGGCTGGGTGTGGTGGCATACACCTATAATCCCACAACTCAGGAAACTGAAGCTAGTAGATCACAAGTTCAAGGCTGGCCTCAGCAACTTAGCAAGACCTTGTCTCAAAATAAAAAGGGCTGAGGATGTTGTCTGGTGGTGAAGCATCCCTGGATTCAATCCCCAGTACAAAAACAAACAAACAAAAAAACAAGAAGTAACTTGCATCCAAAATGAAGAATATATAGGAAGTCACAAACCCCAATTTAAAAATGAGCTGGGTGAGGTAGCATACACCTGTAATCCCAGGGGTTCAGAAAGCTGAGGCAGGAGGATTGTAAATTCAAAGCCAGTCTCAGCAATCTAGCAAGGCCCTAGGCAACTTAGCAAGACCCTGTCTCAAAATAAAATTTTAAAAGGACCAGGGATGTGACGCAGTGGTTATGCATTCCTGGGTTCAATCCCCAGTAACCCCCCCACAAAAAAAAGATTTGAAATAATATTTCATCAAAGTAAATATATAGATAGAAAATAAACATGAAAATGTGTACAGCATTAATCATCATTAGTAATTATACTACTCAGTCACTAGTATAATTAGGGAAAAGTAAATTAAAAAACCACAATGACATATCTCCATGTATGTACAATGGCTAAAATAAAAACACTGATATACTAGGTACAAGTGAAAATGTGGAAGAATTAAAACTCTTGTACATTGCTGGTTATAATACAAAGTAGTACATCCGCTTTGGAAAATATTTAGCAGCTTCTTATATACATTCATTTACCACATGACCAAGAAAATTAAAAGGTATATCTATGCAACATTTGTCTGCAAATGTTCATAACAGCTTTATTTATGACAGCCCCAAACTAAAAGACTATAAATATCCATCAACTGGTAAGCATATTAACAAATTATGATATATCCAAAGAGTATAATACTAATAAATGCAATACCATATGTGCCAAAGTATATTTAGCATAAGCTAAATAAAACAAGTCAGCAAACAAAAAATTTTATATTGTATGATTACAATATATGAAAATCCTGATAAGATAAAAACAGGGATAGAAAGCAGCTCAGTGGTTATTAGTGACTACTGGACATATGTGGGGGATAGAAATTTTCGGCAAAGTGGCATTAAGAATCTGAAAAAGTGGCACATTCCTGAAACCCCAGCTACTCAGGAGGCTGAAGCAAGAGGATCACAAGTCTTGGCAATCAGCAAAACCTTGTCTCAAATAAAAGTTTTAAAAGTGAACTGGGGATGTAGCTCAGTGATTAAACATCCCTGGCTTTAATTCTCAGAATCAGGGGGGTGGAGCAGAGGTAATGGTAAAAAGGGAACTTAGAGAGATGTCAAAAATGTTTCTCTATATCACAATTGTGTGGTTGATATACAGTTGTGTGTATTTGTCAAAACTTGTAAATTGTACACTGAGAATTTGTGAAATTTAAGGCAAGTTAATTATACTTTCAAAAAAACTGATGGAGAAGTATTAGAGGAGGAAGGGAGATAGGGAGAAAAGGAGAAAGAGGAAGAGAAGAAAAATAGGGAAGAGGAGAAGCGGGAGAAGGTGGTCAAGAAGAAGAATGGTATGGAGTCCTCACACAAAGAGGTTCATTGAACCATTCAATGAATACTTAAACCCTTTTTAGGTGTTGGTTAAGTTAGGAGAAGTAACTTAAATCATGAGTAATTTACAGTCTAGTGAAGGAGCAAGATATGTAAAACAACCATAATATAATCCATTAATTACTGTAACAAATATATATACAAAGTACTCTGGAGGAATAGCATTGTTTGGGGTGGGAGGAGAGGGGTAGTTTAATAATCTGGGTGCTACTATAAGAAATAAGGGAGTGAGGGACCTCCACTGGTGTACTAGAGAGGAACTAAGAAGGAGTTGAAGTTAAGACCTCATCTTTTGGGCTGTGGATATAGTTCAGTGGTTAAGTGCTTGCCTTGTATGCTTGAGACACTGGGTTTGATACTCAGTACCACCAAAAACAACAACAAAAACTTAGCTTTTTTCAGCTAAATGACCTCTGGGATATTTATTTATTTATTTATTTATTTATTTATTTATTTATTTATGTGTCTTTAATAACAACAACAAAAAATTCCATTTCACTTACCAATGTCAGAGTTCAATGGTTCACTTGCCTCACTGACTGAAATACTGGCATTAAGTGTGGTCTGCTGCTGGATTGGAAAGAGACCAGATATAATCCTTGACATTATTTCTTGTTCTACCCTGGAAGGTGGGGAGATACAAGTTAAGAATTTCTAAATTTGACTGAAATATATAAAATGTTACATATATCAACCTTAAAAATAACCTTTACCCATGGGCACAAACATTATACGTAAAAGCAGTCATCTGAAAGTTACACTGGAAAGAAGAAAAAAATGTATCTTCCAACAATACAAAACACATGATAGTCAAAGAAATAGTCAAAGAAATCAAACTAAAATATTTCACATCAGCCAAGCATGGTGGCCCATTCCTGTAGTCCCAGTAGCTCGGGAGGCTGAAGCAGGAGAATCACAAGTTCAAAGCCAATCTCAGCAACTTAGCAAGACCTTGTTTCAAAATTAAAAAGAAATTAAAAAGAAAAAGAACTAACAGAATCCCTAAATAGAAGCTAAAGATTTGCCTAATGATTGGTGAGCACATTGCATACCTAGGTTTGATTTCCACTCTGAGAATACACATATAAAACTGTATCAGATAAAAACTAGAGAAAAATATCCATCTACCCTTTCCTCTGACTGTAAGGAATAACAGTTTTCTTCTTAAAAAGGAAAGAAGAAGTTATATCCAAAGTCACTGTCAGGAAGAAGGAGGAGAAGGGGAAGGAAAAGGGGAAAAGAATAGGAAATCTCTTTTGATACATATTTCTTTAGAGTAGCTAAGAGACTTCTTTAAAATTATTATACAAATGACAGACTTTATAATAGAAAATATAAACTTTTAAAAATTGATAAGGTTCACCCAATAATTCTAGATTCAGGGATAAACACAATTTGATATATACATTTTTGAACCTCTGTTCTAGGCACACTTATTTTTGAGCAAGGTCTTATAAATTGGGGTTACATTGTTAGTATCGTGTTTCATTTGTATACCAGCAAATTATTAGTATCTTTCAATGTCCCTCCACAGTTTTCTAAACCCAAGTTTAATAACTATATTAACATTCAGTTGTTTATTTTACTCCATGACTTCCTTAAGGTTTACACAGGGATATAATAAGAATTTATTTCATATTCACATGCATATGTAATAATATATATTAGCACTTATTGTTGTAAATATGTAATAAATTTAGAACAGTGCCTTGTTTTTAATGCTAGGTATTATATGGCCCAGTAGCAAATCCATAATTATTTCCTTAGATGAAGCTTCTGAAAGTGAGTCACTAGATGAAAGAACATGTACATTTTTAAGGTTTCATTACTCAGAAAAGCCTCTTTTGCCACAGCAAAAATACAGATCTTCAAGGACCAAAATAATACTTCCAATGTTTAGTTATGCCCTTAGCACTATATCAAATAGCAAAAGAAAAGTTTAATAAACAAAAGCAGACAAGGAAGATTTTTTACTAAAATTTAATATTTCCCCATTTATATTTGCTATTATCTATTCATATTGAAATCATTGTAAACTCACCACTGAATTAAACTATTTTCCAGTGTTTCTTTTCTCTCAATTACTTTCTCCAGAATTTCAGTAGTGGGCTGAAAAGTAGAAACAACTGGTGGAAATGGAGGACCATTATACTTTGCAGAAGCAACTTGAACACTTCTGTTAAACTCTAGTAATGGTTCAGAGCTCCCTGGGATTTCATCACATTTTTCCTCCTCCTGGTAAGCATAAAAACAAAATTAACAGGTTCATGTATCTGAATATGAACATGTACTGAGTGCCAAGTATAAGCAGGGAATTTAGCTGAGTGAATTAACCCGCATTTCCAATGTGGGAGCACATTATTATAACACACACAACAATCATACATATCACTTTGAAGAAAATTTAATACAAAGTTATTGTGTCTTTTTAAAACCCAATTTAAGCCAGAGGAAAAAACACAAAAAAAGAAAAAACAAAACCAAAAAATCCAATGTTCCTCCTACAGTCGTAGAACAAACTAGAAAACTTGATTATTACTGTATAAAACATTAACATTATAGAAATTTATATATTTAATTTATGGTCACAAAAAAACTGATGCTTCCAATTATCACCATTCCTTCTTGTAAAAATCTCAATTTAAATATGCAGTGAGATCATCTTATATATGATTTACATCATCATATGATGGTCAAAAGAGTTCTTTCTGGAATTTTTATACCGATTATGATGAAAATGTCACATATCTGAAAGTAAAATAGTTCCCACATACTATTTGTTATAAATAAATAACAAGAATCACATTTATCTCTTCCCAGTTTCAATAGCTCTCAACTCATGGCCAACTCTGTGTAATCTAAACTCCCCTCCCACCCATTTTCCCCTTTACATGTTATTTTGAAGCAGTTATAGACATCATGAAGGTCACAGCTAATAAGCGGGAGAGCTAGAGAAGGAACTCTTGTCTTTGAACTCCAAATCCCTTGCTAGTTCTATAGTGTTTATTTCAGTAGGCATAAGGAATATGAAAATAAATAGGGTTTTTGTCTGCAAAACACTCATAGGGTACTCAGATAAAAAGACATATCTGTGAGCAAAAAGCATTAATATAACATATAACTCACCATATTTTAAAGTAGCTTTCATTTTTTGATTAACAACCTAGTCTCAGCTCTGAAAGATCTATGAAAAATTATCTACCCTAAAATCTATTGACATATTTACATTCAGATAGTTTCTTTAATCTATGATCCTTTCCCCCATCCAACTTTTATATTTTACTTCCTCCTACTTTTCCCTACTTCTATTCTTTTATTTCTATCATTTCTATAACTCTGCCTCAAATATGGGATTTTCCCTTGGATTTTAAACTATTCAAAAGTTTTTTCTCAGTATAAACTATCTGGTGACCTTACCACTACTCCAGAAATCAAAAGATAAATGTAATAGAATGAAAAAAGGACTGGTTGGAAAGAGGAAAACCAAAAGAAAGAAAAAAGAAAGTAGAAAGCAAACAAGATAAGATCTAGGGTAGAAATAGCAGACAATCATGAAATTTCATGGAGGCAGACAGTTACTACAGAAAAAGACAACACTGGACTATGGAATAACAACTTTATAATTTTTAAAAATAAAAGTAAACTTAACTTGAAGTAAAAGCTAGTTTCTCAAAGCACTTCAACATAATACTGATAGTCAAAAGATATTCAGCCACTTAGAAAAATACTGGTGGACAAACAATTGCTTGTGGTGTCTGAGCTCTATTACCTGTACAACATCGATTACTTCATCAAAGTTACTTCCTGGAAACCTCACATCTTCTTCATCTACCTTCATAAATTCTGGAGCCTAAGAAATCATTTTAAGAAAGTTTTAGTAGTGTTCAACTTTTTAAATCTCATATGTAATTTATTTCCACATGTAGCATAAACTTGCAATTACATGGCCCTATTTTTTATTTATAATATTCAGTTTAGAATTTATTCAATTAGTTAATGAAATCTAAGCTAATCCTAAGCCATTAGGTCATCATTTCAAAAGCAATAAAAAATTAAATATCAGCTTTAACATTTAAAGGACTCCATCAACAAATGTAATTAATTAATCAAAATGTTATGATTTCACTCATAGTTAAGAAAAAGAAGAGAGTTTAAATGTATATAATTATACCAAATACAAACTCACAAAAAGAGAGACACAGAATCAACTCATTTTTTTACAGAAACAAAATAGTCATTTCACAAATTTAGCTTCTGTGCCTTGCTCTGCAAAGCTAGTCACTAAAAACCACAAATATCCTCTTGCTGGGAGCAGAATGATAAACGATTTGAAAAGCTTTTTATTTGTTAAATATGTTTCAATAAAATTCTGGTGAAAAAAATTACTAGAATTTCTGTAGTAACTTTGTGAAAGTTAAAATTAGGTATAAATTTCATTTAGAGTCAGTTCTATTATTTGTAATTAGAAATTGGTAGTGTTTCTCCTCTCTTTAAAACCACTGCCAAATGATGAAATTTGCTCACAACAGAGCAAGACCAGGATAAAACCAGGATAATTTAGAATGTTATTTTGTTGTGTAGTAAAAGTATACCTTCATTATTTAGAAGCAAATACATACTAGATTGCATATTTTTGCATCATGACAATAGCATAATGACAAAGTAACATCCCAAACTATGAATTCCAACTAAAAAGTTCACATTAAGAAATCTATAATTCCCATGTAAATCAAAGATTCTTTGCCAAAGAGAAATTCTTTCTTCATATGAGAGTCTCACAAGTTATCAAAAAGTTATAGTAAGGATTATTACTTTCTGAATATGTACAAATGCGACGATCTGAAATAAATTTTCTTTCCAGTTCATAAACAATTTGAGATTCATTCTGAATCTTTCTTCAAAAATCTAAATTATTATAATAGATCATGATTATGATAGAATGCTTTTGCATGGAATTACATTACTTAAAACCTATACTCAGACATTACTCATTAACAATGATAGAATTCTAAAATACACCTGTATCCAGGTCTGCAGCTGAGGAAGAGGGGCTTCTTTGGGACTTAGCAGAGGTGAACCACCATCAACACTACAATTTGAAATGCTGTCGATGTCCACACTGGGTAATACCTACAACAGAATCCAACATCTAGTTTTCCATATCATTTTGACTCAAATATTTGTCAAAAAGCTAAATAGCAAAATGTACCCTCTAAATTTTTATTGTAAAGTCAATGGCTGACAAACTTTTTTAAATTATGAAAGCTTATTTTATAAAATATAAAAAGTAAAGGAGGAAAAAAGAAAATTCTATCTTAGGCTAACTCCATTTCACTACTACATTGTCTTTTTAGATAAAACTAAAATAGTTTTCATTTCTGATTTTTCACTATTAGGTCATAAACATCATGCCTCTGGATAGACTTATTATTTTTATATTTTAATATTTCAACACCTTAATTATTTTACCTTAATTATTTTAATTATGTTCCTATTGATAAACATTTAGGGTATTTCCAATTTTTCCATAATTATACAAAAATCATCACACACACACACACACATACACAGGACTTTCTTCCTAAACTTACTTTGTATTTGCTATTAGATTAACTTCTTGGGCCTCAGGACATAAATATTTAAGATTTTGAGTAATTACTGGCAAAATGCAATCAATCACTATTTACATCATCCAAAACTTAATCCCAAGTGTCATCCAACTTTCAACCAAAATTAGATAATAAGATTGCTTATTCAGTAACAATTTTTTATTTATTTATTTATTTTGGTATGAGGATCGAATCCAAGGGCACTTAAGCACTGAGTCACATCCACAGCCCTTTTTATTTTTTATTTAGAGACAGGGTCTCAATAGGTTGCTTATGGCCTTGCTAAATTGCTGAGGCTGGCTTCAAAGAGGCAATCCTCCTGACTCAGCCTTCCAACCACTGGGATTACAGGTGTGACCACTACACCCAGCTCAGTTACCATTTTTAAGTGCAAGTGTATTGTTGTTATTTTAATTTGCATTATCTTGGATATTAGCAAAATTTAAATTTGATTTCCTTGCTGATGAATCGTATTTCCTCTTTTATAGAATCTTATTCATGTCCTTTGAATATTTCAGGATTTAGACCTATATGTTTTCTTATTAATTTCTGAAAAACAAATTAATCTTCATTATCATTTTCCTTTCATATTCTCATTGTATGCTGTTTTCCTTTTTATTTTTTATTTAGGATTTTTAAAAATATGAAGCCTTTGTATTTTACAGATTCAAATCTAATTTTTCATTATAGTTAGGTTTTTTTCTCATATCTAAACTTAGGTTCAGCTTTATAAAAATTCTGGTTTTTTAATATGTATAATTAAACTTTAGCCAACAGTCTATTCAGAACTCATTTGCTGAATGCAGTAGCAATTCAAACTCTAAAACTGAGTTTTTCCCATTGTTAAGAAAATTATAAATGCTTTATTTTACTCACATAAATTCTATTTCTCACTGGTTTATGAAATCTCTATCAAATTACATTATTTTTAAATAAACAAGACTAATTCTGAAGTTCTGTTATATTGAACCAGTATTCAAACATTTAACTTTTCTAAATACTTTATTCTTTCAGATATCCAAATGACCCTATGGTTTAAGGGAAAAAAAATCACGGGTATTTTTTAAATTAGAATTTCACTAAAATTATACATTATATTGGGGAGAATCAACAACTTGAATATAGCAGGGAGTGGTGACATACACCTATAATTCCAGTTACTCGGGAGGCTGAGGTAAGAGGACCTCAATTTTGATGCCAGCCTGGGAAATTTAGGAAGACCCTGTCTCAACATAAAATAAGAAGAGCTGGGGAAGGATAGAGCATTTGCCTGGCATACATAAGACTCTGGGTTTGATCCCCAGCACTGTGAGAAAAAAAAGGGTTGGGGATATAATTCAGTGGTAGAGTGCTTGCCTAGCATGTGTGAGGCCCTGAGTTTCTTCCCTAGTGCCATAAAAAGAAAGTTCTCTCTACATTCATTCAACTCTTCCTATATATTTTCATAAAGTTTGAAGTATTATATAAATCTCACACATTCTTTTTTAAATTAATTATAATATACTGTTCAATTGTTCCCCCTGGATACTGTCAAGTCACCTGGTTACAAGTCATTGGCCTAAAAGTAGCTTAAATCATACATAACAAGGATAGGGACATAGTATGAACATCACAGAATGAAGGAGCCATGATGAAAGCAAAGTTCCCATGAAGCATTACAATGGATTTTAAGTACTAATATTAAGCCAAGGACTTTTGCCTTAAAATATTCTGCTCATGTACTATGGCATACCTGTACAGAAAGTTGAGGAGGATCCTTTTTTTCTGACTTCATTTCTACAACTGCTATGTTGGCTTTCTTTACCCCAGTTTCTACTTTTCGAGAGGATGGAGGAATAGAAGTTGTCACAGTTACAGGGTGTGGCTTGTTTACAATTACTCCAGTAGGCCTCACGGAATCACTATTACTTTGGGTTTGTCCTAAGAAGTTGAAGGAGGAAAACTAAAGTTAATATCTCAAAAATAAAGGAAAAACTCTAACCTACTACTGCCTGGATCTTTGTCGCTGTTTTCTCACATGAAAGGAAAGCACTACCAACGATTACCTCTCCCTCTGTTATCACCACTGTGAACATGCCATGACATCCTTTAAGCAGTAGGGAGGACATTTATTAGCACTAATCACCATACACGTACTATTTAGTTCTCAAAAAAGGCCACTAGGTACTAATATTACTACATTTTGAAACATACCAAAATTTCTCAGATTTCCTTTCAAAAGTCCCACTTATTTTCTACATTTTTAAGTAAAGAGAATACAGTTTACTCATTAAAAGCACAAACTCTAAAGTAGACTGCTTGGTTTGAATCCCAGCTCCCCTCCAGCTGTATAGTCTTTGACAAATTACTACTTAGTGCCTTTGTACCTCAGTTTTTTACCTATAAAATTGGTATATTACAAAGCACTCTCTATATATTGTATTAAATGAGTGAACATATATAAAGTGCTTAGGCTTTAAAAATGTTAGCTATTATATTACTAGAAGGCATGTTTGAACACACATTAGCTGCCAAGTTGACATGTCATTAACCATAATATCAAAAATAAAAAAAATCTCAGGCTGGGAATACAGCTCAGTGATAGAGTGCTTGCTTAGCATACCCAAGGTCCTAAGTTCAATTCCCAGCACTATAAAAAAAAATAACTCTCTTATATTTAAAAAATGCATATTTAAATCATCCATCAAAATTAAGGCAATGGGCTGGGGATGTAGCTCAGTTGGTAGAGTGCATTCACAAGGCCCTAGGTTCAATTCTTAGCACCACACACACACACACACAAAATTAAGACAAAAGAGCAATGGCAAGAAAAGAAAAAAAAAGTTAGTTTCAAATGGCAAAAATGATTTGTTCAATTTTAACATGATGACTAGAAACTTCAAATAAGTAAATAACAAACTATCAGCTTATATGACATAACAACATGGCTTCTACTTATCACAGCCTAGTTCCAAAGTACATAAAAGTGCTCTAAAGTACTTTCCCCAAGATATAACAAAATTAACAGGTCAATCAAGTTTTCTTAATTCTTTTTTTAAAATTTTTTCTTAGTTGTTAATGGAACTTTATTTTTTATTTATTTATATGTGGTGCTGAGAATTGAATCCAGTGCCTCCCACATGCTAGGCAAGTGCTCTACCACTGAGCTATGACCCCAGCCCTCCATAATTCTTGAATTATGATGAATTTTAATGACACATGAAAACATGTTATAAAGTTTTCACTTAATCTATGGCAATGTACTACCACCAAAAGAAAAAAAGTTTCCTGTGAGTGAAACTAGAGCAGGAATCCCTTATTTCAGAGATTAATATTATACAGCATAAAATAAATTGAGGCCCTCCCCACCTCTACAAACAACACACACAGGAAAAGGTAAGTGACTACAGTGTCAGTGCCAGTTCTGATTAAGAAATTATAATTCACCTACATATTTTGTTGGTTCTTACCTAAAAGAATTGCCATAGGAATTAGATGACCTTCCAGTGTACCTGAAAGAGTAGGCACTTCTCTGCTTGGGCTGAACACATATTGCGGATCACTATGAGGTCGTGGAGTAATAGGATGCCGCATCTTAGAATCCATCTTTGTAGATTTTGTTGCATAAAAGTCAGTTTGTGTTCTTATTGATTTTACTTTAGTGCCTATAATAATCAATAGCAGATATTTAAAATATTACTTAAATATCTACTACCCAGCCATCTGGAAATACAGCAACTCTTCCTTATAGAAAGATTTAATTCCATTTAACAAGGAGTTATAGGGCCCCCAAACAGCAGAAACAGACAAATCTGAGATTGGCAAACATCTTCTTAAATGGCCAGAGAGTAAATATTTCAGTCTTTTGGGGTATGTGGTCTCAGTTGTAACTAATCAATTCTGCTGATGTATCATGAAAGCAGCAATGGATAGTAAATAAATGAATGAACATGGCTACATTCAAATAAAACTTACATTTATAAAACAGCTCACCTGTAGACCATAATTTGCCAGTCACTATCTAAACGATCAATGTGTACTTTATCCTTTGAAATTATATACAGATAATCAAATTCTAAACCTATTTAAATCCAATAGAAATTATCATTATATCCTCTACTCTAATAATAGATCTATATAGACATTATATGCTGCTTTTCAATTTTTTTTAGTTGTCAGTGGATCTTTTATTTTATTTATTTATTTATATGTGGGGCTGAGGATTGAACCCAGGACCTCACACATGCCAGGCAAGCACTCTACCACTTAGCCACAACTCCAGCCCATATGCTAAGTTCTTAACTTGATCATTTGTCTCTCTGGAGAAGACAAAATTCTGAGAAACCTGAAATAGAGAGACAAAAGAAAATATTAAAAGTATAAGGAAGCCAGCATGGTGGCACATGCCTATAATTCCAGTCAGTTTTGCAGAAGGATTTTAAGTTTGAGGCCAGACTCAGCAATCTAGTGAGGCCCTCAGCAACCTCGCAAGAAGACCCTGTCTCAAAAGGACTGGGAATGTGGCTCAGTGGTGAAGTACCCTTGGATTCAATCCCAGTACCAAAACAAATAAAAGAACAGAACAAGGAAAAAGAGACTAAAAACATTTTCTAAAAATTTCCTGACATTATTATATATTTTCATCTTTCACACATGGGTGGGTTTATATATCCAGATTTTTTAAAATTTCCTTTTGTTTATGATTCCAGAAAGAAACATTTTAGTACCATATCTATATTTTTACTTCTTGTTCTTTGATACTCATTCATTCAATGTTAAGAAGTGCTGGGCACTCTTCCATATGCAGATATTTTGAAGGTGTTAAACCAACTGTACTCATGAAGCTTACCGTGTAGTAAGGAAAACAAAAACAACATGAGATGGTGAAAAGGCAGGGCAAGGGGATAGGAAGGACAGGAGACAACACTTGGATAGAATGGCTAGGGTAGACCTCTCTGAGGAGATAATATCTAAGGCAGAGGTGGAAAGGACTGAGAAGGAGACCTGCAAGTGTCTGAAGGAAAAGCTCTTCAGGGAGAGGAGTCACTGGCTGAAAGACTTCAGAATGACCATGTGTCCACAAGCTCACTCATTTTGACATTAAAAGGATTACTGAAAAGGCTACTTTTGGAGCTGAGCACGGTGGTACATCCCTGTGATCCTAACAGCACAGGAGGCTGAGGAAGGAGGATCACAAATTCAAAGTCAGCCTCAGCAACTTAGTGAGTCCGTCTCAAAATATATTAAAAATGGGCTGGGAAGGTGGCTCAGTGGTTGAAACTCCCTGGGTTCAATCCCTGGTACCAAAAAAAAGGTTATTTTTTATATGAAAGTATTTTAAAACCTCAAGCTATTTTTTTGAAAAGGCTTTCAAAACTCCAAATGTAATTTTTAAAAAATAATTTAATAGTAAGCCTCCAATAAACAATGGTTAACATTAGGGTTAATATGCTTTATTAAAATAATACCAGTATAATTTGTAAATAACCTGACATCCTAAAAGATAACCTAACTTTTAGAAAAAAGGGAACTAAAGCAATTGCCACAGCTCCAACTTCGAGAAAGAAAAGGAAATGGGTTGGTACTCGCTAATTATCACATATTGTCAAAATAGCTTACTGACTGCTAAAGTACAGCTGAGAAACTTCAAGATGTAACCACAGTCAACAAAGTTAATATTTAACTAAGTTATATTTAAGTATGCCAGTGAAATGGTTGTTATGAGTCAAAATGTGGAGAGATAAATGAAGGTGTTTTTAGTTGTAAACAAAAGAAACACACATTTTCATCTTACTGCCTAAGGCTCTTTGAGAACAAACAAAACTTCAACAGTGCCTACAAATACTATAAAACAATAAACAGCATATAGCTGATCTTTTGGTTCATAAGAACATAATGGTCAAGGCCTTCAAGGAGATTATAATTTGGATTATCAAGACTCATTATCTCCTAAATAAAAATTTTATAATACCTTAAATGAAGATACCATTTACTACTATATTTCTTCCCACTTATTCCTATCTTCTGCATCTTTTAAGTTCTGGTCCATTTCTTTCCACCTTTTTAGAAGGAATTATTTTTCCATCCCTAAGCTTTATATAATTTGAACTGTATTTATAAGAAGTAAAAAATCAAACAAAAGGAAATGATATATTAAACTGATACCATAAAAAATGGTTAAAAAAATGAGGCTCCTTACCTTTAACTCGTTCTATTACTTTTGGTCTCTGTGGTTTGGACTTAGGAGATGGAGAATTAAATCTGAGATATGGTCCTTTTTTAAGAGTGCTGCGATGGCCCTGATAAACCGGTTTTCCATATACTTGTAACATATAATCCTCATCTTGTACCACTGTGGTTGATTTCAAATGCCCCTGTGTATACAAAATTATTAAAGTCACCATAAAAAATAGACATCAAACACTTACCTCATTTTTCTAGAGCCTCCATTCGCTACCTCAAGTTCTATAAGAATACAGGTCAGGAAAATCCTGTGTTTTAAATAGCCCTTAAACTCTGGATGTAATTTCAAATGTGAGTTTAAAAAGCATGAAATTGAAATACACAAATAATCCACCTAAGAAACACAAAAATTCTTACATTACTAATACATCTTCAGCACCAAAATGAAATGTTTAAATATATTTTATGTATTTGTTAAATTCAAGTACAATAAAATACAACAAACCTAGTCTTCAAACATTCCTGACCCCACTTTCAACCATATCTAAATGCCACAGAAGGGCAGCATTTATTGAGCATTTACTAAGTGGCAATTACTAGATGCTCTGTTGATCTGCTCAACAATCCACATATTACTTTCAAGAAAATTAAAACCTAGTAAGAGCAGACAAAAAAAAATCACACTACAATATCCATTACCATGATTTGTACTCACTAAGCACTAAAAGTACATTTATAAATTTAAAAATAAAGAACACACATACACACACACACACAAAGATGAAACACACTTTTGATACCAGCTGGTTTAGAGGCTAGAGAATCTCTAGGTAAACCTGCTATGACTTTACCATATGATTCTAAGTATGAGATCTGAAAAGCTGGGTATGGTGGCATGGGCCTGTAGTTGCAGCTACTCAGAAGCTAAGGACGGACAACTTGAGCTCAGGAGTCTGGGGTCAGCATAGGTAACATAGCAAGACCTACCTCTTAAAAAATACATTAAAAGAAGTATGACATCTCAAAAGGAAGGAACAACAGATTTTGTATAATGCCTTCCACATTATGAATTCAAAACCTTAATTATCAATAGTGTAACAGGGCTGGGGTTGTAGTTCAGTGGTAGAGTACTTGCCTCCCATGTGTGAGGCATTAGGTTGAAAAACTCACAATTTAAAAGAAAAAAAAATATTTTCTCCCACTCTGTAGGCTCTCTCTTTACATTGCTGATTATTTCCTTTGCTGAGAAAAAGCCTTTTAGTTTGAATCTATCCCAATTATTGATTCTTGCTTTTATTTCTTGTGCTTTGGGAGTCATGTTTAGGAAATCTGGTCCTAAGCCCACATGATGAAAATTTGGTCCTACTTTTTCTTCTATTAGGTGCAGGGTCAAGAATACAAGTAACAATAGGTGTTGGCCAGGATGTGGGGAAAAAGGTACACTCATACATTGCTGGTGGGATTGTAAATTAGTGCAGCCACTCTGGAAAGCCGTGGGGAGATTCCTTAGAAAACTTGGAAAGTATCCACCATTTGGCCCAGCTATCCCACTCCTTGGTTTATACCCAAAGGACTGAAAATCAGATTGCTACAGTGATGCAGCCACATCAATGTTCATAACTGCTCAATTCACAATAGCTAGATTGTGGAACCAACCTAGATGCCCTTCAATTGATGAATGGATAAAGAAACTGTGCTATATATACACAATGGAATATTACTCAGCCATAAAGAAGAATAAAATTATGGCATTTGCAGGTAAATGAATGGAGCTAGAGATGATCATGCTGAGTGAGATTAGCCAATCCCAAAAAACCAAAGGCCGAATGAGTTCTCTGATAAGTGGATGATGATATATAATGCGGGGTGGGAGGGAGGCAAGAATGGAGGAAGGATGTATTGCATTGGGAAAAGAAAGGGGGTGGGATTGGGAGGAGGGTAAGAATAACAACAGAATGAGACAAACATCATTCATTACCCTATGTACATGTGTGATTACACAAATGGTGTGACTCTTCTTGTGGACAACCAGAGAAACAACAGCTGTACCCCGTTTGTGTACAATTAATCAAAATAAATTTTTTAAATAATCAAAAAAATTATCAATAGTGTACAGATAGTTTATACTTGTATAGTGCCTTGTATTTTTAAAACATCTTCATATTCAATTCATTATTCATAAATTCTTTATTTATTTCTTAAAGGATATAATTATACATAGCATTTATGTCACAAAACCAGATTAGGATCTTACTTCTTTTCTCTCTTTCTGTACACCTGAAGCAGGCATGCTCCTCATAGGTGGACTTCTAAAATGTTCCTCTATTTGTTTTTGAGAATGCTGTTTTGGAATTAAAGATCTGTTCGCAGTTTTGTCTTGTGTGTTGGTTTTAATATCTTTACTCATATTCTGAGCTTTCTTTGTCCTTTGATTCTTAAGATCAGATCTCTTTTTTTCATAATCTTTTCTTGCTAGTTCATCCTAAGGTAAATAAAATTAAAATTACTTAGAACCTATGCAAATAGTAATGCTCTCACAACAGAAAATATTAGAATTTATCGTTTGCTGTTACACAGTTACCAGTTTAAAATGCATTTAAAAGAAAGAATACTGGCTTACATATGAATAAAAAAAACTCTGGAAAAATAAACAAAAAATTAAAATAAGTAGTATTTTATGGAGCAAGGGGAATGGAAAATAAGTGAGGCATAGGGATAGAAGGGTAAATTTTCATTACAAACCTTATTCTTTTTTTTTTTTTTTTTTGGTACTGGGGATTGAACCCAGGGGCACTTTACCAGTGAGCTGCATCCACATCCCTTTGTATTTTTTATTTTGAGACAGAGTCTCACTAAGTTGCTCAGGGCCTCACTAAGTTGCTGAGGCTGGTCTCCAACTTGTGATCCTTCTGCTTCAGCCTCCCAAGTCTGTGGAATTACAAGAGTGTGCCACTGCACCCAGCAACTTTATTCTTTTTGATGCTTGCACCATAGAAATTTAGTAACTTAAAAAATTAAAGCAAGTTTTCAAAATGCAAATAATTTATAATAAAACTAAGATAAAAATTTTGCACAAAATTCATAGTAATAGAGGGACATATATTGCCAGTTGGTTACAAAGCCAGAACTAAACTCTGAATCTTCTGACTCAGTTCAACCTTTTTTTCTGGTGCATGACATGGTAACCAATACAAATTCTTCATAACTATATTAGAGATATATGCTTCAATGTAAGAAAGTTTAAAAATATATTTCCATGTTTATTTTTCTGTGAATGGAACTGACACTTTACCCTGTTATCACTATAAGCAAGCATGTAGGCACATCTTAAGGTCAGGAAAAAACCACCTTGCCCTCCAAGATTAAAACAAAACAGACAAAAAAAAAAAAATACAATTTTTAAGATAAAACATTTGTTAAATAAAACTATAACCTGTAAGTAAATACAGTGAAAAAGGGAAATAAAGAATTTTAAGTAGACTCAGATAAAGAATATTTTAAGAACAAGTATTATAAATTGGAATTGCTATATTCTCAAAATTCAACTTTAGTTTTTTTCCAAAACATACCTGAATTTCTGCAGAAATAGTTTTAATCCACTCATCTACTATCTTTTTGATCCTAATTTTCTCTGACATTTCTCTACAAAAGAGAAAAAGAAAATTTTTAAATTAGTACTTAATGCCCTGGGAACAGGACCTGAATCAGATATAATTCTTAACTAGTTCTGAATCTACTATGTAGCCCAATATCTTTCATCTGAAAAGGAAAAACTAATGGTATTTAGTTTTTACCAAATGTTTAAAGAATAAATGTTTGAAGAGAAGCAAAGAAGATGTATACCAATGATAGAGAAAAAAAGAAAAAATTTCCATCAGTAAAAAGTAGTACTACCATGTATATATCCAAATTCCAATTTTATAATAAGTTCTACATCTTCAAAGGCATTAAGGAACTATTTCTAAATATCAAAACACATTAAGCAAAGGGCCATGCTTAGAAAAAATTATGGAGCATAACTGGAAGCCTCATAAGTATCCGTGGGATGCCAACATCCTGTCTCACCTATTAGTGGATAAAGCATTGATAAATGAGTACATAGCAGCTCCATCCTTTGCACGAATAATGGCTTCCAGGTTTTCTTCAAGTACTTTTTTGTTGTTTTGTACTCCTCTCAAAATCTTCTCAGCATCTTTCAATACAGATCTTGTTGTGTTGGCTGTTTGAAGCTTAACAGAATTCTGTGGAAGATCAGCAAGCCTCATCATAATTGGCAAGTCTTTCGGCTTAAAAGAAAAAAGGAAAAAAAAGTTACCATGTTAAACTCACGCTGATTACTTTAATTCAAATAAGATCTATTACTACTGTTGGAATCATTAACTATGCCAACATGTTCTCCCCAGGCAATCTTACCAGAAATGTTTGTCAAACTGAAGAGGTACAAGAGAATATGTTACAACTAATTTTTTTTTCCCATTTAAGAATACAAATATCAGTGTTAAACAGATGTGGGATATCCATAACAGTGCTAGGCAGTCCAGGGGCCAATGAAAGTTCTTTAGCTGAAGACAGCTAAACAAAATAAGAGCAAATTGGCTCTAGGTTGGTATGGAAGACACTGTGGACTAGATAAACAAGGGCCATTCACAGCTCCTTCTCCCTTCCTCCCTCTCCAACAGAAGCTGGAAAGCCACAGATGGCCACATGGCTCAGTCTGGCAAAAGAATAGTAAGTAAAAATCATTTGGTGAGGGCCTCTGAAAACATGTTTAAAAGGAATAGACTTAGATGCCATGTTTTTGGATTTTTCAGAGCTTTATCTTCATCCTTCCTCCTGATTTGCCTTCATAACTTTCTCATTCCTTCATAATTTTTTACCTTGCTAATCATCAATTCTAACACTATTCCTACTTTACCTGGAACACATCATTTGTTTCTTTCTTCTTTTGGCCAAGATCATGAAGAACATCATGAGACTTTTGCATAGTCACTTTAGATATGCCTAGATCTTCATAGGAGGGAAATCTTTGAGAAGGTAGAGCTTCAATGCTATAGAAGATTAGAAGAAAAGTTTCCCAAATTCTTATAAATTCCATAAACAATTGATTACACGAACCTTTGATACATTCTTAGGTATACTTTAATAAATGGTGTCCTACCAAAATTGCACCATGTAATTAACCAGTTATGTGATAATTATATGAAACACAAAAAAATCATAAAGGACAAAATTAATCTTACCAGAAATGTTTAAGTACCATAGGAAAAGAGCAGAAAAGGGTTTTATTCTCAAGAAGTTAACATTCAGAAGTATTTCCAGGGGCTTGGGTTGTGGCTCAGTGGTAGAGCACTCACCTAGCATGTGTGAGGCACTGGGTTCGATTCTCGGCACCACATAAAAATAAATAAATAAAATAAAGGTATTGTATCCATCTACGACTAAACATTAAAAAAAAAAGAAGAAGAAGAAGTGCTTTCAGACAGGTAGAAAAAGAAAGAACTTCTGAAAAGCCACTCCTTCATAAAAGCAATGAGAATACTAACATCAAAATTATTTTTTTCAGAACTCTGAAAATTAAAGAGAGGCTTCCAGCAACCTGAGGATCATTTACACAAGTAAAAATGGCTCATTCTGAGTAGATCAGTAAACTTCATAGCATAACTTTAACTTACTTCATTATCAGGACTTTTTCCCCAACTCTGTGGTAGCCTTGAAAACCAATGGCCTCACAACTAAAAAGGGTATAACAGGTATGGAGGTCCTCCAAAAGTCTCCTTCATTGAGTTTGGCTTTCTTTAACCTAACTCAGGAGCTCAGTGAGAAACTCTATTCTTAAGGCATTTTCAAAAATAGTAGCAATTGTTTAACATCTCAGCTGCCTGCTACTGATATCAGTTGAGGCAAACAAGATTGTGGTCAATGAACTTCAAAAACCTGAGGAATGTGACATCCATAGTGGAGTTTGAGTAAGCGCCACCATATTCCTGGGGATCTAGAAGATAGCGCACATATATGAGGCTATATGCACACCCAGAAAAGACCTGAAAAGGTCCAAATCTCTCACATCTGGCTGCTTTTTTGAGGTTCTCTGTAAGTAGGAAGTAAAGGCTAAGACAGATTTCTAAAAAAATAAATATATACATACACTCATGGCAAATAAGGAGACTTATTAGTTTAAGGTAAGAAAATTGGTTTCTAATCATTGGCAGACTAAGTTCACAAAATAGAGACTTCAGTGGGTGTATAGGACAAAGAATACAGACTTTACAGAATTAGTCCAGGAAAGTAACTAAATAACCAGCAGTATGAACAACAACAACCATGAAGAGCAAAACAACTCTGGGAAGCAGAAAAATCTGACTCCTAGTGTTGCCTTACTATATTATTTAAAATGTCCAGTTTTTAACAAAAATTATGACATACACAAAGAAACAAAAAAACACAAACACAGGAAAAAGCACAGTCAATAGAAACTGTCCTTATGAAATCCCAGATATTATACTTACTAGATGAAGACTACAAATCAGTTATTACTAAAGAAATCCATTCAAAAGATTAAAGCAAAGATTAAGAATCAAATCTTGCCAAAAAGAAAAAAAAGAAACAATTCTGTAACTGAAATTTTAAATCAACAGCCTCAGAAATCTATGAAATACCATCAAGCGTACCAACACACATCACTGATACTCTTTGATTGTATAAAGAAATGATGGCCCAAGAATTACAGCCGGGACAGGAGTCCCTGATATTTCTCCTTTGCTAGCAAAGCCACAAAA
Source organism: Glaucomys volans (assembly GCA_020662805.1). Taxonomy (NCBI): domain Eukaryota; kingdom Metazoa; phylum Chordata; class Mammalia; order Rodentia; family Sciuridae; genus Glaucomys; species Glaucomys volans. The sequence goes on along the minus strand of JAJEJO010000580.1, from coordinate 378,168 downwards.
CATCTTTTTCCTTTTTCTCATCAAAAAAGGAAGAAAGGAAAGAAGAAAGAAAGAAAAGAAATAAATGATGGCCAAAATATTCCAAGTATAATGAAAAATAATCTACTCATCTAAAAAGCTCAACAAACTTCAAGCAGGATAAACTCAAAAGATATCCATACTTGAATACATCACAGGCAAACTGTCCAAAATCCCAAGTGAACAGAAAATCTTAAAAGCATCAAGAGAAAAGTGACTCATCATATTACAAAAGATCCTCAAAAAGATTAACAGCAACTTCTAATCAGTCTTATCTGATAGAGACCAGAGGAAGTGAGATGACACATTTGAAGTGCTGAAAGAAAAAAAAAAACGTCAACCAAAAATTCTATACCTAGCAAAACTATCCTTCAAAAGTGAAGGAGGGGGCTGGGGATATAGCTCAGTTGGTAGAGTGCCTGCCTTGCAAGCACATGGCCCTGGGTTCAAACCCCAGCACCACAAAAAAAAAAGAAGTGAAGGAGGGGCTGGTGTTGAGGCTCAGTGGTAGAGCCACTTATATATCCCTTATAACAATATCAAACATCATTCTCATAGCTGTCATCCAATTCTTTTATACTCCCAACCCATTTCTCCCTGACCTACTATGTTATAGAAAAAGAGGAAGATATGTTAGAATCAGAAAATAGTAACTAAATTGAAGATAATTATTAAAAACAATAAAATTTATTAATATTCTTAAATAAATTTTAGAAATATGAATAAAACTCTTTCTAGTTTAGCTTTCATTCCAATTTCTTGTTTTTACCTGTCTTTTTTCTCAAGATTCCATCCCATTTTTGGCCCAGTTAGTGAGGTTATGTCTAATGATTCACTTTTTCTTACTGAAGAATCATTATTATTCAAAATTTGTTCCAATAGTGTTACATTTCCTATAATAGAAAAAATATAGTATCATTTTCCAAATATTAATTCATTTCTCCTTTATATAACATCTCACATATGTTTGTAGTCTGGCCTAAATTAGCTTCTATGTCTAACTTACTTGCTTCACAATTGCTATGGTTTTAATATGTCCCCCGGATTTCATGAATTAGACACTTAATCCTCAAAGTTGTATGTTGGTGATATTTAAGAGCTGGGAACTTTGGGAGGTCATTGGGTCATGAGGTTTCTGTCTTCATGAATGGGTTAATTCATTCATGTATTAATGGGTTACCAGGTTTTTCAAAGGAGTGGGTTCATTATAAAACCAAGTTCTTTCTGGCTAGCTTACTTTCTTGCCATGTGATGACCTCCACCATGTCATGAACCATCAGGAAGGCTCTCACCAGAGGTCAAGCACATACAAGCACCATACTCTTGGACTTTCACAACCATGAGCTAAATAAACCTCTGTTCTTTATAAATTACTCAACTTATAGAAATTTGTTATAGCAACAGAAAACAGATTAAGACAAAAGAGTAGACTATAAATACACTCACCAAGTAAAACTAAATAATTATAACTCATGCAAACCACTCTGGTAAAAATATGAATTATATTAGGTAAAAAGACTGAATTTATCTCTATCTCAGAGACAATTAGCATTATCATAAAACTCCAGAAATTGAACTATTTTGTAAATCAGTAAAAAGGAGGTTTGTTTCCTCACAATTAATTGGATCTCCCCATTAGCCTTGTTTTAAATGGAACTACATGATAAAATTTTGGGGTTTTTTGTGTGTGTGAGATTGGTTTCTTTAATAAACACTTATTATCTTCTATACTCTTGAAACTTGCCTAAGGTGAGACTTGAAGGTACTTAAAGTATTCCAAGAATAAAAGCCTATGGCTTAATATTTTCACTTACTTTTACTAGAAGGGCTACATTTTAAGGCTCTGTAGCACACTATTTTTTCAGGTCACTTATAAAAGTTCTTGTTTTCTATTAAAATAGTTCAAATATTAGCACTTTTTCCAGCGAAATATGGTGATAAATATTAACTTCCCTGAGTTTTATTATTGAAATTCACACCTAAAAACAATATAAGGAAACACATTCTAAAAATGATCAGTCTTACCTTCAGCAAAACATTATTTTTTATTATTTATTAGTAATAATAATTGTTCATTAAAAGCTTAATAACCTGTAGGAGATAGTAAAAATAAATATAAATGTATACCTTCAACTCCTACAAATAATTTAAAGAATATTGATTTGCTCAGGAAGTATTATTTACAGAAAAATATTGAAAATAGAGATACCAGTTTAGTCACTGGGCACACAGATAATTCCAAATCATGAGTGACAAAATTTTAGGACAATTTTCTAACTTGAAATAGGTCTAGTAAAGCTGGGTGTAACTATAATTGTTTTCTTACCTCTCTGACCTAACATTTCCATGTTTTCTTTTTCTTCTATGGGATTTTCCTTCTTTGACATTTCATCATTTCTTGAAACAGGTATAGGAGCAAACCTGCGAGGTGCTGGTGTCTCCAAAGGAGATTTCTGTTCATCAAAATCCCTATCTTCAACCTCTATTAAAGGTGCTTTAATAGAAAATAAAGAAAATAAGAAATTCAACTTGCTTTAAAAATTAAATTTTTTTTAAATTATAGGGTATTATTCTTCCCTGTACATTAAAAATAAAACCAAAAGTATGTAGGATATAGAAATTAACAATAACTTTGTTCTTACCAGAAATCAAAAGAAATAAAGACTAAATATTTTACACTAAAGCTAATAAACAAGAATCAATATAATAACATTTAATGCTATTGAAACTGTGGTGAAAATTGTATAGCTAGACACTTCTCATGATAATAAAAACTGATAAACCGTGTAGCAATATGCCACCTAAGTAACCTCACTCTTGGGAATTAATAAGAAAAAAAGCATAAAAAAGAAAGAAAACGTTAAATATGTGATGATATTCATTACTGTATTATTTATCAAGAAAAAACCTAAAAACTGACAAATTGTTCAACATCAAGGTAACAATGAAGTCAATAGACTATCATTTAGTTATTAAATTTTAAAATTATAGGATGAGGGTGTAGCTCACTGGTAGAGAACTTGTCTAGTATGCATAAAGCCCTGGGTTCAATCTCCACTAATGAAAAAAACAACAAAAAAATTAAATTGATGAAAATAATTATATAAAACATAGGAAAGCCAGGCGCAGTGGCACATGCCTGTAATCCCAGTGGCTTGGGAGGCTGAAGCGGGAAGATGGCAAGTTCAAAGCTAGCCTCAGCAATGGTGAGGCGCTAAGCAACTCAGTGAGACCCTGTTTCTAAATAACATACAAAATAGGGCTGGGGTTGTAGCTAGTGATGGAGCACCCTTGGGTTCAGTTCCCAGTACCCTCCCCCACAAAAAAAAAAAACAGGAAATACTTTCAGTATGCTAATTAAAAGAAATACAGATCCTTTTCAGCTCATAGGTGTGATAATTGGGTTTTCACACTGTTGTATCAGATGTGCCTCCCTATAAACCTTGTTTTGATGTCACCACATTACCCATTCTACGTGGGGGAAAAAAGAAAAAATACAAAGCTATATTTATGCTACAATTACAACTATCCAAAAATGACCTACACTCATTAAAGAACATAGGAAAATAAAAAGTTTAATTAGTGAATTTTTAACTAATTCATTTTTTCCTTTATTTGTTATCGTAACTAATATAAACACTGAAACAAATTCAGTAAGTAATCAATAAAACAGTCATTTTTTCCCTTTAAAACTCAAGTCACACTGAAATCTGAGCTCTTGCCCTTGCTCTCACACCCTAACTCTCAAGGTAGATAATCTTGAGCAGTCAAGTCATAACCTTTCTACGCTTCATTTTCCTCTTTTTACAACTTAAAAATTGACTCAGACTACTTCACAACAGTTTTGTAAGGACTTCATTTGCAAAATAAACATACCTTATGAGAAAAACAAGTGTTCAATGACTGTGATACAACAATGTTGTAACAAATAAAATATCAGAAATACATAGACCTGTGTACATCATTAAATGGAGAGTCCCTTGATTTTCATTAATGTTATTCAAATATAAATAATTTGGAAACATATGTATTCATTTATTTTAAATTCCAAAGGTTTAACAAATAACTTGTATATTTCTTTGTTATTAAAAATATTTTTAATTCTATAAGCAGATTGGTATTAGTAACTCTGAACTATTTAGAACTACAGTAGTCTCCCTTATCCTTGGAAAGATATGTTCCAAGACCCTAGTGAATACCTGAAACCAAAGATAATGTCAAACCTTATATTTACTATATTTTCCCTGTACATACAAACAGAACAGTGTAAATACACTGGACAAAGGGATCATTCACATGTCCTGGCAGAATTGAGCCAGACAGTATGAGATTTCATCATGCTACTCAAAAGAACAGGCGATTTAAAACTAGTAAATGATTTATTTCTGGAATTTTCCATTTAATATTTTCAGGCCACAGGTGACTATGAATAACTGAAACCTCAATAAGCAAAACCACAAATAAGGAGGACTACAAGAGCTTGTAATTATACTCAAATTATACTCAGGAGGCTTTTTCCTGACAGAATCAAGAAAAATATAAATACTGAGTTTGTCAGAGAATTGGAAAATTTTACTAAATTTACCAAAATTTTTCTAAATTTCTAAGGGTTTCTGACAACTTACAAAGATTATTAATTTAAAAAGCCATAAATTAGGACATGATTCATAATTTTCGCAAGTTGAAAAATAATTTAAAATTTACTGGATCTACAAAAAGGATTTCATAAAACAAAGACTCAAAGTTTTTAAGAATTCCACCAATTAGTAAATAAGTTTTCAGTTTACATGGCACAAAGAAAATCCTTACATTTTTAATTCATAAGGAACTAAATATTTTTACCTTGTTTAGAAGTCAATGTGTGATGTGAAGATAGATTACTGCTATGAGGATGAGGATGAGGATGTTCTGGTTTCACAGAATACTTTTCCACTACTCTGGAAGGGAGCATGCTACCAGGCCGAAAACTATTAGTCTTCAGTGCAGCACTAATAAAATGAGTCTAGAAGAAATAAAATTATTAATTTCAAATATAATTTAAAAGAGTCTGATGATAAAGTATATTGAGATTTATTACTGGACTTGTAAACAAATTTATTACATTTACTAAACAATGAAAACATATACCTTACACAGCAACTATCACTGCAGTAACAGAGATACCACGGAAGGAGGTAGTAAAGACCGGGTTAACTCTGTGGTGTTAATCATTTTCTTTAACCATTCTAACCTCAGTGTCTTCCTTTCTACATGAGAAAGGGAACAGAATCATGGCAGCAGCCTAAAAGAAGACCAAGAAGGAAAGGCCCTAACTCTGCATCTCTACTCTCACCACATAATTTTAAACCAAAGCATTTCATCTGTTAAATCCTGTAGTGTAAGACTTCATTTGAAGTAAAGGTTTGAAAATTATTGATAGGAAGCACTCAAATAAAATCCATGCAATAGTACAGCATTTCATGGGAATTAAAGTGACAACATTGTCTTCAGCACTGTTAATTTAAATATCTGAAAGGTATATTTTAACTAATGAAACTAATTTCAAAAGTTTTAAGTCAGATCAACAAAAGCTAAACTAATCATTTTATAGAATTCCTAAAAGTAGGTGGAGATCCCTCTAAATAAATGAGCTGGGACAGACAACTAATTTGATTTAAATGGCTACTGTGCAATTAATATACCTACTATGTCACCAAAACTTCAACTTTCTCTGGAAGTACAAGCTTTATACATAAGACAACTAAATTAGCAAAGATTCCATCCTTCCAAAATCAGAGTCAATAAATTATGAATTTGGTTATGGAAGGATGGGCACTTAAGACAAATCAGGACCCTCTCCTTAAGAAATTAATGTGGGCAGGCTCCAGCGGGGAATTTGGGCCTGGTCGGCGCCATTCTACAGCTTCCCTGGCGGAGAGACTCCAGCTTGACCTCTCTGAGCCCTCGGACCTAAGCCCACCCCTTCCCGCGGGGACACGGTGCTGCAGCTCCAGGTGAGATTTGGCCGGGAGTGGAGCTGCTTGCCGGCTCCAGCGGGGAATTTGGGCCCGGTCGGTGCCATTCTACAGCTTCCCTGGTGGAGAGACTCCATCTTGAGCTGTCTGAGCCGTCGACCTAAGCCCACCCCTTTCGCAGGGACACGGTGCTTCGGCTCCAGGGACACGGTGCGGCATCTCCTGGTTGCCTCTGCCCAGAAACATTGATCATTCCCAACCTGGAGGTTGTGAGACAGCGGCTATCTTGGGTCACCACTTGATCAAGCACCTCTCAAACATCTGGGGAGTTGCTGGAAATCTGCAGGGACGCCCTGGGTCTTTACAGGGAAGTTGCAATCCCTCTGATTTGCACTACTAGAGGGGAGGATATATGAGCAGCATGGGAAGACACGGGAAGAAAGTGTCCCAAACAAACCTGGATGGTGCATCAGGAGATCCTAAGGACAGCACAGTAGAGGGAATGACAGAAATGGAGTTCAGAATGTTCATAATTAAAATGATCCGAGAAGAGAATGAGGTGACGAGAGAGCAGATTCAGGCTATGAATAATCAGCTAATAGAGCAATTTCAGGAAGCAAAAAATCATTTCAATAAAGAGATAGAAGTTCTGAGAAAAAAGCAAACAGAAATCCTTGAAGAAAACAAGGAAATGAAGGAAACAATCAACCAAGTTAAAAACTCAATAGAAAGCATAATTAATAGAATAGATCACTTGGAAGACAGAACCTCAGACAATGAAGACAAAATATTTAATCTTGAAAACAAAGTCGAACAAACAGAGAAGATGGTTAGGAATCATGAACGAACCCTCCAAGAAATATGGGACATCATGAAAAGACCAAATTTAAGAGTTATTGGGATTGAGGAAGGCACAGAGATACAAACCAAGGGTATGAACAATCTGTTCAATGAAATAATATCAGAAAATTTCCCAAATATGATGAATGAGATGGAAAATCAATTACAAGAGGCCTACAGGACACCAAACGCACAGAATTTCAACAGATCCACACCAAGGCACATTATAATGAAAATACCTAACATACAAAACAAAGATAGAATTTTAAAGGCTGCGAGAGAAAAGCAGCAGATTACCTACAGGGGGGAAACCAATACGGATATCAGCAGATTGCTCAGCCCAGACCCTAAAAGCAAGAAGGGCCTGGAACAACATATTTCAAGCTCTGAAAGAAAATGGATGCCAACCAAGAATCTTATATCCAGCAAAACTTCCCTTCAGATTTGATGACGAAATAAAATCCTTCCATGATAAACAAAAGCTTAAAGAATTCACAAAGAGAAAGCCTGCCCTACAGAACATTCTCAACAAAATATTCGAAGAGGAAGAAATGAAAAATAACAATCTCAGTCACCATGGGGAGGAACTACCCTAAAGAAAGAGTCAATCAAAGGAGAAACAAAGTTAAGCTAAA
>JAJEJO010000580.1:350532-361371 GCA_020662805.1 Glaucomys volans | reverse complement strand
GGAAGGAAGGAAGGAAGGAAGGAAGGGAGGGAGGGAGGGAGGGAGAAAGTAAAAGGCAGGAGGTAGCAACCTTAGATACATGTTTCCTCCCATCAAAAAATAAAAATAAAAAAAACCCGTAGAGGTTTATAATGCCAGAAATAAGAAATACTTAAGTGGAAATTAAAGACAAAGAAAGAGCAAGAAAACATAACTTCTAATACTTCACTAATGTAAACCTGACTTAGGTCAGCAGTCGAGCTCTCATCTTGGCTCTGCCACATATTAGTTCTAAAATCTTGTTCCTACTCTGATGTGGTTCTCCTTCCCCATTACAAACTGACAGGTTAGGCCTACGTAATCCAAACTATCTTCAAGTTCTCAAATAAGGATGACCAATTACCCAAGTTTCCCAGAACCAAGAGGCTTCCTAGGTTATGAAACTTTCAGTGCTACAAAGTCCTGGATTCACTAGCACCATCAGAGCAACAAAAGGGTCATTTTCATAACTACTGAAAAGTAATACACAACCACACATAGTAAAATTCTTTCAAACTTGAGATCAACTAGAATGTCCTTAAATCTATAGCTGGATACAACCACCTAGAGCATCAGTTCTTGACAGTTATTTTAATAAAATTTCACAAAGCATATTCAGAATATCTGGGAGACAAATATACCTTTATCAGTGGAGCTGCTGTTGCAATGGCAGCAGCAGTTGCTGCAGCTACAGTTGTGGCAGAATCAATGGCACTGGGTGAAGTTCTGGCCTCCTTTGTAACAGTATCCTCTTCTGTGCCTGCATCTTCTAAAAGATGTACCTTTACTTCCTTAAAAATAGGCATGCTTTGAGCTCTATCAATAAAAAGGGAATAATATATATTCAATAAGCTATGCTGAACCATTTCAAGAAATGCCTGTAAGTGGTAATCTGCTGAAAGTAGTTTTATTGATTTTTAAAAATTAAATCACCTGCTGGGTATGGTAGCACACACCTGTAATCAAAGTGACTTGGGAGGCTGTGGCAGGAGGATTACAAATTCAAGACAGTCTCAACAATTTAGCAAGACCCTCAGCAACTTAGCAAGACCTTGTCTCAAAATAAAAAATAAAAAGGGCTATGGAAGTAGCTTAATGTTAAAGTGTCCCTGGGTCCAATCCCTGGTGCCAAAAAAGAAAAAAAATTAAATTGCATATCAAAGTCATTTTGTGAATAAAATTTATCAAGGTAAGATCATTCCCTGAAGGCAGTGATGTTATTTCGTAAATAAAGACATAAATGTAAAAAAGGCATGGCCATAGTTATAAAGATACATATTCAAGAAATATAAACCAAGCATGTTGATGCATGCCTGCAATCCCAGGCACTGAGAGGAGGAAGCAGAAGGATTATAAATTTGAGGTCAGCCCCAGTGAATTAGTGAGACCCTCAGGAACTTAGCGAGACCCTGTCTCAAAATAAAAAATTTAAAAAAGAACTGGGAATGGAGTTCAGTGGTAAAAGTGCCCCTGGGTGTTTAATCCCCAATACTAACAAAAAAAGAAAAAAAAGAAAGAAAGAAAAAAAAGTAGAAGAAGCATAAATTTAAGACATGCAGAAAAACATTGTAAGAATGTAAATGCGAAGTTTTATTCCCCAAAGCAAACCACCCAAGAGGGATTGCTGCTGTTTTTAAAGTGCTGATAATTTTATTCTCTAAATACTTTCAGAATTAAAACATTAGAGGATAAGAGTATAGCTTAGTGGTAGAGTATGTGGTTAGCATGTGTGAGGTGTCCTGGGTTCAATTTCCAGCACCAAAAAAAAAATTTTTTTTTTTATATATACTGTTTACCCCCTTTATCCAACTTTAATGAAGTATAATTAACAAATAAAAATTATATATTTACTATGTACATGATATTTTGATATATACTGTGAAGTGATTACCACCATCAAGCTACTTAACATGTCTATTACCTCACATAATTATCTTTGTGTGTGGGGGGGGGGTGAGACAATAAAAGACACCCTCCTAGCAATTAATATTAACAACAATCATCATATGGTACAGTAGAGCTCTAGAACTTGTTTATCCTAACTGAAACTGTATCATTTGGTCAACATCTCCCATTCTCCGTATTCTCAACCTCTGGCAACCACCAATCTATTCTCTGCTTTTGTGAGTTCACCTTTTTCCAATTCCACATATGATATTATGTAGTCATTCTCTTTCTGTGCCTAGTTTATTTCATTTAACACAAATCCTCAAAAGCAATTCTTAAAGCTGCTGAAAGGAACTTTCTGAATTCTAGCTCATTTAGATTTAATTAAATATCATCCAGTGGGCACCAAAGACATCACTAAGTGGCCTGGCTTAAAAATGGACCTAGGGCAATGAAAAAATAAACAAATAAAAAATTTAAAAAATGGGTCTAGGGGCTGGGGTTGAGGCTCAGTGGTAGAGCACTTGCCTAGAATGTGTGAGGCAATGGGTTCATTTATCAGCACCACATATAAATAAATAAATTAAATAAAGGTCTATCAACATCTAAAAAAAATGTTTTTTAAAAATGAATCTAAACCATATGCCATGGTGCACACCTGTAATCCCAGCAATTCTGGAGGCTGAGGCAGGAGAATTGCCAAGTTTAAGGCCAGCCTGGGCAACTTTGTAAGACCTTATCCAAAAAGTAAATAAATAGTAAATGAATAAATAAATAAGTAGGGGTGGGGTAGCAAATAGATACATATTAAATAAATACTAAAAAAAACACTCTGGCCAGTTATGCTCTACATTTGACCTCAAAGAAAAAAATGAAAAGTACATGGACAAAATCAAAGAATCCCTAGATAAGTGCAAATAAAATCAAGAGGAATACATTCCATCTCCAGAGGCTTTATTCCTTTGCTTGATTTTTAAAGGCAGCTCAGAACTTTTAAACTTACCCCCTCTTTGATATCTTCCCATTTTTACTACGAGCGTCATTTTTCTCTGAATCTCAAAATTTTGACGGTACCTTGACTTCTCTATCTTCCTATCATCTCATACTCAACTGAGTCATCAAGTTTGGCCAATTATTTCATCACAATTGCATGAAAAGTGTCATAGAATTATAGACTTGGGGGAATCTTATGGGTGGTTCATCCATCCTAATTTTCTAAAACTATTTTTGTGACTAGTTTTGATGATCTAAAGAAACTGACCATTGTCATTTTTGTACCAGTGAATAAGGAGATTTAGTGCTTTTACACTTATTCCTGCATTTAAAACATGTGAATGCTTAAGAAACTATGTGAGCTTAAAGCTAGTCAAGCAGTTTAGAACCAAAAGCCTGTACTAACAAACATAACTATGCTAAAAAGTAAAAACTAGTACAGTATATCACTATATACATACAGTTTGTTAATACAGTCTCGCATTCTGTACATACGTGTATTACATTTCTACATTTTTAATACATCTGCTTCTGCATTAAGTGTAATTGTGACAAAGTTGTGCTGCTTTCAGTATATGCAATACATTTGACTTTACTGTTTTATTGTTGCAATATGGAGATGTACGCAGTCTTTGCTATATTAGGTTTATAAGCTATCGAAAATGTCATCCTTTTGCCAAAATGGCAGAACATATGATTAGTAAATCATAAATCCTATGGTGAATGGGGGTATAATTTAAAGTTTTCACCATGTTATATTTTCTCTTAAAACATTAATTTAGTAATTTTATATTTGGGAAAATAAAGGTTTTTAATTTTTAAAAAAATGAATAAGCAAATTTCCTGTTTGGCTTTCTATACCCTCCATACTCTGATCCTGCCCTCCCTTCCTATATATACCTCCCTCCCATTATTATGGTTTAGATGTGGTGACCCCAAAAGCTCACATGTAAGACAATGCAAGGTTTGGAGAAGAAATTATTGGGGGAGGGGGCAGTATACCCTTAACCTAATTAGATTAATCCCTGATGGGATTAACTGAGTGGTGACTGGAGACCAGTGGGGTGTGGCTGGAGGAAGTGATTCACAGGGAGCATGGCTATGGGGTATATATTTGTATCTGGCAAGGGGAGTTTCTCTTTGCTTCATGATCACCAGTAAGCTGCTTCCCTCTGACACACTCTTCCACCATGTTGTTCCTATCTCACCTGGAGCAGCTGTCTATGGATTGACACCTCTAAAACCGTGAGCCCTCAAATAAACTCTTCTCTAAAGTTGTGCTGGTCAGGTCATTTAGTCACAGCACTGAAAACGCTAACTAAAACACCTATATATACCCAAAACAACCTCTCTCTGGAGTCATACTGCTCTCCTTACTGACTACACATACAACACCATGCCCAAAACTGACTCAATGCTTTTTTCTCTGCTCTGTTGACCTTCTTCCACCCAATTCACTACTATATCCCTCCTCTTCAGGATGCAACACAAGCCTTACCTTTCTCAATAAGCCTATCTTTATAACACTTTCTTTTGATCTCTCCCTTCAATAAGTACTTTTGCATTTATTGCCTACACCACATAGTGAGGCCTGAAACATAGCCATTCCATTGTTTAAACATCTGTACAGAACAATTTAATAATATATTGAATGCAAAGCTCTTTCCTACCACAATTCTGAAAGGAACATTCACTCCTCTCTCTATATATATATACATAATATCTCTCCAACTAAGCCATAAACAACCTAGGGAGGAGAGAATACTCTCATATTGAACAGCAACTAAAAAAGGGCTAGATAAACAGGATGCTCAAAACTATTTAACCAATTGAGGGAGTGTGTGTATGTGTATATGTGTGTGTGTGTCTGTCTGTCTAATGTCTTATCTACTGAGACAATTTAATTAGGATATTCCTTGTCTTTTAGTATTCTTATCTGAAGTCTAAGAGTGACTTACCCTTGACCAACATAATATTCTAAGGCTGGATAGCAGCTTCTATACAGGCTTTTTTTTTTCTTTCTTTCTCTTTTCTTTTAAGTTGCTCAGGCTTTTTTTTTTTTTTCTTTCTTTCTCTTTTCTTTTAAGTTGCTCAAGCTAGCCTCAAACTTGAGATCTTCCTGCCTTAGTCTCCCAAGTAGCTGGGATTGCAGGGATGGGCCACTGTATCCAGCTCTTTATAGGCTTTTAAATTTTATTTTTTTCCCAATTAGATTAGTAAATACTCAATGTAGCAAATGTAAAGAGCTCCAAGTATAAAGAACAGGCAAATATATATAACCCTCCCATTCAGAAAAAAATTATTTCCTTCTAGACTTTTTTTAGAACTTCTTTCTTTATTCCTAAATCCATTGAATTAACCAACACTATACTCCCACTGCTCTCACCAAGCTCACTAATAGTTTTTGCTAAATTTAGTGGACATTTTCACTCTTCATCTTTCTTTACTTCTACAAACTGATACTAACTACTAGTAATAGTAGTCTACTACTGCTACGACCACCTACACACTGAAGACTTCTGCATATGGGTTTCTAGCTTGGACCCTTTGAGAACTTGATATTTATATTCAATTTTCCTGAATGTTTTTTACCTGGATGCTTCATATGTACCTTGAACTCCCACTTACACTCCAAATGAAATTTATTCTACCAAGATTTCTTTCCCAAGGATTCCCTTTCTCAATGAATGACACTATTGATCATGTATTTGTGCAAGCCAAAATTTGGGAAGTCATACTTACCCCTTCCTCACCTTCATATTTTATCAATTCTATCTCCAAATCTGCCTACTACTCTTTAACCTAGCATGATTTACACCCCCATCCCAACACTCCCAATGCATGTAGGACCTAATCCATTTCTCAAAGAGATCCCTGAAAAGTCCATAGCCAATTGGCTTCCTGGATTACAACCCAGCCCCCTTCCAATTCATTGTTTCACACAACTACCAGAGTGAGTCCTTTAAAAAACGTATCTCATTTTTACAATTTTTAAATGGTTTGCCATCTCTCTTAAAGTCCAAACTCCTTTAGAAGAATTCATATTTTTCTTGTACTAGACAATGTGGCCAGACTCTTCATTTCTCAAAGATTTTAGTCTATTACCTTGTATTATTTTTGCTTGGATCACATAATAGTATCAAATAGGGCAAGTTCTCCTTCATTCCACTTTTGTCACAACGCTACAATTAAGAATACATAAATATAGGGGTTGGAGATGTAGCTCAGTAGAAGATCTCTTGTCCAGCATACATGAGGCCCTGACTCTGATCCCCAGCATCAAGAACAAAGAATATAAACATATTGAATACGTACAGTTGAGAATAGCTAACATAATTTTAGAAAATTATTTGTAAAATAATTTTTGAAAATTAATTTTGGAAAAATAAACAATGTAAAGACACATAAAAAACATAAACACATACACTTTTTCTCAATTGTATGTTCTTCCAAGTAAACATTAAAATTACTTGGCTAAATTCCATCTCCCAATTATTCTCAAAAATAAAAATCAATGACTATAGCAAAACCTACAAGTTAATTTTAGACAAACTTAGACTTTTTATAGTATTTAGTCTTCTCACCCAGAACATGTTAAGTATCTTGATTAATCTTAGCCTTTGTCATTTCCCTAGGCAAGTTTCAAATGTCCTCACACAGATTCTATGGATTTCTAATTATGAATATATCTAACTTTTTTTAAGTACAGAATATCTTCTACAATGGTAATTTTGCCTCCTTTTATCCAATATCCACACCTGAGTTCATTTTCTTTTCTAATTGCCACAGCTAAGTCTTCCAAATTCAGTTTTAAAAACAAACAACAACAACAAAAAACAAAACAAAACAATGAAGGCTAGGGATGTGGCTCAGTGGGAGAAGGCTTGCCTATCATGCATGAGGCCCTGGGTTCCATCCCCAGTTCCACCAAACAAAAAAACAATGAGCACATCACTCTCAATTCTATTAAACAGGATATTGACTATTTTCTTCATATTAAGACTCTGAATCTATTACTCTATTGTTAGTTTTCTAGAGATTTGTGCCCATGGTAAGGAAAGTAAGAAATGGGCATGAAATTTTATTAAATGTGATCTATAGTGCTTGTCATATTTTCTTGTTTGATCCAGTGATATAAATATATTAATGAATCTAACTATGATTATTTTTGGTGAATTATTTAATTTTATCTAGAATTTAAAATTTTAGGCATACAACTGCATTGTATTCTCATTTGTTTCTGCCTCCTCTAAATCTGTCATTCTGTCCTTTTTATTTCTTAACTTATTTCTATCATCATTTTTCTGACCTAAATTTGTCAGGAAGTTGTTTATACTTCTACACTTCTAAGAACCAATTAAAAACATTTTACTGTGTTTCTGTTTTCTACTACATTGGATTCATTTTCATCTGGTATAATTGATTTATTCTCCTTTCCCTGCCTTTTCTCTACTGTTCAAGTTTGGTTTGTTTGGTACCAAGGACTAAATGCAGAGTTGCTCAACTAGTAAGTCACACTTATTTCTTATTTTGAGACATGGTCTTGCTAAGTTACTTAGGATCTTGCTAAATTGCTGAGGCTGGCATCCAATTTACGATCCTCCTGCCTCAGCCTTCAAAACTGCTGGAATTGCAGGAGTGTACCTCCTTGCCAAGTTTATTCAAGTTTTTTGCCTAGTATGTATGAGGCCCTTGGTGTAATTTCCCAGCATCACAAAAGCAATAAATAAATAAATAAATAGACTTAAAAGACAATATGTGGCCCTTCTTTAGATCCTGATATAAATAAATGAACCAAAAAAAATATTACGGGTCAGAGAAACTTGAATATTAACTCTGTTTGATAATATTAAGAAATATTCATTATTATGTCTTTGGAATATTAACAGTATTGTGGTATTGCCTTTTAAAAAGCTAATCTTTTAGAAACACCTACTAAAATACAGATAAAATAAAATTACTTCTGAAATAGATTTAAAAATAATTCTTGGGTAGGGGAAGGAGAGGAAGTTAAAAATGAAACAAAATGCTAATAACTGAAGTTAAACAATGGGAACATGGTAGTGCATTAAATTATCCTCTCTACTTTTGTAATACTAAAACTTCTTAAATAAAACAATATTTTTAAGTCTGTGGCTCTTATTCAACTTAATACAGTGCATAATATCCACAGTCAATGTTTGATTTAATTAAAAATATTAGAATAACTATAATAAAAGGATGGGAGAGAGTAATTTAAGAGAGCTAAATCCTATCATACAAGGATGAGTATAGTCTAAATTTAATAAATCAGAAATAGTAACATAGGAATTTAGCGTTGATTTATGAAATTCTCTCTCATAAGAAAGAGGTAAAAGAATTAAAAGTAGCTGCCTTTGGGGAGCAGGCTTAGTAGTTAAGGAAACAGTGGGACTGAACATGGTGGTTTTTAATCAAAAGTTTTTCTACTTGATTTTTTTAAAGCCATGTAACATTACTTACTTTCATTGAAGATTTCTTTTTTTTTCTTTTTTTTTTGAACCAGGGATTGAACTCAAGGACACTCGGCCATTGAGTCAAATTCCCAGTCTTATTTTGTATTTTATTTAGAGACAGGGTCTCACTGAGTTGCTTAGGGCCTCGCTAAGTTGCTAAGGCTGGCTTTGAACTCGCAATTCTCCTAACTCAGCCTCCCAAGTCACTTGGATTACAGGCGTGCGCCACCAGGCCCGGCTCATTGAAGATTTTTAACTAATAACTAAATGTATATGCCCTGTTAAAAATAAAATGTTCCTAATTAGTCTACATAACACATATGTCTTAAATTCTATTTCAACTGATATTAATATTGCTACTCCTATTTTTTATTTGCTTTCTCTTCAAAAATCTTTGCTGTATTTTTATTTTCAGTCTGTTTAATAACAAGGTAAATCTCTTGAGATATAATTAGATTATCTTTTAATCCAACAGGGAAATCATTTCTCTAGCTCTGATTCAGTTATTATTCTTTACATTGCAATTACCTTCTTACAGGTCCTTCATAGTTTTTTTTAATTTTGCCCCTTTATCCTTAACTGGGGATACACCTAGTACCAATAGACACTAGATGTGATCTGAGCCAGACAGTGCAATTTAGAAGGTGTATTTATTTTTCTCAGTAAGGGCCTTCCATGACTCTGGTTAAGGAGTAGAAGACACTTAACTGAACAATATAACCTCATTCTATCCATACTGTTGATAAAGATAACAAAAATTGTCTCCAGACTAGTAGATGTATTCTTGCTTCATGTTTATCATGAATTCTTGTCAGGGTTGGTTCTGAATTTCATTGGTATTTAAGACAAAGTTGGGAGAGGGCAGCTAGGTGGAGTAATCAGGGTCTCCCTTCATTCCATTAAGGTGTGAAGTTTGCTTCTTCCTCAGATCTTGACCAGGAAAAACCTAAATGTTCTTTGATAGTAAATAATAAGTATTATGTATAAGGAACTACTTGACCACTGCTAAAAGCAGTATCAGGATTTGATTAAGAATGCAAGCTCTAAAGGTAGACTGCCTGGTTTAAATGCCAGTAACATCTTGCCATGACACTGGGAAAAGCTCAATGTCTCAATTTCCTCATCCATAAAATAGGGATTCTGTAAAACTGGGATGTAAAAGAATCTCTTTCACAGGTTTTGTGAGGGTTATGTGAGTTCATGTATTCTATAAAATTGGGATTTTAATGGAATCTATTGCATGGGATTTGTGAGTGTTAAATGAGTGAATATAATAAAGTACTTAGAACAGAACATCTTCTGTAACAATAACTAGTAGCTACTGAGTATTTTATATGTGCCCAAAACTATAAGAAATGCTTTATATATCATCACACAATACATAATGTAGTGAAAAGTCTTTTTATGTCCAAAGTATAAAAGAAGTTGATTTTAAACACAAAACATGGTACAACTATTTTCCGTAAATGAAACTTACTTTTGCTTTAAAACTGTTCTTAGAGCATCCTTCTGTCCTGTGGTATACTGAGAAATAAAGATGTCATTTGCTGTAAAATTAAGATAACAAAAACTTTCAGATTCCTGAAAATTCATTAAATTTTAATAAAAAACCTCACTTTTCTTTTTTATTTTTTTCTTCTTTTTTTTCTTTTTTTGGTGGCACTAGAGATTGAATATAGAGGCCATCTACCACTAAGGGACACTGCCAGTCTTTTTATTTTTATTTTGAGACCAGGATCTCATTAAGTTGCCTAGGCTGACCTCAAGCTTGCAATCCTCCTACCTAAGCCTCCTGAATTGCTGAGATTACAGGGGTGTGCCTCCAAAACCAGCTAAAAAACCCCATTTTTTTAATCTAAAAGAATGTTTGGGGACTGGTGTTATAGCTCAGTGATAAAGTACTTACGTAGCATGTGTGAGGCACTAGGTTTGATTCTCAGCATCGCATATCAATAAATAAAATTAAGGTTCATTGACAACTTAAAAAAAAGAGAAAAGAAAAAGAAAAAGAAAGGATGCAGTGGTGCATGCCTATAATCCCAGATATTCAGGAGTCTGAGACAGGATGATTGCTAGTTCAAGCCCAGCATGGACAACTTAAGAACATCTGAAACTAAAAATAAACTCTTATGAAAGGACCAGGAATATACTCAGCAATGAAGAGTTCACCTAGCATGCTCAAGACCCTGGGTTCAATCACAAGTACCACTGGGGGGAAAATTGTTTAAGATTTAGTAATAGGATTTGTCAATGTAAAAAGGCAAGTAACATATTGTCTAAGTAATAATATAATAGTCATAACCCTAGATACTAGAAAAAATTTGTATCAAAAACACCTGAGGGCTGGTGTTGTGGCTTGGTGGTAGAGTGCTTGCCTAGCACTTGTGAGGCACTGGGTTCAACCCTCAGCACCACATAAAAATAAATAGAAAAAAGGTATTTTGTCCATCTACAACTAAAAAATATT
>JAJEJO010000580.1:325787-338352 GCA_020662805.1 Glaucomys volans | reverse complement strand
CCTTCTTAACATAAGTTTTAAACATTTAATTGAAATTCACCCAAATTACAAATAGAATAGCTTGGGTTTTTTTTTTATTTTTTAGTTGTTCTTTTTAGATATACATGTTAGTAGGGTATATTTTGACATATTATACATACATGGAGTATAACTTCCCATTCTTGTGGTTGTACATGATGTGGAGTTACCCTGGTCATATTCATATATGAACATAGGAAAGTTATATCTGATTCATTCCACTGTCTTTCCTATTCCCATCCCTTCTCCCTTCCCTTTGTTTCCCTTTGTCTAATCCAAAGTCCTGCTTTCTTTTGATTAATATGTTTATTTTTTGTCTATCAGGGCTTAAACTTGTTACTTTTTTGTTTGTTCATTGTTTTGTTTCTTTTCTTGCCATCCTATGGTACATTTCTATGGTCCATTTTTATTTATCTGTAGTTTTTCTGAATGTATATTTGTATTGAGGATTTAACCCAGGGATACTTTACCACTGAGCTACAGCCCCAGTTGTTTTTATTTTTTATTTTGAGACAGGGTCTCTCTAAGTTGCTGAGGGTCTCACTAAAATGCTAAGGCCGGCCCAGAACTTGCAGTCCTTCTGCCTCCCACGGTCACTGGGATTACCAGTGTGCGCACTGCTCCCAGCTATTGCATACATATAGTTAGAACCACATTAAATGGTCTTGTTATTTTTTGCTGCAACCAATAAAAATAAAGTAGAAAGCTCAAGAAGAGAAGGAAAATGTATTGTGGTTAATTCTTTTTTTATTTCTGTATTTTTCTTCTTTATGTCCCAATATTACTTTTATTGTTTTCTGTTTAAAATCTTTAACCATTATTTTAGGCAGGTCTGTGGGCAACAAATTCTTAGTTTGCCTTCATTTGAGAATGTCTTGGTTTCTTCTTCATTCCTAAAGGATACTTTCATTAAATATATTTTTCTGGGTTGACCATTTTCTTTTAGCACTTGAAAAATTTTGTACCTCTTCCTCCTAGCCTCCATAGTTTCTGATGAGAAATCTGCTACCATCCTGATTAGTTTTTCCCTATAATAAGTGTTGTATTTCATTCCCAGCTTTCAAATATATTTGGTCTTTAGATTTTAGATGTTTGACTTGATGTGGATTTTATTGGGTTTATGCTGTTTGGGATTCAGCTTTTACAATTTTAGGTTTATGTCTTTTTTGCTGAATTTGGGATGCTTTCAGCCATTCCTGGCTGAGAAAGACTAGAATACCTTGTTACTGTTCCCCAGTGGTCTCTACTGATATCACAGTAGGGCATATGGGCATATGGCCTAATTATCATGGGGCAGTAATGCAAGTCCTGAATCTCAAGTAGGCCTTCTTTGATACTATCCCAGAGGAAAGGAATTGGGATGGAAGCTAGGCTCCTGGTGTGGTTTCCACTGA
Organism: Glaucomys volans; assembly: GCA_020662805.1. Classification (NCBI taxonomy): domain Eukaryota; kingdom Metazoa; phylum Chordata; class Mammalia; order Rodentia; family Sciuridae; genus Glaucomys; species Glaucomys volans. The sequence continues at coordinate 336,940 of JAJEJO010000580.1, read as the reverse complement.
CACTTGGTGGTAGTCATGGGAAGGCAGTCATCTACTGCCTGTCAGTGATGAATGACCTTTTCTCTAACCAGCCTTGTCTGACAGCACTACCGTATAGGTGTTAGAGCATCTCATTACAGCCCCTGCAGATGGAAATCTAGGATCCGGGTTGGCCTAAGGTGATATGGGTGGGGATAAGAGTCACAGTTTTTTCTATAGTCTTTCACAGGTATACAGTAATTACTGTCTAAATTTAGTTTTCTGTCTTGCAGTTTTGGTTAGGGAGACCAAGCTTTTGGTGGGGGAGACGGGGTGCTGTTTAAGTCTATATGAAGAATAAAAAAATAGAGAATTCACCCCTGTGTTTCTGATTCCAAGGTCCTTAGCCAGTTTGCCACCTTCTATCTACCTCTTAAAAGTTTTCTTATATTTGCTTTACATATAATGTAGGTTTTTAAGTTGTAAAGTATTAAAGGAATGAGAAAAGGCACAACTCCACCATCTTCGTGGAAGCACATGTCCTAATGCATCTTACCTCAGAAGCATATTTCATAAACTAGTTTCATAATTAGCACGTCCTCAGTACATTCAATAAATTTTATTGAATTAACATAAACCAATAAATTAGAATCATAACTGCCAAGATTCTGAACTGTAAGTTTGATGATGGTACAGGAAGATGATTAAATAGGCTTGGATTTCAATGCAGTTAAACAGTTAGAGGGGATGGAATCTGTGTTTGATAACTTACATACAACTAAGGGGAACTCAAAGGGACAGTACCTTACCTGGAACATATGGTGATATAGCAATGTCTGAAAAATGGTTACCTTCAATTAATTCTTGGTGTTTTTCCAAGTAGTTCATATAGTAAAATATATATACATATTGTTTATAACACTATGAAATAAAATAGGAGTAAACAGCATTCTTGTTCAATTGCAAGGGGTTTATGGGACACTAGTTGCCTAAACTTCTTTGATACACAGAGTTACACTTTTTATTAATCATTACTCCAAAGAAAACTATGAGCTATAAAATCTAGAATGACACATACCAAATAGAAAAGAACTGATGCTTTCCTTTGCTTATGACTTTTTAAAAATTTCAGTAGTTATCACAAATATTCGGGATAAAGAAAAAAGAGAAGGGAAAAGTCAATGCAGAAGGGAAAAAAGTGTATACATGGTTGGGAGTGGTTAAAGTGGAATTAACATTGATTATATGTTTTATTAAAATGAGAATGTTAATTTTTTTCATAATAGTGTCATACACTTTGCCTTAAACGTGAATTTCCTAGTTTTTGTGCTTTCCAAGGTAACTAAATAATTGATGACCTAATAAGAAAGGTGTACACATACAGTTAATCTTTTCCACATTGTTTATTAGGGAACTCAAAATGGAACATAATGCATAACATTTAAGTTAGCCTACACTATATGTGATTGGTGTTTGCTTATTCTTCCTTTTTCATGCTGTTTAATTTCTATTTTAAACAGCTTTATTTTATATGAACCTTTTATATGAGATGCTCAACCTTTGTAGAACTAGCCAGAATGTAGTAAATAAACAATATGATACACATTCTTTAATCTAGATTAACTGAAGTCCTACATTTTGGATATGTGTGAACCTCAGTAATTTAGAAAGGTTTCTTTTATTTGCTTATCTTCCTTTCTCTCTGTTGTCCCCAAGTTAGATCAGAAGTTTCTAGTAAGGCTCTGTGATTACCCGTTATGAACGAGAGAATGTATAACTTCTCTAATTTTCTTTTAGACTCTTCTGGAATTCTGAATATCTTTCAGGAGCATTGTTGATTTACAAGTGAATGGTGTTTTTTAAGAATTAACCAAAATTTCACATTTACATATAGTAAAAGTATCATTAGCAGTTCAGGTCAGAGTTAAATTAGCAACCAGTGGAATAATTAAGAAATTTTAAGAATACACTAGAGTTCTCTTGGTCCCCTTAAAACCATACTAAAAATGGGGTTTTAACAAGTGGCTTTGCGAGGTAGCAAACTATCTTAAAGCTGGGAATTTAGTTAAGATAGGAACTCTTGAGTTCCATAGCTAGCATTAGAAAATTTTAACTGTAAATTGTGAGGTTCTATTGTCATTGATGATCTGTGAGATTGGGGATGGCATATAATTTATATATACAGTTAGAAATTTATAAAATATGAACAGTGATTAACTCTTGACCTAACCTTAAAAAAAATATATATATAGACTGACTTTTTTTTTTAACTTTTAAATCAGGTGACTAATACACATACCAAAACAATATGGCTGCACAAATACCAGAATCTGATCAGATAAAACAGGTAAGGTATTATAATTAAGGGAACAGGATGAGGGTGGGGGGATGTAAGGTACTACTAGATGCAATCAAGTCAGTCAGAGATCTCACAAAATAAATGTTATATTTCATTTCCAAAAACAGATATTACATGAAGCATATTTTTTTTGTTTTTGAGACAGGGTCTCATTATGCCCAAGTTGGTCTCCAGCTCCTGGGCTCAAGTGATCTGCCTCAGCCTCCCAAGTAGCTGGGACAATAGGCATGTACACCTGGCTCTGAGTGTGTGTCTATGTGTGTTACTAGTGATTGAACCCAGGGCTTCACACATACTCATCAAGCACCAAGCTATATCCCTACCCCTTTTTGTTTTAAGATAGGGTTTCACTAAGTTACCCAGGCTGGCCTTGAACTTGATCCTCCTGACTCCATCTTCCTGGGTAGCTGGGATTATAGGTGTGTATCACCACATCTGGCTACCTATATATTTTTATTCTGGCCAGTATTCAGAAGGCAAAAATGTATAGCTAGACAAATATTATAAATCATATTCTACCTATTTAAGTTAGCAAGGGAATCTATGGTTCCAAGTGCGACAAGGATATTTTGTTTAAATACAAAATGTTGGTAAAGTTTCAACGCATCTTTATTGTAAAAACTGAATATTAAAGAACTTTCTATTTGTAGTTTAGGGAATTCCTTGGAACCTACAATAAACTTACAGAAACCTGCTTTTTGGACTGTGTAAAAGACTTCACAACAAGAGAAGTAAAACCTGAAGAGGTATGAAAAGTGTTGCCCACTAAAAATTCCCTAAGCTTGTCATGAACAATAGGATGCCCCTAAGCTTTTCACTTACTCCTACCTACTACAGGAATTTGGGCTGCCTTTTATGTGCCACTGCTTGGAGGAACTGAAGCTGCCAATGATCTATTAGCACAGAATGTTTCATGATTCCAAATTTAGTGTGAAAGTCACATTGTACCAAGACAGACCTTTTTAGAGAAGGTATCTGGGGTTGCTGAGTTACTTTTCCATCACAAAGGTTCTTAATAATTACCTTTCAGTAGAGATGGCCTGACTAAAGAAACAACACAACCTTTCTATGGCCCTGAGACCTCAGGTTTGCATTAGAAAAGGCAAAGCTTAAATGTGGTTCGTATTGCATAGGAGGGCTCAATGCTATTAGACGTCCTAACTTTTAATATCCTCATCAAATCACTTATTGGTAACATTCATGACAAGAACTTAACACATAACCAGCAATCAATAAGAACTTATTAAATAACTGACAAATTTTAAGAGAGATGCTAATGTAATATTCTTAAAAGTTAAAGGTTGAGAATTAGGAATGGGTTTCTCATTAAAAAGGAACAAACCTGCTACTAAGTATATCCACCAACTTAAGAGGATACGAATATAGGCTTTCAGTTAATGTTAAAATATACTGGCAAATATCTTGGGTGCCCACACAATGGAAATTTTGGTGGGTAATCAAATAAGAGGAGGCTGTTAGCTCCTCTAACTTATGAGTAACAAGATAATCCAAGGCCAGGTTTACTAGAGAGAAACAGACAAGAAGAGCTCCCTGAAGATCAGAACAAATCTCCAAGACTGGTTTGTTCTTAAAATTTTGTTCATTACTGTAGCTTAAAATGTATGTGAGATTTTCATAAAGATAAATCTATTCAGTCTGACATAAAGCAGAATTCAAAAATATATATATATATACTGGCAAAAAATCTAGTTCAGAAACTTCATAAAGGCATGAGAAAGACATCATTACCCTATGTACATGTGTAATAAGAATGATGTGAATGTACATCATGCTCAACCATAGAAATGAAAATTTGTACCCCATGTTTGTACAATGAGTTTGTACAGATTTCAAAATGAAATCTGTAAAAATAAAAAATAAATTTTTTAAAAAGGCAGGGATTTACCATAGTTCTTAGTGCCTACAAACTGGTAGGCATTTAGTATATGTTAATTCTTATATCAACAATTTAAAGCTATGGTCACTTGCTACACATTTGTGCTACTTAGTTCACCAATTCCCACTGGCTTTTCTTTTAGAATAAAAAAATTGATATTTTTTGTTGTTGTTGTTGCTTCTTGGATCTTCCCTTTTCTAGATCACCTGTTCAGAACATTGCTTACAGAAATATTTGAAAATGACACAAAGAATATCCATGAGATTTCAGGAATATCATATTCAGCAGAATGAAGCCCTGGCAGCCAAAGCAGGACTCCTTGGTCAACCACGATAGATAAATCCTGATGGATGGACTTTCACTGAAAGATTGCCAACAGCTGTTGCACTGGAAATGAGGATTCATATCATGGAATCCCCTGAAAACAGTAGGCACCATGTTAATGCCGTCTGTCATGACTATTTGGCAGTGGAAACCAATGAAGAAACAACATCGCTGTTCACCAAGAATAATCAAAATAGAAGATCTTATTGTTCAGAGAAATAAGAAGATACATTTGTTGAGGCCTTAAGATTCAGCAACTTGGTCAGTTGATTAGAAAAATAAACCATTGTTTCTTCCATTGTGACTGTTAATTTTAAAGCAAAATATGTGTCAAATCATGTATGAGATAGAAAAAAGTTTTATTACTAAAAGTGAAATAAATGGAAATATCACTGAGCAGTTGTTTATGCTATATAGAACCATAGTATTCTGACTGGACTGTGGATACGTTGAAATGATTTTCAATCAGGATCATCCATCCTCCAAGTATTCCTGTTCATTCATGTCTGCCTCAAATTGCTGGTAAATACATAAAACAGTTACTTGCTAATCATTTCAATGCATGATCCTTTTGCCTCCCTTTGCCAGGATAGGCATTATACACTCTTATCCTGACTATATTTTCAAATATCTTCAGGAAACATTCCAACTAGCTTGAGTCTGTATTAGAATCTGAATTATTTTGTACCTTGTTCAAAAGCTGACTGTCCAATATGAATGGTTCTGAGCATGATCAACAATATATAGTTTACTGAAGGTCTTGACATGGGATCAGTAGATTAAAAAGAACCAGAGGGCTGGGGTTGTGGCTCAGTGGTAGAGTGCTTGCCTAGCATGTGTGAGGCACTGGGTTCGATTCTCAGCACCACATATAAATAAATGAATAAAGTAAAGGTCTATCAAAGCAAACCAGAGTTAAATAGTATCAAGATTAATCCTGAAACATCCAAGTATTTTCAGGAAATTCTACTTGATACAGAAATAAACGAGTTTGGTAAATGTAGGAGAATTAATACCTGTTAATCAATTGGCTTACAAATGGATTTTGTTACCAATCTAAACTTGTATTTAAGAGAACACTAATTGGCTTAATATTTAAATTTACCAAAGTGATTTCTATATGTTGTGTCATGTTTGTGGGAAGTAAAGAAATATTGTTCTGCTTTAAAGCAGAAATGCTGAAACAAGTATAATAACAAAATATATAATTCATTATAGTCAGAAAATGAAGAATAGGCTGGCTTCATTTTAAAGCAAAGAAACAACCAAAACTTCAGATATTTTACTCATTTAAAACTTAAGGCAGTTCACACACATACTTTGCTATTTCTATGTAATCAAGCACACATGGCTATTTACTGTGTATATTTCACATAGATAGTTAAATATGTGCTCACCTGGCAAATAAAGGGAATTTTTTGCAACAGCATCGCAAATACCTGGGGAGGTAGTGTATGTTTGAAAACGTTCAGAAGTTCCTGTGGTTGCCCACACACTAAAAGGGCATTGCTAAGATGTTCAACTCCCATTCTACATTCCCCTGAAACACATTGTTTTGAGCAAAATGTTAATGTTCTTCAAAATATACATTCTACAAATTACTAACAAAATAATTAGGATTTTAAAATATATCAAACTTAAACCTGTTTAGACAAGTTCCATGAAGAATAGAGTTCAAGTGTGAGGGGAAATGTTGAGCATCACAATGTTTAAAGCTGCAATATGAATAATTTTGTAAGGCAAACTATAATAGGTATGCCTTTGCTGTTAGAAGTACATTCTTACATTGGATATGTAAGGGAGGAATTATGAGTTTTATAGTGTCATCTTTTATTAATATGAGTTATCTTTATGTGATTCGTGAAATATTAAGAGATGGAACATAAAATATTCCTGCTAAACCTGAAGTCTTAACCTCCAGAGATCCTGATTTAATTGGTTTGGGTTTGATGAAGACTTATATTAAACTTTTTAAAAATAGATTCCATTATCAAAGACTTCAAACAAGATTTAGTATAACATAAAATAATAACCACAGGGAAAAAATAAGAGATTTATGAACTCTTAAGACATTTATGATGTCTAAGTCGTTTTGAAATGTGTTTTAAGAAGATTGGCTATATGCAAAGATTGGAAAGAAACTACATAGTATTTCTGTGTAAGTTAGAACATGGAACGACTTGGTTTCACTCCCTTGTTTTACTTTTAGGCAGCTCAAAGATGAGTGAACTGACAACGTTTCAAAGCTATTTTTATGCCACAGTTACGAACAGAATCTAATTTTTGACCCTTGAAGACAGTATACTGCCTGTCTTCGGGTATTATATAATTCTAAAGGATGAAACTTTGACACACTTAATATAACTAGGAAACTTAAAAATAACATTTCCCTATAGTTATAATAATAGATTCCTATTAACTAAAACATTTTCCATTTATTGGTTGAAATACATGGTTATGTAAAAAGTATACAAAGTACATGGTCATAAAAATACTTTCCCAAGACTAGTATACGAAACTTAAACTGAAAGACCACAAGGACATGACCTGACTTAGAAACACTACATAGGTTGCAAAATAAGGTTTTGTGCCTGTCTAGATACCTTATTTTTCATTTCCAACATTTCCAACATTAGAAATTTCCATTCAGGTTTTTATATAGCAATATAGCTTTATGGAGGTGATACATTAGGTTAAATTCTTTGGTTATATTGAACTTTTAACAGAAAAAGGAGGAGCATGGTGGTACAGGTCTGTAATCCCAGCAATTTGGGAGGTGGAGGCCAGCGTCAGCAATTTAGCAAGGTCCTATCTCAATAAAATTTGGGGCTGTGGTTGTGGCTAGGTGGTATAGTCCTTGCCAAATACATGTGAGGCACTGGGTTTGATTCTCAGCACCACTTAAATAAAGGCATTGTGTCTATCTACAACTAAACGTATTTTTAAAAAAATAATAATAACAAAAATTTTTTTAAATGGCTGAGAATGTAACTCAATGGTAAAACACCCCTGGGTTCAATCCCCAGTACCAAAAGAAAAAAGATACAGTAGTACCTGCTCTCAAGATTGGTGGTGTGCCAGTCAAGGTGGCACATCCCTGTAATCCCAGCAGCTCAGGAGGCTAAGGCAGGGGGACCGCAAGTTAAAAGCCAGCCTCAGCAATGGTAAGGTGCTTAGCAACTCAGTGAGACCCTGTCTCTAAATATTTAAAATACAAAATTGGGCTGGGGATGTGGCTCAGTGGTCAAGTGCTTCTGAGTTCAATTCCCAGTACCAAAAAAAGAAAAAAAAGGGATTGATGGTGCTAACAGAACACAAAAACAATTCAGTCAAGTCAACCAATCAATAAAATAAATTACACTAGCTCCCCAGAAGTTCCTATCAAAAATTTTGGTCCCATAGACAACCACAATTGAAATGATTATAGAACTGTAGAACTGCAAAGTAGCCTTAATTTTTTTTTTTTTTTTTTTTACATTACTGGGGACTGAACCCAGAGGTGCTTTACCACTGAGTTACATCACCAGCCCTTTTTGTTTTCGTTTTGAGAGAGTTGCCAAGACTGGTCTCAGACTTGAAGTCCTCCTGCCTCAGCCTCCCAGGTAGCTGGAATTACATGCATTTCACCTAGTCAAAATCAAGTTACTTTTGACTGCCAGCATTAAGGCCACAAGTGGAAAATTCCACAACTAACCCTATGTGGCAGGTCACACTTCAAATGCTGGTGCACTAAAAATTTTGTATAAAATTACCTTTAAGCCAGGTGTGGTGGTGCACACCTGTAATCCCAGCACTTGGGAGGCTGAGGCAGGAGGATCAGGAGTTCAAAGCCAGCCTCAGCAACTTAGCGAGGCCCTAAGCAACTCAGTGAGACCCTGTCTCTAAATAAAATACAAAATAGGGCTGGGGATGTGGCTCAGTGGTGGATCTCCCCGGGGATCAATCCCAAAAACAAAAAAAAAAAAAAAAAACCCTTTAGGCTATGTATAAGATGTATATCAGACAAATGAATTCCATTTTTTTTTTTACTTACGTCCTATCATTAAGATATTTTGTTATGTATACACATATATTCCAAAGTTAGAACCTGGTCCCAAGCATTCTGGATAAGGGATACTCAACCTGCATGTTCCATCTGACAGCAAAGTAATGAAAATCGGAGTTAGTGGCAAAAGGGAATGGGAAAAGTTGAGAAGATTGCAGAAAACTGGGTGAAAATTTACCACATTAGAAATACTTGTTCCTAACTTTGGGTTTATACAGGAGTAACCTAGGGAGATTTAAAAAATAGTGATGCCAGAGTCCCACCTCCAGAGACTGATTTCATCAGTTTGGGGTTTGACGATACTTACAGAAGTAGCAGCCAAGACTGAGAACTACATTATAAGTAAAACACAGAAGCATATAATAAAACCTTAGAGAGCCAATTAATCACTTTAAGGATCACAAAAAAATGTTGTCTTTGAGAAAGGGAAAAGTTGTAAAACCCATGTTTGCAATTTTTGTTCTAGGAACATCAATATCTATAACTTACCCAACTCTAAATCTAACTCAATTATGATAAAACTCTTGAGGACATGATAAAACTCTTGAGGACAAAGAGAAGTAAAATGTAATTAAATAAGTAGTTGTGTGTTGCTTAATAAGGAGGATACTTTTTCTTTTCTTCTGAGATGCTGGGAATCAAATGGAAGGCCTCATGCATTGGAGGCAAGCGTGTACTACAGAGCCACACTCCCAATCCTAAGGGCATACATTCTGAAAAACGCATCACTGTCATTAAGTGAACAAAACAGAGTTAGAAAATATAGCCTACTACACACCTAGCTATGTAGTTCATACCATCATACCTGCAGTTCACTACTGACTTAAACATCATTATGTGGGCTAGGACTTATGAAATTTTTTTCTCAAGTTATAATCCAAAATTTCCTTTCCCACATCTACTACAATAAAAGTTAAAGCTGAAAGATTTTAATTGCCCATATTTTCAGGAAGTATCCATATCTAAAGAGGAACTGAGATTTTGTGAGCCTCCACACACAATTTGAGAGGCCCTGTTTAAGGAAAGGTATAAAAAGTTATAAATAAAAAATTGTTAGGAGGCCTTGGGAAAGACCTATGTAAATGAAAGTCTTAAGCTTCATTACCTTGTGTAAAAGTCAGTCCTGTTTATATTATTTAAGTAACACTTGTAATCCTAGTTACTTGGGAGCCTGAGGTAGCTGTACCACAATCTCAAAGTCAGCCTGGACAATTTAGAAAGACTGTCTCAAATTTAAAGGGTGCCAGGAGAGGTAGCGCATGCCTTTAATCTTAGTGACTTGGGAGGCTGAGGCAGAAGGATCGCAAGTTCAAAGCCAGCCTCAGCAATTTAGCAAAGTCCTAAGCAACTTAGTGAGACCCTGTCTTAAAATAAAAAATAAAAAGGGCTGAGGAATGTGGCTCAGTGGTGGAGCACCCCTTGGTACAACCCCTGGTGCAAAAAAAAAAAAAAAAGTCATTTCAAAAATTCATATATTGAGAACTGTACATAAAAATAAATGACATACATGGCTTTGATTCCCTGCCTGTCCACTTCTCAGACTATAACATAAACTTGAACGCTAACTAATGTAGTGGAGGGGTCAGTGTGATGAAGTAAAAATGGTGGGACAGTTATCTTTAACTGAAGCAGTTTGTCTTTAACACATCTAGCTAGTTATTTGACATACAAATCCTAATCAGTAATATTCCCTGAACATAAATTATCACGAATAACTTACAAAGGAATGTTTACATTCTTACCTCTAGATAGCCAAAGTTCTCCCATCTGTATCTCTTTCAAAAAACGTTCTTTCAAGTTTTCATTTGTTGCTGGATCCCACAACTGAAAAGACTTTTAAAATGTTTAACAATGAGTAATGAATATAAAGTATAAGGTTACTGATCAAAATTGAATTTTATTTAAAAAGAACATCTTGAATCTAGTCTCTAAATCCAAGGTATGAGAAATGCCATTGTTCTTTATAGTATTCAAACCAATTTTCTAAAATGGAGTTATAATTTTGAGTGATAAAAATGCACAGTGTACATCAAAGTAGGATGAGATACTTACAATAACTCTTATTCATATTTTATCTAGCCTACTAAATATATGGCAGAAATACTACTATAATTAAAATAACAAAGGTAGCTTTATATGTTGCAATATTATTTTCTTCCCTGGGTCAACAGTGCTTATTGATTTAATGGTACTTACCTCTCGGGACTGTGGGGTCACTTTGGTCATTGGGTTGATGCCTGTTCAGGCAGCATTAACTCTCTAAGTAAGGGAGGCAAGAAGCTGTGATATGGCATCTGTACTCACAGGCCCACAAGAACATGGCGAGGGGTTGGCAGGGCAATGGTGACTGTTAGAAGTATGCTTTGGTATCCTGCAGCCTGGTTCATGATAGGGTAACCATGGCCACAAGATAGCATCATTGCAGATACTAAGACTAAAGGGCTGGTCTTTCAAGGCAGGCAAGCCCTGGCCCAGAACATCAACTCCATTACCAGTCACTTCAGCTTCAGTCTTTCATATCCACAGGATTTAGGTTTTTGTTTTCCCCAAGAATTATCTTTTTTTTTTTC
>JAJEJO010000580.1:307848-325687 GCA_020662805.1 Glaucomys volans | reverse complement strand
TTTTTTTCTTTTTTTCTTTTTTTTTTTTTGGTACTGGGGATTGAACCCAGGGCACTCCACCACTGAGCCACATCCCAGCCCTATTTTGTATTTTATTTAGAGACAGGGTCTCACTGAGTTGCTTAGGGCCTCGCTAAGTTGCTGAGGCTGGCTTTGAACTCCTGATCCTCCTGCCTCAGCCTCCCAAGTGCTGGGATTACAGGCGTGCGCCATCGCGCCCGGCAAGAATTATCTTTTTTAAATGGGATGAGCATGGAGAGAGGTCACCTTTTAAGCTTTTATCAGCAAACATACTAATGATCAGTAACACCTACAGGTCTCATTCAGTATATGTTTAGTGAGCATCCACAAGGGCAGGACCCTAGCAAGAACTGAAAGGAATAGGCAACTGAGATTCTTGTGCCCACCCACAAGGAGCCCACAGTCTAAGACATGGAAAGGGAGGGATCAATAACATGTATGTAGGACAAGGAGTTCAATGCCTGCTGGGGTGCAAAGTGCAGAGACATTACATCTGGTTGGAGAATCAGAGAAGGTTTCTCAGAAGACAGCATTTCATATGTGAACAAGTTCAGTTAATTTTGGAGAAGGCAGCACAACCAATTCAAAATTGCATGGAACATATCAAGTGATCTTATTTAGCTGGATAACAACAGGGTGATTAAAGCAACAATAATAATTAGCAATTACTGAAGGCCAACCATGGATAAAGATCTTTACAAATATTATTTCCAAGCCTTAGGAAAACAAGACAGTTAATATAGAAGGCACCCGGGCTGGGGATATAGCTCAGTTGGTAGAGTGCCTATCTTGCAAGCACAAGGCCCTAGGTTCAATCCCCAGCACTGCAAAAAAGAAACCAAAAACATATATATATATTTTATATATGTATAAAATATATGTTTATATGTATTTATTTATATATATATTTTATATATATAAAATATATGTTTATATATTTATTTATATATATTTTTATATATATATATATATATATATATATATATCACCCATGGAAGCTACTGTGAGGAAAGCCTGAAGCAGCATGGAAGCAGAGGAAACAGAGGAGTGGGATATGAGAGGGCTCAGAAAAATAACCTGATATTGATTATGAAGGATGAGGTTGACACTCCAGCAAGATGAGCCATGGTCAAGCAGGGAGGCCAGTGATACCAGAAGCAGCATAAGGAAACAGGAGGAGGAGCAGCAACAGGGAGGAGATGATGGATTTACGCTAGCTCAAGTACCAACAGAGTGTCCAGGTGACAAAAGCCCAGCAGGTGGATGAAATGTGGAACACTGGATCTACAATAATACATCTGAGATCACTTTTGAAGAAAGAAAGGATCTTCCAGGCAGAGAAGGGAGGAATACAAAACCTGAGCATATGTTTCACAAACAATCACCTGAAAGAGCTGGTAAAAACTATAGCGCCTTGGGTCCACCCACACCTACAGAATCAATCTGGAAGGGGGGCCCATGAATCTGCATTTTTAACAAAGTCCACCAGGTGAGTCTTACACATTCTAAAGTCTCAGAGTCTGGTTCCAGAGTAGAGTAGAAGAGTGTTTGCCTAGCAACTGTGAAGCCCTGGGTTCAATCCCCAGCACTGCAAAAGTAAAAATAAATAAAAGTCTAAAATCCCTGGCTACCCATAAGAATTCTCTGGGCTTCCCCTGACCTACTGAAACAGAATTGCTGGTGCTAGGATCAGAACATCTACACAGTTTAACAAATACTCCAGGTGAATCTAATAAGGATGGTCCATGGAATCATACTTTGGGAAACAAAAGGTCCTAAGGTGAGAAGAAAAAATTCTAGAAGAGGTAGGAAAAGATCTCTCTTTTTTTATGTCTTGGGTTATTTATCAACAAAATAAGAAGAGTTTTTGCAAGATCATATGAAAGAACATTTGAAAAAGCCTGCTTCTGCATCTTCCTCACTGAAATAATTCAGATCGTTACTTCCTCTCTGGACTGCCAATGACTGATTTTCCTGCCTTCAACATCTCGCCTTTTCTCTATTTCTCCACACTGGTATCAGACTAATATTCTTTTTAAAATAAAACAAGCCAGCCATGGTGGCACAGACCTGTAATTCCAGTGATTGGGGAGGCTGAAGAAGGAGGATCACAAGTTTGAGGCCAGCTTCAGCAATTCAGCAAGGCCCTAAGCAATGTAGTAAGGCTGCTTGAAAATTAAAAAATAAAAATAAAAAGGACAGGGATATAGATCAGAGGAAGAGCACTCCTGGGTTAATCCCTAATATGAAAAAAAAAAAAAGAGTAAAACAAGCTGGACACAGTGACTACTTCCAGATACTCAGGAGGCTGAGGCAGGAGGATTTCAAGTTCAAGGCCAGGCTCAGCAACTTAACAAGACAGTCTCAAAATAAAAAATAAAAGGGATAGAGGTAAAACTCAGCGGTAATGCACCTTTAGGGCCAATCCCCAGTACGGGCGGGGGGGTGGGGGGACCGTATCTGTTCTCTGAGAGTCGCCATCTTTGGTTATCCACCACAATAAAGAAAGGTCCAAATTTTTCAGTTCATCATTCTAACTCCTCCATAAGAAGACACCAAACTACACCTCAGCTATCCTCTCTGGCCACAGCACTCCTTGAAGACTGCAGTTTCACAGTCTGTGCCTTGGCAAGCTGTTTCCTTCTGCCTACCATGAAAAATACTCAACAAATATATGCCAAACAGTGCTGTAATCACAGAGACAATGGACAGTAAAAAAACAGAAGGTCTGCTCTCATGGAGCTTAGTCCTCCCAAATTGGAAATCATTAAATAACCACATACACAAAGGTGCAAGGTCAACCATGGATAAAGGCAACAAAAGAGAGAGGCATGGAGCTATTCCAGACTCTGCCCCAAACAGGTCGGGGAAGGCATCTCTACTCCCACATCCAGTTCCTTAGACACATCTTGGCCAGTTTCCTTAACCATGTCTTCCTTAACCTGGCCTTTATTCTGTGACTCCGTTTTGAAATCCCAGAAGTTTCTTTGACACCTGCCCCTGCCATATGATCTTTTAATATGTCAGCTTGAACTATTCTTCCCAGTTTCCACTGATACCACAATACTTTAGAATTTTTATTACTTCTCACCTATACTACTGCAATAGCTTGTTCTCTCTTTAAATCCATCTAGTACACTCCTGCCTGATCAAGTATTTTTTTCTTTCCTCCTTTAAAAAAAAAAAAATTCCTGCTCAGAAATGAACAGCAATTCCCTCCACTGAGTCCGAGTTCCTTAACCTTGCCTTCAAAACCAGCCTCACTTCATTCCATCCCTACTCAGCTCCCCAACCTCACCTCCCACTACTCTTCACTGTGGCTCCTTTGCCAAGCTGATTTACTGGATAGGTCTGGAAGATTCTCGACTTTGCAGAATTATGCACCTGTAGTTCCCTCCATCCTGAATGTTGGCCCCCCCTGAACCCACACCCCAAATTCTTCCAATACCATCTCCCAAACATCCTTCCTAGATCAGTTCAATAGCATTTTTTCCTCTAAAATATTCTGCAGAAAAATATCATTTGCTTAAAATAGCCATAGTAATATTCCCAATCCCACATGTGCTTTTGGAACCTTTCCTACTTATCAAGAGGAGTCTATTTCCTCTGCCTGGAACTGAGCAGGCCTCAATAATGCAAGAAAAGGCACCACCTGGCATCCCTCCCAACACGCACACATTAGCACCCTTCCTCTCACTGTCTATAATACGGTATGTGGATGTCCTTGCTTGCCCCTGGGGACCCAGACCAGCTTACAATAGGGAAGCTCAGGCCACATGAAGAGGACATGTGCAGATGCTAAGGCCAAGAGTTCCAGGTAAGTGAACCGCAGGCATCAACTGCCAAACTTGAGGGACTGAGCCTTCTCACCGTCCAAGCCAGCTGCTCTGGAGCCAGCCTGGCTGAAGTTGATTGGAGCAAAAAGGTGTTTTCCCCACCCAGCTCTGCTCAAGTTGGAGATTCAGGTGCAAAATACGTGTTATTTTAAGCTCATATGCCTCAAAGAATAATAAGTAAACTGAACACCCTTCATGGTAATCCTACCCTGAAAATGGTCTGCTGTCCTCCTCCTCTGAGCTCTTGGTGCATTTGTTACCTCTATCTGCAACCTTACTTTAGGGGCTATTCTTACTCCCCTGTTGCTGATCTCTACCAACGCCTAGGAGAATGCCTCACACCTAAAGGCTATCAAATAGGTGTTGACTGACTAAATGAAGGTGGAGGGCTGAGGTTGAACAGTAGTAGCGCACTTGCCTAGCATGTGTGAGGCACTGGGTTAGATACTCAGCACCACATAATAAGTAAATAAAATAAAGGTATTGTGTCCATCCACAACTAAAAATACTTTTTAAAAATGAAGGTGAGCTTAATTCCTTCCTAAGTTGCACACAGAAGTCTAAGAACTCTCAGTAGCACTTTCAGAGCTGGTGTGAGTTAACTGAAGCTGAGCCAATCACAAGACGATCGTAATGGTTATATCTTTTTAAATGACAAATCAAATTCTCTTTTAGAAATAAACGAAGTCGCATTCTGTGACGAGCTGGAGGAATGGCCCTGGAAGACCGGGTCTGGAAGTTGGTGCGCGAGGCTTCTGCGCGCCCGCTCTCTCTGCGTCCCGCGCGCTCTGGGCTCTGGTCCGGCCAGGCGCCCGCGCCCTCTTCCAATGGAAAGAAGCGCGCGCCCTACAGCATCACGGGGGCCGTTTCACAGCCCCGCCGCGCTCTCCCGCCCTGCCTTCCCTCGGTTGTGTAAGAAGGGACAGGCGACTGCGCCAGCCCAGCTCCGCCGCTCTTCACCTGCGCGCCCCGCTCCTCGGCGCTCGGCCGCTGGGCTCTTCTCCCTGCGAACACAACGCAGCACGTGCTGGCGGGGCGTGCGAGGTCGGCCTGGGCCCCCGGGGTCCTCGGGGCCCCCGGCCCAAGTCGCCCGACCCGCCCGGCGCCCACCCGCGGCCGCTCCGCCAGCCCGGCAGCGCCTCGGCTCCCGGCGGACTCACTGTCCCGCAGGCGGCGCTTGAACGCAGGGTCGCCACGCCGCTTCCGGTCGAAGTAAACGCAGTAGCAGAGGAAGGCGACGGCGCCGCAGGCCGCCACGGCCGCCAGGAGGCCGAGGAGCGGGCGGACGCACGGCATCGGCCGCGGGGTCCGCGAGCGGGGCGTTGGGCGCGCGCTGGGCGGTGAAGGGGCGTCGGCCAGACCCGGCTTGGGGCCTATGTGCGCCGCGCTGCAGGCGCGCCCGGTGGCCCGTTGACGCCTCGCAGCGAGGCTTGTGGACCGATAAGGAACCCGGAGGTCCTAGAGGACTTGTGTGCGAGGCCTCGCAGCCGGCGAGTAGCAGAGGTCTGTTGGAACCCAGGTGTGCCGCACTCCAAATTCTGAACCCTTCTCCAGACGCACCCTGCCCCTGTGCCTATGAGAGCAGATTACAGTATGCAGGGCATTGTGCTTCCGGGGTCTTGGGACCTCCTTACACCTCTGTTCCCTCACCCACAGACCGTAGTAGACTCAACATCAACGTTGATCACCTGAGTTATCAGCCTTTAACACTAACCCGTACTTCCCAACCTTGTCTCCGTTGTCACCTGAAAGGACCCAGCAGCCCCAAAACTCCATCCACCTTAATTCAATAGTGGGAGGAGGAAGGAATTTTTAAACAATGATATTTTTATTGTGCATTATAATTATACATAATAACGGGATTCATTGTTACTCCCTGGTACATGAACACAACGTAATTTGGTCAATTCCATTCTAAAGCAATAATATTTAACCTAGAAAAAAAAACAACAACATAAATTGCTAGGCTGGGCCGGGCCTGACAGTCAAAAGGTCCCAGAGCAGAAGGGCTCAGATAGACCTACTGCCTAGATGTTTTTCTTTCAAATATATTTACCTTATCCAGCAGACACAGCAGAAAGAAAGGAGGTGAAACCGTGCCCTCAATACCAGTTTTTATAACTAAGACAAGCGAGGTAAGAACCTAAAGAACTAAATCATTTCTTTTTGTTGGGCATTTTGTTACAGCAACAGAAAATGGACTAAAACACAATCCCATATCAGATATGTCTTTTGCAGATATCTTCTCCCAGTCTATGGTTTTTCTTCTTTCTAACCCCCTTTTTTAATGATTATTTACCATTTATATATATTCCTAAATGAAGTACATGGACTAAAAAGTCCATTTTATTAAAGTGCATTGTTTGTTTTCTGGTACCAGTGATTGAACTCCAGGATGCTCAACCACTGAACCACATCCCCAGCCCTTTTTATTTTATTTTTAATTTTGAGTCTCACTAAGTTGCTTCGGGTCTTGCTAAGCTGCCAAGGTTGGCTTTGAACTTTTGATCCTCCTGCCTCCCAAGTCTCTGGGACTACAGGCGAGTGCCACTACACCTGGCTCTGCGTTGTTTGGGTTTTGACTGTTGAGTTTTGATAGTTCTTTTTATATTCTGGATACAAACCCTCAACCTGAACTTTGCTTTGCAAATAGTTTCTTATGGTTTGTTTCTTGTCTTTTCATTCTTTTAAGGGCATCTTAAGAAGTCAAAGTTTTTCATTTTGATGAAGTGCAATTTATCACTGTGGTCCTTTATGGAGTGAGCTTTTGGTGTTCTATCTGAGCCTATCCCAGTTAGGCAGGAGGTCACAGAAAAATTCACCTATGTTTTATTTTAGAAGTTTTATAGATTAGGTTTTAGATGCATTTTGTGATCTACTTAAAATAGTAATCTATTTTGAGTTTTGCATATTGTGCAATGTATGAATCCAATTTTTTTTGTAGTACTGCAGATCAAACCCAGTGCTTTCCACATGTGTGAGTCAATCATCTGTCACTAAACTTCATCCCCAGCCTCCAGGTTCATCCTCTAAACATATGTAAGTCCAATTATTTCAGCAGTATTTATTTAACATGCTGTCCCGTCTTTACTGTATTGCCTCTGGAGCTTTGTGAAAAACTACTTTTCCACTTTTGTGAGAACTATTTCTGAGCAATTATTCTGTTCTATTGATCTATTTTGACTTATTTCAGGAGCATTCTGTTTTGATCACTATAGCTATATAATAATTCTTGAAATTAGGTAGTGGTAGGCCCCTGACTT
The DNA here is from genome assembly GCA_020662805.1 of Glaucomys volans. Taxonomy (NCBI): domain Eukaryota; kingdom Metazoa; phylum Chordata; class Mammalia; order Rodentia; family Sciuridae; genus Glaucomys; species Glaucomys volans. Next base: position 318,567 of record JAJEJO010000580.1, on the reverse strand, counting down.
AGTTCTATTATTCAGAATTGTTTTAGCTATTCTAGTTCCTTTGTATTTCTATATGAGTCTTATAATTAATTTAATAAAAAATTTCTATAAAAATGTTAATTTCTATAAAAATGCTACCTGGGATTTTTTTTTACTAGGATTTCGTTGAATTTGGTGATTGTCTTAGTTCATTTATTTTGCTGTAACAAAATATCTAAGACCAGTTAATTTAAAGAATAATTGCTTTGCTGCTTATGGTTCTGGAGGCTGGGAAACATAGGAGCATGGTGGTGGTATCTGCTCAACATCTGAAGGGTATCTTTCTGGATGATTACAGCATGGTAGAAGATATCACATGGCAGGGCAGAGCAAGCATGGTAGCTCCATCTCCTCTGATGGAGCCACTAATGCCATTGTGGTGACCCCACCCTCATGACCTCATCTAATCCTAATTATCTCCCAAGGCCTCACTTCCATATATGTTCAATGCCTGAATTTGAGGATTGTTTTCAACACATGAATTTTTGAGGGACACATTCAAATAGTTTCAGGGAGAAAAGAAACTCAACAATGTTAAGTTTTATGACTATGCACAAAGTATATTTTTCTTATTTACTTAGATTGTCTTTATTTTGTCTCATTAGTATTTATTTATTTATTTATTTATTTATTTATTTATTTATACACACCAGGGATTGAACCCAGGGGCACTTAACCACTGAGCCACATCTCCAACCCTTTTTTATATTTTATTAGACACAGGGTCTCACTGAGCTGCTCAGGGCCTTGCTAAATTGCTAGGCTGGGTTTGAACTTGCAATCCTCCTGCCTCAGCCACCTCGCCCCACCTCATCAGTATATTATAGATTTCATTGTAGAGATCTTTCCCATGGTCAGATTTATTCCAGCATATTTCACATTTTATGCTACTGTCAATGGCATTTTTAAATTTTCCATTGCTGGGTCTTCTATATATAGGATCATATAGTTATCAAACAGACAATTTGAGCTCTTCTTTTCCTATTTATATCCTCTAATTTCTTTCTCTTGTCTGATCTGACCAAAGTTTCAAGGACTACGTTGAATAGGAGTGGTGAGAGGGGCATCCTTGTCTTGTTTCTATTTTTAGAGGAAATGCATTCAGTTTTTCTCCCTTCAATATAATTTGTTGGCCTTGGGCTTGTCTTATACAGCCTTTATATTGTTGGAGTAAATTCCTTCTATCCCTAGTTTTTCTAGTGTTTCAAACATGAATGGGTACTGGACTTGGTCAAATGTTTTTTCTGCATCTATTGAGATAATCATGATCATGTAATTCTTGTCCTTAACTCTATTAATGTGGTGAATTATACTTAGTGATTTCTGTACATCGAACCAAACTTGCATCCCTGGATGAATCCCACCTGATCATGGTGCACAATCTTTTTAATGTGTTTTTGTATGCGAGTTGTCAATGTTTGTTAAGAATCTTTGCATCAGTGTTCATCAAGGATATTGTCCTGAAGTTTCTTTCCTTGATGTGTTTTGACTGGTTTTGGTATCAGGGTAATACTAGCTTCATAGAATGAATTTGGTAGTGTTCCCTCTTTTTCTATTTCATGGAATAATTTGAGGGGGATTACTCTTAGTTCTCCTTTACAGCTTTCGTAGAACTTGACTGAGAATCCATCTGATCCTGGGCTTTTATTTGTTGGAAGGCTTTTGATAGCTGCTTCAATTTCATTTCTTGATACTGATCTATTTAAGTTTTCTATATCTTCTATATCTTTCTATATCTTTATGGTGAATCATTGGCTAGGTCATGTGTCTCTGGGAATTTGTCACTATCTTCCAAGATTTACTATACTGGAAATCAAATTATAATACAGAACTATAGTAACAAAACCAGCATGGTATTGGCACCAAAACAGATATAAATACCAAGGGAAGAGAAGACACTGAGACAAAGCCACATAATTACAGTTATCTAATACTGTACAAAGTTGCCAAGAACATATGTTGGAGAAAAGATAGCCTCTTCAACAAATGGTTGGAAAACTGGATATCTATATGTAGAATAATGAAATGTGACCCCTATCTCTCACCTTGCCCCCAAATCAACTCAAAGTGGATCAAAGTCCTAGGAATTAGACCAGAAACTGCAACTGCTAAAAGAAAATATAAGTCCAACAATGTAAGTGGGAAGGCATAAAATTAAAAATATTCTGCACAACAAAGGAAATGAGCATGAAGAGAGAGATCTGACAGAATGAGAGAAGATCTTTGCCACCTGCTTCTCCGATAGGGCATTAATATCCAAAATACATAAAGAACTAAAGAAAAGTAACACAAAAACTCAACCCAATCAATAAATGGGCGAAAAAACTAAACAGACATCCCACTTACTGATTTTTTTATTTTATTTCTTGCATTTTAGGATTCTTGTGAAGGAAGTCAGTTCCCGTGCTGACATGGTAGAGTGTTGGGCCTACATTTTCTTCTAGCAGTTGGTCTAATTCCTAGAATTTTGATCCACTTTCAGTCAATTTTTCAAAAGAAGAAATTCAAATGACCAACAAATACTATGAGAAAATGTCCAATATCTCTATCAACTAGGGAAATGCAAATCAAAACTACATTGAGATTTCTTCTCACCCTAGTCAGAATGGTAATTATTAAAAGCAAATAATAAGCAGTGTTGGCGAGGATGTGGGGGAAAAGGTACACTCAAACATTGTTGGTGGAACTACAAGTTAGTACAACACTCTGTAAAGTAGTATGGAGACTCCTTAAATAACTAGGAATGGAACCACCATATGACCCAGCTATTCCTTTCCTTAGTATATATCCAAAAGACCTAAAATCAGCGTACTACAGGGATACAGCCACTTCAATGTTTATAGTAGCACAATTCACAATAGCTAAGCTATGGAACCAACCTACATGCCCTTCACTTAGATGAATGGATGAAGAAAATGTGGTGGTATATCTACACAATGAAGTATTCTCAGCCTTAAAGAAGAATGAAATTTTGGCATTTACTGGTAAATAGAAGGCTCTGGAGACCATCATGCTAAGTGAAATAAGTCAGACCCCAAAAGTCAAAGGTCAAATATTTTCTCTGATATGTGGAAGCTAGTCCAAAATAGGGGAAGGAGGGAGGGAGGGAGGGAGGGAGGGAGGGAGAGAAAGAAGAGAAAAAGAATAGGGGTATCAATGCAGAAGAAAGATTGGTATAGTAGATGAAGGGGATTGAGGGTGAGGGATGAGGGACTGGATATGGGAACAGTGGAATGAATCTGACAAAACTTTCCTATGTACATATATGAATATACCACAGTGAATCTTACCATCCTTGATATCCACATGACACAAATTTTAAAAAAATGTAATAAAAGAAAGATCTGTAGAGGGGAGGAAACAGGAGGGAGGAGGAAGAGGGGAGGGGAAGGGGTAGTACTGGGGACTGAACTAGAGCAAATTATATTCCATGCTTTTTTAATTATGTCAAAATGAATCCTAATATTATATATAACTAAAAAGCAACAATAAAAAGAAAAAAAGAAAATGCAATCTAAATAGGTCTACCTTATTTTCAATTGCTGACTATTGCTTAGTGCACTGAAAACAATTAATTTTGGTATATTAATCTTGCATCTTGCAATCTTGCTAACCTCACCAGTCTAGGCACCTGTGATTCCTTTCCCTTATCTGTATGCTCTCTGGTTGGAAACAATGTTGAACAGAGGTGGTGAGAGTGGATCTCCTTGTCTCATTCCAAATCCTGGAAGAAAGTATGCAGTCTTTCATCATTAAATATGATGTCAACTGTATGCTTTTCATAGGTTTCCTTGATCAGGTTGAGGTTGCTCCTTTTTCCCACCTTCCACTTTGCTAAGAGTTTCCTTTGTTTTTATTTTTTATTATTATTTTATTTTATTCACACAGTTCATATAATCTTACATATTCATAGGGTAATACTGTCTGTCTCAGTCTACTATTTTTCCTTTCCTCATCCTTTGTTTTTAAAATCAGAAGCCTATATTGGATTTTGTCAAATGCTTTTTCTATACCCTAAGGTTTTTTTAATATGGTGAATTATGTTGATTGGTTATTTTACATGCTGTGGTTGGGAAGTGTCCCCCAAAGGCCCATGTGTTAAAGGCTGGGTCACTTTGTGGTCCTACTCAGAGGTGCTGGAATCTTTTTCTTTTTTAATTGTTTTTTTAGATTATACAAGTTAGGGCACCATGGGCATGCTCTTAAAGGGGATAATGGGTGGCCTTGTAGAGTGAGTTCCAATTTTTTGGAAGAGTTTTAATAGAATTAGTTTCATGTCTTTCTTAAATTTTTAATAGATTTTATCAATGTAGCCAAACACCTTGAGTTGTTTTTTCCTCCTCCTCTCCTTCCCTCTTTTCCTCCTCCTTTTGTCTTTCAAGGAATTTTTCCATTTCAACTAGTTGTTGAATTTTTTTTTATTTTTTATCCACAATTCATATAATCTTACATATACATAGGGTAATACTGTCTGTCTCAGTCTACTATTTTTCCTTCCCCCATCCCTTCCCGTCCCATTTTCCTCTACACCATCCATACTTCCTCCATTCTTTCCTATCCCCCCCATAATCCCCCCTGTTATGTATCAGCATCCATTGACATAAATACATTCATGATATTCCTTTTTGTCATCTTTTTAGTAGCTTCTGTGGTATGCTACTTCCCTCATTCCTGATATTGGTAATTTTTGTCTTTATCTCCTAATCAATCTGACTAGAGATTTATCAATTTTATTTATCTTCTGGAAGAATTATGTAGCTCTTTATTTTTGATGTCTGTTATCATCCCATTGAGTCCATTATGCTAAACTCCTACTCTATTGATACTTGTTAAATGAACCAGGACTGCAAAACAAACAAAAAACTACTGATTTCTCCACATAAAGTTCCTTTATTATTATCAGTGTTTTAGACATCAGCAATTTTCTTCTCTTATTTATGTCAATACTTTAGTCCTCTAGTACTGATACTATATAATTTAGCAGAATCTTCAGAGGACAAGGTAGATGAAAAGACTTGAGGATGTGTCCCAAAAGAAAGCTAAAGGGAGATGAGGCCGGTGACTGGCACAGAGGAGGGAGGGAAACTTGAGACAAAAAAGAAAACAGATGGAGGCTGAAAACACAGTGACTCAGAGAAAGAGGCTGGAACTACAAAGCAGGAATCTTGGAATTAAACTGGTAACATAAAAAAAGAAGGAAGAGTATAAACTGTAATGGAGGTCACACCCACCAGTGACTACCTTAGTCATTACTGTAAAATTTTCAACTTAATAGCATCAGTGTTTCAAATAGATATTTGGAAAATGCTGAATAATTAAAGAAGGGGTACCTAAATTGGCTTAGGTAAATTGTGAAACATAGGATTTCTATTTATACTCAACACTGAAAAATAATATGCTGGGCCTACATCCTAATGTTAGCAGGAAGGTCTTGTTTTCTGATCAGGGGAAGGAAACACAAACCTAGGTGGGGAAAAGCAGAAATCTTATTGCATTCAACAGGCCATAATCACTGACTTGATTGAACTTGAATTCTAGTTTCTGCCAGCCAAATATAGACCTTGGCTTTGCATTCTCCATATGCTTTTTTTAAAAGGTTTATTTATTCCAACTGCCATTCTTAAGTATTTCTACATATGTACACAAATATAAAACCATAACCACAATCAAGATAATTGTGGTAGTTAGCTTTCCATCACTGTGACAAAATACCTGAGATAACCTGAAGGAGGAAAGGTTTATTTTAGTTCAGTTTTGGAGGTTTCAGTCCATGCTTCCTGTCTTTGGGCCTATGGCAGCACAGTACATTATGGTAGGAGCCTGCGGCAGAGGGTGCCACTCACTTCAGGACTACAGGAAGTAAGAGAGGGGAAAAGCCAGGGTCCCAGTATCCCTTCAAGGTAACACCCACAGTGACCTAACTTGCGTCTAGTAAACCCCACATCCTAAAGGTTCTATCGCCTCCCAATGGGACCTTTCCTCTAATACAAGGACCTTGGGGGGACATTCTAGATCCTAACTATATCAATAATGAAGCATCCATCACACTGAAGTTTCCTCAATCCCTTTGTAATCTCTTCCCCTTGCCTTGCTCACTGTTACCAAGTTTTCAGGAAACCAGTAATATTTTTCTCCCTGTTACTATAGCTTGTTTTCCAGAATTTTACATAAATGGAATAAAAGTATGGTTTCTCACAACCAGCATCATCATTTTGAGATTCATCTTTTTTTCAGGGGTAGAAACTGAATCCATAGGCTTATATATACTAGGCAAGTACCCTACCACTGAGCTACATTCCCAGCCTTTTTTATTGAGATACTAAATGGTTGAGGCTGGCCTCAAACTTGTGATCCTCCTGCCTCAACCTCCCCAAGTCACTGGGATTACAGGTGTGGGTGGCCATGCCCACTGGAGATTTATCTACCTTGTTAAATGCGTCATCAGTTTTCCTTTTTATTGTTAAGTTGTATTCCTTTGTATCCCAGTGTATGGATATACAACAATCTATCCATTCACCTGCTGATGGAAATCTGATTTTTATCCAAATTTTGTTATGCATAATAAAGTCATTACACATGGACATATGCTTTCATTTCTCTTAGGTGGGGAAAGTACTCAGGAATGGAATGAGTGACTCATAAGTGGTCGTACACCATTTTGCATTTTTACCAACAGAGTATGAATTCAGCAGACTAAAAAAAAATCACTGACTTGATTAAACTTACAGTTCTCCACATTGTTCTCAACTCTTGGAATGGTCAAGGAGAACTTACAGGATTTAGTATTCTCTCCACCAGGATTTATAAGCACAGTCATTATAACGTAACTATTGAACAAGAGCAAATTACTTATCTTTGTGACAGTTTTCCTATCTATAAAGTGAGGATTTAGAGTCTAAAAATCTAATGATTGTTTTTGTTTCAGAGACAAAAAGTTTTAAATCTATTTTGAGTGGGTACTACATCCAGATGGTTCAAAACATAAGGACAGCAAAAAAACAAAAAACAAAAAACAAAAAACCAAAAACATAAGGACACAAAAGACTACAATGAAAACTTCCCACCTTTGCCCCTCAGTTGGTTTCTTTTCCAAAGGCAACTGATGTTATCCACGATGCTTCCGAGGATAGTGTGTGTTCCCTCATTCTCTTTTCGGCTACACAGTATTCTTCTTTATTAGTTATACCACAGTTCACTTAGTCCTATAATGATGGCCATTTTCGTTAGGTCAAATTTTTATTACTAACAGTGCTGCAACTAATCGCCTTGTACATATATATACCTTTTGACAAATGAGTGAGAATTACCTATAGGATAAATTCTGATAAGTGAGCTAGACCAAAGTATATATGCACTTTTAATCTCAGTAGATATTGCCAAAATACTTTCCACAAAGGTACTTTATACTTCCACCAGCATTAAAGGAGTTTCAGAAAATGCCAGTTAGGATTTTGCATATCTTGACCTAGTAATTCCACTTATATGAATTTATGTTACAAAATGCTAAAGAATGGATGGTTCAAAGAAATACCTAAATGTTGGATATCCAAAATATAAGAGAATAAGCAATGTGCAATATAATGATGAAGGTAGTCACTTAAGGTGGGATGATTATTTATGTGAAAAAAACGTTCATAATGTCGAGGGAAAAAAGATGGCTTTAAAACCAGTCTATCCAGCAACTGTAATCCTAGCAACTCAGTTAACTGAGGCAGGAGGATCCCAAGTTCAAGACCAGCCTCAGCAATTTAGGTAGACCCTATATCAAAATTTAAACATTTTTTAAAAGGGCTGGGATGCAGCTCAGTGAGAGTGCCCCTGGGTTCAATCCCCAGTACCAAAAAAAAAAAAACAAAAACAAAAAGACAAGTGCACAACACAATCCTATTCATGTTTTTAAAAGTTAGCATGCTTACATTTGATGACTGGTATGTTTTCATGTACATAACAAAAAATATGGAAGTAAATACAAGAAAATATTAACAGTGGTTATATTTTTTACTATAACTTTTAGTTTGAATGAATTTCTACATTCTAAATTTTCTATAATAGAAAAACTTCAGAAGTTATTTAAAAATGCCAGATGGTCTACAATTTAAAGGATTTTGTTTAGACCAGAAAAATCTAGATCAGTAAGTCAATCTAATATTCCAATATTTTTGGGATATTATGAAAAAAAATCAATAGATCTTCTGAATTTTGCCCTTGTGAGTCAATAGTTTTGGTGTCACCAACTTTTTACCTTGTAGCAAATTTTGAAAGGAGAAATAAGAAATGGGAAGTGACAAGGGATTAAGACAAAATTGGTGGTTTCTCCTTCTCTGAAGCAGGACTTGCCAAGGTTGTAATGAAAAAAGCCTCCAGGAGCTGTCTTTGGTAAAAGTCCAACCATTGCTCCTGGACCAGGGGTGGGTGGGAACAGAAATTTCTTAGGACAGCACTGATGTAATGGAACCAGCACTGGACCTGGAAATCAGAAGAAACTGGCTGGAGTCCTAGCTGAGGTGCTTACTACTTGATCATTTGGAACCTGTTTTCTCATGCATCAAAACAGCAATGCCTCCTTCAGAGTAAATACAGCATGAATGCACTTTGATGCACTGACAGGAACTCAGCTCTACCAGTTATTTAGATCTTATCGTGAAAGCACTGGGTTTTTAACTGAATATTTTAACATAGTTACTTTTATGGTTTAGGTATAAGATGTCCCCCAAAAGCTCATGCGTGAGACAATAAAAGAAAGTTTAGGTGAAATGACTGTTATGAGAACTTGAACCTAATCAGTGCATTGATCCACGGATATGGATTAACTGGGCAGTAAGTGTAGGCAGGTAGGGTGTGACTGGAGGAGGTGGGTCACTAGGGATTGTTTTGTCCCTGGTGGGTGGAACTTTGCTTCCTAATTGCCAGGTATCTGAGTTGCTTTCCTCCATGTCCTTCTGCCATGATTTTCCGCCTCATCTTGGGCCCAGAGCTATGCAGCTGGCCACGAATGGACTGGAAACTCTGAAACCATGAGCCCCAAATTCTCCTCTACATTGGTGTCAGGTCTTTTGATCACAGCAATAAAAAAGCTGACCAAAGTTATCTTTGTCCATTTTCTGTTGCCATAACTGAATACCAAAGAATAAGGGTTTATTCAGCCCAGGTTCTAGAGTTTTGGTCAAACCACAGCAATAGTAAAAAATAGAGAATAATATGAACACTTGGTTTATCAAATCTTGGCATTTTTTCACATTGCTTTAAATTTTTTTAGAGGTGGGCAATGTTCTTGTACCTCCCCCATACCTTTCCCTTTCCTCCAGATAAAACCGTTATCCTGGATTGGTATTCATCATTCCCACGCACATTCTTATGAGTAGATACACACAACCAATATTGTTTTGAATATTCAAATTTTGTAGAAACATTTTTATTTACTATTTGGCAACTTGGTTTTTCTACCAGTTTTTTGTTTTGAGGCTTACTCCATGTTGATATATTTACCTCTAGTCCATTAACTGCTCTGTAGTATGCATTTAATCAATACGCCACAACTTATTTACCCATCCTCCTGCTGATAGGCATTTAAGATGGTCCCCCTCTCCCTTTTTTTGTACTAGGTCTTGAGACTAGGAGCACTTTACCACTGTACTACAGGTACTCAGTCTTTTTGAGTCAGAGTCTCACTAAATTGCTGAGACTGGCCTCAAACTTGAGATCCTCCTGCCTCAGGCTCTTGAGTTGACAGGATTACAGGATTACAGGTGTATGCCCTACACCCCAGCCCCCCACCTGTTTTTGATCAAAACAAACTATGCTGCCAATAAGAGTCTTAATGTGAACCTCCTTGGACATATATAGATTTTCTATAGGGTATATGAACTATTAGATCAAAGGGCAGGTTTACTTTCCCTTTAGTGTACTACATTCTTTCAAATTCAAAACAAATGTACTAATTTTATACTTGCACTAGCAGTGCATAGGGTCCCCAATTCTTTACATACTTTTCAACACTTGAGGATGTTTGACATTAAAACCTAACATGACATCACTGCATTTTGGGAATGCAAAGGGGAAGCAGAGAAATACCACTATGCACCCATTAGAATGGCTAAAATAACACACACACACAACACCAAACCATACCTAATGCTGGCGAGGGTGCAGTGTAACTGGAACTCTTGTTTATTGCTTGTAAGATGAAACAGTGGCATTGACAGTATTAACAGTGGTATAATCCAGCAATCTCACTTCTAGGTATTTAACCAAGAATTTTGAAAACATGCTCACAAAAAGCTCTGCATGTGAATATTTATAGTGGTTTTATTCATAATTATAAAGTGCTTATCAATGGCAATTTGAGAGTAGGTTTGGATAGGTATGAAAGGAGAGAACTCCTGAAAGTAGTTAACCATTGGTGGGAACAGGGCCCCATCAAAAGAACATAACACTTCCAGAAAAGTCTTAGTTATCATGTATATACAGGGCCAATCCTGGAGATAATGACTACTTCAAGGAAATTGTTAATTTTAAAGTTCAATTATGATCTGCCTATGAAAATTCTTGGAAACCAAAAGAAAAGTATAGTAATTTGTTACACCCTATCAGTGACCAAAAATAGTCATCTGGAGGCTAATAAACAGAAAAGGAAGTAGTGTAAAGTTTGCAGATAAAATACAGGATGCCCAATTAATTTTTTTTTTTTTTTTTTTTTTGGTA
>JAJEJO010000580.1:271640-300357 GCA_020662805.1 Glaucomys volans | reverse complement strand
AAAAAAAAAAAAAAAAAAAAGGCTAACGGGAAGCTGTCTATAACATCAAGGTTTTTCAACATGGGTAATGCAGATGCACCGATTAGCACAGATCTTGCTTTTTGGTTCGGGAGCATCCAAATGTTGGTATTTGTGTTAGGTCATTCTTCCTGTGGTGGTCAATTTCTTCAGATCCTCTTCCCAGGAATGGGCATAAATTTGGCTACACTTTCAGTGAGCCAAGAGGATTAGATTTTAGGCTGGAAGACAAATGGGAGTCTTACTATTTGGTGTTCAAACTTTTCACTCGATCCATAACTTTTGATTCAATACTTTCAGCTATGGCTGGTGTCCCTGAGTCTACAAGACCACCATCTGTTAAGTTAATCTCCTGTTTTATTCTGGACATGGGGAAAGAGTTAACCTTGCATTAGAGAAGGGGAGGAGAGGAGAGGATCTAATTTCTCTTTCCATTTTCAACCAATCTCCTTTTTTCAACATCATCCCACACTGCCTTCAGAGCTTTCCTGGAATTAGGTGGTATGAACTGGCTTGCTGCTTGTTTTGTCACATTGCAAGTACAAGTCTCTTCTGCCAGAAAAGTTATAGTAGTCCATCAGCTGCTAAGCTATCAAAAGACATGCTGTTGACATTTCTTTTCTCCTTCAGTGGGCTGTCTCATGCTCTATTCTTTCTGGACATAGGGCTTTAAATTTTTTAATGAATAAATCATCATTATTTATTCATCCATCCCTATTTATGAATATTTAGGTTATTTGCCATTTTCCTGTATTTCAAAACAGTACAGTAAAGAACATCTTTCTATAGTTTGTCTTGGCCACAGGAATAAGGATTTCTCTAGGTCTGAAGGATACACCTATAAAAATAATGTACTCTGCATATATTCAGTTTTTGTGGGTGCAATACTGCTGTAGAAGTAGTTACACCAAACTGTTCTTTCAAAAACCATATATAAATTCCCTTTCCCCACATTTTCTCCAGATGTTTAACTAGAAGTCAACCCTACACTTTATTTTGTGTGGTGTAGTGTGTGTGGTGCCGGGGACCAAACCCAGGGTCACGTGTGTGGCAGGCACTCACTCTACCACTGAGTCATATCCCCAGCCCAACACTACATGTTTTTAAGATCTAACTCGGATACTTTATCCCTTCAATGATTACTCCAAAGTATCCTGTCCTTTCACTAACTCCTACACTGGTTAATATAATCCCTGGCTGTCCTTCTAGATGATAAAATCTTTGAGATCAAAGTCTGTACTCATTTAATTCATCTTTTCAATTCTACTATCTGGCATAGCACCTCGCACATGATGTTAGCAGTCATTAACAATGGTGAGCTGCACTGAATTTCAGTTGCTTAGGAAATGACTTACTATCCCAGCAAGATAAACCCCTTAAGGATCAGTCTTATGTCTTATTTATTTTATTTATTCTTATTTATTTATTTATTTTTTTTTTTGCGGCACTGGGGATTGAACTCATGGCCTTGTGCTTGGGAGGCAGGCACTCTACCAACTGAGCTATACCCCCAGCCATATTTTAATGAACTCATAATAACAAATACAGTGCCTAGAAATAGGCACTCAATAAATACTTGTTGATCAGAGAGTGAATTTCAGAGGAAGTTAGCTCTTCTGGAAAACCCGCCACATTTAGTAAAATCACAAATTTGGTAACTTAGTTCATACTCCCTTTCAAAGATCTCATACTGATTAATTAGCTATTAACCCATTCACTTCAGTAACAGCAAAAGAAGAATACACTAGGAAACTAAAAGCAACAATTAATAAATGTATACCATATTCAGAGAGTGACAAACAAATCTTCTAAAATGATAGGATACATATATGAAGAAATGGGAACAAAATTACCTTCTCTGTCTTTCTTTTTTAATCTTTTTCTTCTCCTGTCTATGGTTGCAACTTCAGACTTCAAAGACATGTAATATTTTCTGATTTCCTGTAATTTTTCTTGAAGAAAAGAGATTCTCTCTGTACTATTCATATTATCTAATTCATCTATAAGGGAAAAAAATGGATTTTAAAATCTATGACAAAAAAGATGGCAGTTCTATCAAAAATCTAACTCATAAATGCACAAAAGTTTTAGTTTATTAAATCATACCATAATAAGCTCAGTAAGGCTCTTTAAAAAGACATGAATTAAATTCATGATTAAGCATCCTTGCATGTCCAGATTTTCTATATTCAACATGAATTACATAAATTAGAAAAATATAAGAAAACATCAACACAAAGCAACCCTGATCTACATGTATAATTATTTTTCTTTTTAAATATTTTTTTAGTTGTCAGTGGTTCTTTATTTTATATATATGTGGAGCTGAGAATCAAACCTAGTACCTCACACATGCGAGGCAAGCACTCTACTACTGAGCCACATCCATGGCCCTTTATTTTTTATCTAGAGATAGGGTCTTGCTAAGTTGCTGAGGCTAGCCTCAAACTTGTGATCCTCCTGCCTCAGCCTCTCAAGCTGCTGGGATTATAGGCATACACCACTTCATCCAACTCATATGTATCTTCTTAACTGGCAATTTTGTCAATATTTATCAAGTTAATCTTAGGAAAAGATACAGATTTGTATTTAAGATAACAAGTGGCGATTAATAATTTGGAATACATAATTTGTTAACCATTATTCCTTATTTTATTAAGTTGTCATTTAAAATATATCCCACTTTACAATTTACATTTATGTTATCTATAAGTTTCTTACTGAGTTGAAAGCTCCACTTATATGTCCTAGGAGAGGAATTTGGATGTTTTTCTCTGTGTTTCTCTTTCTCTCCATCTTTGATATGAGGGGAGATTCTTGCAGGTGATCGTGTAAGCTTCTGTGGCTTAGACACACTAAGATGTTTCACTGGGGTACATTTACTTGAACTGTCGACAGCTGGAAGATCTTCACTGTCACTGCTTTGTCCTGTAACAACAACAGTAACAGAAAGTTTACTTGGAGACTATAAATGATAAAAATGCAACAGACCCAGCAATTGCACTTCTTGGAATCATACTGATGATCTCATATTAGAAGATACTTTAGGTTTCTACTAAAAAGGCAAAATTGAGAGATTCCAAATCCCTTTCCTACCTGTGTTTTTCCTTATTATTTTTTTATTTTTTGATCTCAAAAATAATTTCTGGACAAACTGATCTCCTCAGCGATGCTCTTAAGACTGTCTACACTCCAGCTCCTCTCCAACAACCAATGTCAACTGTGTTCTCGTTTTTGGTTCAGAGTGCACAGCATGCTTAGATCTTTCCACCCTTGGAGAAAGACGGGGAGGAAAGGGGAGAAGACCTCTCCCTTCAACTGGCACCTCTCTTCCTCTTTTCAGGGTCAAACTTCTTAAAAGAGAAACTCTGTTATCCTGACTTCCACACCGCTGTGCTCTGGTTAGGGTCCCTGAAATAAACTATTGGTTCAATTCAATTAACATATTTTAATCCTATTTGAATATTCTACAACATTTAAATCTTATTTCTCATTCAAACCTCCTAGTGTTTCCTAAGTTAAATTTATCTGTGGTCCATTCCCACACTCTCCTGGCTCATTCTTTTAATTCTTCTATAGCAATCTCATCCTCTTTCAAGTCTCTGACACCTATCTTCTAAAACTAGACTGTCTTCTAAGCCCCAGACCCTTATTTTCCTAATATTGGGTAACTTTAACTTAACGTTCTCCAAATATCTCTTCCTATAACCTGCTACTACTCCCATATTCCATATCTTAGTTAACTGATTCCTCATACTTGACCAATCATAACAATCCTAGTGACTTTATTTACCAAATCTCTTTAATTTATTCCCTCTTTCACTGCCATTTAAACCATTCTTTCCAAAAAGTAAAACTAGTCATGTCCTTCCTTTTTCAATCTTTTGAATTTTTTTATTTGAAATAATCTTCAAATTTACAAAAGAGCAAAAACATTACCCAAATTATTTTCTAACCCATTTGAGAGAGGCTGATTTGCTAAACTAGAGTACTTCAGTATGTGATATTTTCTCATAGAAAACATTCTCTGTCAGTTACATGGTGCTGTATTACAATTAGTCCTCAAACTTCCTAGTGTTTACTAACTTCAATTTATCTCTGGTCAGTTTCCACTCTCTTCTTCCTGGCCTTTAGCAGTTTAAAACTACAAATGTTGGGCTGGGGATATAGCTCAGTTGGTAGAGTGCTTGCCTTGCAAGCACAAGGCCCTGGGTTCAATCCCCAGCACTGGAGGGGGGTAAAAAAAACTACAAATGTTCATTATCTAACACAATTTTTGATGATCAGAACCTGGGAGAAGATTGCATGGTCTGGCTTAAGAATCGTGTGAGAATGCACTTGTACTTAGAGTCAGGGCTTAGTCTTTGCTTCCAAGATCTGCTTCCAAGGTGGTCACTGGCTACTGGCACAATGCCCTCAGTTCCTCAGCATATGGGTCTTGCGACAAATTGCTTGAATGTACTCCCAATAGCCAATTTCCCCCAGAGCAAGTCATCCAAAGGAGAGTAAGGAGGAATTCACAGTGCCTTTTATGACCTATTCTCCAGAGTCATGACCTATCATTGCCATTTTGTTCAAAATGGGTCATTGAGTTCATCCCACACCCAAACTGATGGAAGTTAGGCTTCACTTCTTGAAAAGAAAAGCATCAATGACTATGTCAATATTTTTTAAAACTACTGTACTCCTACAGAACCATAATACAGCATCAATGTCAGAAAGGTAGCACAAATATTTTGCTATAATCTAATCCTCAGACCTCCAGTTGCCCCAATTAAGCCCTTTAGAGCAGTCAGATCCAGGTGAGAATCAGGTACTGCATTTAGCTGCCACATCTCTGAAGTCTCCTTCAAGCTGGAGCATTTCTTCTTTCCATGATTTCATGACCTTTTCAATTTTGAAGATTATAGGCCAACTGTTTTACAGAACATCCTTCGGTTTGACTTTGTTGATGGTTTCTCCTGATCAGATTCATATTATGCATCTTTGATAGGAATATCACAGATGTGGCTGCTAATGTCCATTGGGACACTGTTTCAATCAGGATGGTGTTCACTTTGATCATATGACTAAGGTGGTGACTGCCTGGCTTATCCACTTTAACATTATCACATTCCCTTTGTAATTCTAATACTTTTATGCACTCATCTCCTAACACTCTCTTTTCCTTAGACTGCACCATATAATTGACAGTAACCTTCAACTACTAAATGCCTTTCATCCTATGTAAATCATGTTCCTTTCCTTGAACTATGTGTCTTTTGTAACCTAGAATTTCCTTTTCAGACTTCTATAAAGGCATGTTTTAGAGGTTAAACTTTAACCTGTCAAAATCAATTGCATTGATCTCTACCACATTATCTCATTTACTTTCATTCATTATACAAAATTTGTTTTTCATGTAATCTAATCCATTCATACATATTTACTAATTTTTTGTATCAATACGAATTGCCCTTATTTCTGCGTGTTTTAAAATTATCAAACTATCTACAAATCAGCTTTTCTAGCTTAGAGGAAAACATTCCCTGCAAAAATGTAAGCTTTATCTACTTTTTAACACTAGAGTAATTGTATTTTTCTTTTACTTGAGTCCCAAATATGTTCCTCTAATATTAAACTGCTTTCCATAATACACATGAAATAAGCATAAAAAATAATATGTCTATTCACGTTCTAAGTAAAATTGATATGTACCTTCAGATTGAAAGTTAATGGAAAAATACACTAAACCAGATTCATTTTAAACAGACACGAGCCAGGCTCAAAACCAGTGAACTGCAGAAATGACCCCCACCGTACAGATAGAAGCCAGCACTGACCTGCTCCATTCTTGTCATTTTTGGCTACAGCACTTGTTCGCTTTGGGGTACGCTTTTGTTTTTTTGCCATTAATCCACTATTTCCATCACTTGGCCT
Source organism: Glaucomys volans (assembly GCA_020662805.1). Taxonomy (NCBI): domain Eukaryota; kingdom Metazoa; phylum Chordata; class Mammalia; order Rodentia; family Sciuridae; genus Glaucomys; species Glaucomys volans. The sequence continues at coordinate 294,420 of JAJEJO010000580.1, read as the reverse complement.
TTTCTGACCTGAAATAAGGGGAAAGAGAATTTGAAAACAACACAAAAAATAAGAGTGGGCACATTTATTCATCCACATACTCCACATGTATTTCTATAGATATATTTTTTAAAATGAAAAGAAAAAAAAAGATGATACTTAAAAATCAGCAGTACCTGAAACTCTTAAATTTTTGGTTTTGACATAAAGGCAAGTGTTTCCCTGGTAAGCCTTACCCTTCTCCCTGCTCTCTCGTTCCTGTACAATTATGCTGCAGGTACCAGGGGTGGCGCTGGCTTCAAACCCATTTGCTGATTCCCTCTCACAGAGACCTTCTTGAGACTCTTCAGCAATGCTGTCAACCTCGATCGTTATGTCGCTTTCACTTTTTACACTTCGAGACTCGTCCTGACTGAGAGTAAGTGGTGAAGCTACTGAGAAGTTATGCTGTGCTGCAGGAGGGAGGGCAGGCGGGACGGACACGAGGGAGTTGGACTCGGAGCTCTCCACTGCCACATCCTCGATGCTGGTCTTATCCTTCTCATCCAGATCATCCAAATCTACTTCATGGCAGACCAAGGTTTCAGGCCCAATGAGAGGCATTGCCTCCTCCTCTTCTTTCAGTGCTGTATTTATAGTTTCTGCAGCCGGACTATCAAGTTTTTCACCACTCGACTCTTGAGCACATTGGTTTGACTCTGCTATTAATGATGGCATTCCTTCATTTTCTGTTTCAAAGTGCTGTTCAAAATTTAAGCTTTTTATTCCTTCAGGTCCAATACAATCACTGGTCCTTTCTTGAGACACACTATTTGTCATTTCTGTTCCATTTTCAATTCTTATTTTTTTCTCTGGTGATGATTGTCCTAAAATTTTCCGTTTCAACTTTTTTTCTTTCCCATATTGGTCAATTTCATCTTCAGTAGCACAAGAAAAATTTTTACTGTCTAATGAGGAAAATTCAAGAGTATGAGCTTCTATGTGAGGTTCACTTCCTGCTTCATCAGGGCTAAATGATGAAATCTTTATAATTTCTAAAGAAAGATCTTTTGTTTTGCTTCGCCTTCCCTTTCCTTTAGGAGATTTTTCTGCCTCTTTCTTAACTTCTTCCACTTGTTCCACTTTGTTTCCAAAAATCTGCACTATTTGTTCATTCTCTCCAACTTCTAACTTCAGGGTTTCTAAAGGTTGCATTTGAGTCCTATCATTTTCCTTTAACACATGTGCAGCAATCTTTGGATTTTCTTCATCTAGTTTATCATCATTCAAATTTTCATTTTTTTCTAGTTCTTCCTTAATATCAGGAGAGAGTTCTTCATTTATTGAATTCTTTTCTAAAGGATCTTCTGTTTCACTATCAGATGAACAAGAGTCTGAAAGAGAAAAAATTATTATACTATACAGGCTTTTATCTTAATTACCAATGTAATCTTACAATAAAAATATAAACAAAACCCTTAATCATGTACCTCCAAATACTCCCTACACAAATTTTCTACATAAATAAGCCATAACATTTGTGTCAAATTTTAGGGGAAAGGGATTTCAAAATAAACTCTGTGAAGATACATAGTACACAGCACATTACTCTCTCAATGCTATATGAAGAGCTGTCAGGTCATTTTCCCTAGTATCATATTTAGGTTACAACGGCATGTAGAAAAGCCAAAAGACAAGTACTGAGAAATTAGTACGTTAAGTAGTTTTGATCTAAGATCTAGTACACACTGATTAATATATGTGTGATCACCATTTTGTGTCCTAAGAAAGGAATACAACATTCCACTTAAAACGATTCTGGAAATATGACTATTTAAAATGAGCAATGTGAATGCTCAAAACTTTAAAATCTTACTAACAGACAAAAAAGCACAAGAAAAACCACCTGCTTGCAAGAAAAATTACTTTTCTTTACATCAGAAAATCTTTAAAAGAATAGGGAGGGTTCTAAGGTAGTATGAGAACTATAAAATATAAAAATTCTGCCCATACAGTACGCATATCTGAATGAAGTTCAGAAAGGCAAGCAATATATTTAAGTGAAAAGGTGTATAAAGTTTTATTTTATGGTTTTATTATAAAGAGAATACAGATGGTTGTTTGTGATTTTATTTTTGTGTGTGGTATTAGAAATTGAACCCAGTATTGCTTCCTCTTTTTATTTTTTATTTTGAGACAGGTCTCACCAAGTTGCTGAGGCTGGCCTGGAACTTGTGGTTCTCCTGCCTGAGCCTCCCAAGTAGCTGGAATTATAGGCATGCACCACCGTGCCTGGCCTAGAATTCATTTTTCTAATGTTAAAAAAAAAAAACACCACATTTATACAGAAGTTTAATAAAGCTGCCATTTATAATTTTGAAGGTTGTACACTGCACAAAGGCAGGTCACCTAAGGGGTACCTTTCACTTTGTGGACATCCTGCATTTGTATTTTATGACAGCACTCCAGCAGATGGCAGTAAAGAGGAAAGATGCCCTTTGCACTCAAACACTATATGGACTAATGACAAACTGCAGTTCAGGACAATCTCTTGAAGGGAGGGAAAATTTGTAAGACAATCTTTTAAAATCTCTTAAGTTACATGTAAAAATACATAAAATTAGAAAAGTGAGGGGAAAGAGTAAAAGCGGAATAAAATATGTTCAACTACATGCAGCAAAAAATATACCTGTATTACATTAGTTTGTGCTCTCTGAACTGCAGTCTCAGCTTTGTTGAGTAGCACTAAGCTGAACAGGAGACACCAGTGCATGTTTTGCAGCAAAGTGCAGCACACACCAAGTCTCATGGATTGTTATTTCATCCTCTATTAAAATATCACTAGATTTTAAATAAAAACATGTAGCAAAATAAGCATTAGTTTGGAATTAAATCTTGTAATTTAAATCACATGAGATTAAAACCTAAATTTCTCACAGGACAGTAATTTTAGCAAGTTATGTGCAACACAGTGATGTTTCAATCGATGATGGCTACATGTACGACAGTAGTCCTAAAAGAAGTCCTATAAGATTCTATTGCTTAGTGATGCCATAACCATCTTGGTTTGTGTAAGTACACTCTATGATGCTGCACAATGACAATGCTTTTCTCAGAATGTATCCCAATTGTGAAATGACACGACTGTATACGTATTATTGATTTTTTTTTTAAATCAATGATCCTCAAGAGTGAGCACCTTCCATTCCACTTGACAGAGGTGAGCTGTCTGGCATAGCACTGTGAGCATGTCTGGTACCTGATTTTCCTTCACTGTTTGTTGTCTTAGATAAACCATATGGCATGTTTGATGAAAGGGTTGATTTTAAAGGAGGTCGTCCCCGTTTTGACTTCTGCCTCTCTTCATCCCTCTTTTCGTCCTTTTCACTATCTTCTTTATTCTGGGTAACAACAACGAAATGCATGAGAATGGCTAATGCCTTAAGAAAAATGAAAATTTTAATTCTCCAAGGAAAACTAAGGGAAAAGAACTAGTTTATATGTCAACCTCTAATTTGTGCTTACAGAAAAATCAACAACAGTTCTCTAACCTATTTATATGAATATGATATTCCACAATTTGTAACACTGCAATTATTTTGAGCTGAAGCTAGTACACTGGCAAGTTATACAACTATTCAGTACTCCCCCTGGTTCCTTATTACCCATTGAAGAAAGACATCAAAATAGATAATACACTAGGCAGATCTCTACAGCAAAGGTTGAAGACTGAAGTTTCCTGTAAGGCTACAACTAACCATCAGATGTATTTTAAAATTTTGCTATTAGTTTCAAGAACTTAAACATCAGATTTAGCATTTTTAAAAAATAAAGTGGTTCCCCAAAATAATAAAATCTGGCAACCTTGGGTCAGCATTGCCACAACAGAAAGGTTAATTCCACCCTCTCTAGTGAGAACCAAGTCCCCTATGTGTCACTCTTAGTCCTACTTTACCCTTTTCCTATAAAGGTTCTACAGGCATTTGAGTTTAAAATTTGTGCCCCAGGCATTGCTGGGTTTCATCTTTCCATGAGACGATGTGGTAATAGGTTTTAAATTTTTACTTTTTTAGCACCTGAGTTATAACAGAGAAAATCTGCAACTATCTTAATATAATTAAGACAAGTATTACAGTGATAAAGCAAAATTTACTTTAAAAGCACAATACCTTAAATGCATATTGCTAAATGAAAGAAGCCAAATGGAAAAGGTTATGTGTTACAATGATTCTAGCAACTATATGACATTCTGGAAAAGGCAAATTTATGCAGACAGTTAAAAGACCAGTGGTTGCCAAGGGTTAGGAGAGGACAGGAAGAACTGGCCAAGCACAGAGTACTCTGTATGACACTTTAATGGTGGGTACATGGCTTTATACATTCACCCAAACTCAAAACTAAGTGTTGTACCTTCTGTGTGTTCATTAACATGCTGTAAACTGTGGACTCTGATAAGGATGTGTCAATGTGGGTACATCAATTGTAACAAATGCACTATTCTGGTAGAGGTTGAGGGAGTTGACAATGGGGGAGTCATGCATGTATGTGGCAGAGGGCATATAGAAAACTCTGCCTCTTCTCAATTCTGCTGTGAAAGCTACACTGCTCTAAAAAAAGTCTTAAAGAAATGATAGAATTTGAATAATTCCTGGATCTATCATAAAGTCTATGAATGTAGAAACATACCTTAGCTTTCTTCTTTTGTTTTTTCTTTGGTCCACCTTTGTCCAAAGGCCAGATTATTCTGTCAGCCTTCACCCATTCATCATACCTTAAAATGAAAATTTTAAAATTTAATAGTGATATCCTGTTAGATATATATTCATCAAACAAAAACAACAGTGAGATGGATGAAAGAGTTTGTTTCCATGTTGACAGAAATGCGAAGGTGGGTTTGCAGGTAATGTGTACCAGCCACCATACTAGGTGCTTTGTGTATGACCATCAACAGGGAAAGCCAAGAGAAATTTTTAGAGTTAACAGGTCAGGGGAGGTCGGGGGTGAGCAAATGCTAAGTACATACAAAACTATTGGAACTGCTTTGTTTTTAGAATTCCCACAAATCTGAGCTTATAAGCAGATTCTGTACTGAAATTCACTGTATTGAACAAAAAATACGAAGAAAACTCAGGTAAATTAAAATTTGCATCATGATCAGTTCCAGATTATATTATCAAGTCTTTTGAAATTTCTGTTCCTCCCCCAAACTCTCTTTAGCCTCTTTAGCCTTTAGACTCTAAATTTTATTAGAAAATTTTATTAGAAAATTTTGAGTCATATCATCTTCAAGATTTTGCAATTTTTTTAGAGATATTTATATATTTAATTTTCTTCAACAATTTATATTTTACAGGCTGTCCTCACTTTAGACTGTACTGTGTAAATAAACTCATGTATCTGGAAACCATACCTGTGCTTTGTAAACCAGTTACCATGGAGATGTACAAAATAAGAACATGGTTCCAACATGTGCAAGTTTCAGCTGGGATGGCATCATGATACCTACACTATAGTTAATCCTGGTAGATTAACTCAAGATATAAAGCTTTTTTAAAAAAAGACTGTCTATAAGCTTATATCATGCTTTTAAGTATTTGTGTTTTATTACCTTACTTAGAAATATTCATTCCTGCATTTTATTACCTTATTTAGAAACATTCGTTTGGACATTCACTAAGAACCTACTGGTATGCCAGGCTCTGTATGAGGAAGAAGGTAGAGAACAGAAAGAACAAGGCCTTGCTCTCATACAATTCAGTCCCATACGGAAAGAGAAGCATATAATATCCTCCATTGTATGGAGGACAACAATGAAATGAAATGGAGTCTGGTAAGTGCAATAAGAGTTATGTATGTGACCCAGGACTAACAAAGGAGCAACTGTCCAATCCTGACATTTTCCAGGAGATAACAAATCACCACGAAGCACAGGCCTGACCTGGAGTAACTTGGCATAGGCCACAATGGCCCCATGGAAGCAGTCTGTTGTGCGGGTACTTTCAGCATCAATATTGCCAACCAAAGGTGGTTCCAGCATTTCTCAAGTAGAGACCTGCACCCCACACTTGCACATGTTTTCATTTTAGAAATTTGAATAAATTCTCTAGGAACTATAGGAGTTCCATCTCAACAAACAAGACAGAATTATACCAGCTTTTAGGAGTATGGAGGACAACAACAACAACAACAACAACAACAAATCATGTGAGTAACCAAGTAGGAAACTAATACCAAACTAAGAGGAAACTGATCATTTAAGTATTGATTAGTCATAAAGTAAAACATTAAAAAGATGAGAAAGAAGGATGATAGGAAAGAGAGATTCTAGACAGAAGAACTGAAACACACACAGATGGGAAATAAGAGTATATAGGCTGGGTATGGTGGCGCATGCCTGTAATCCCAGTAACTTTGAAGGCTGAGGCAGGAGGATCACAAATTCAAAGCCATCTCAGCAATTTAGTGAGGCCCTGTCTCAAAAGAATGGGGAGAGAGGGAGTTGTGGATGTAGCTTAGCAGTAGAGCACCCCTGTGTTCAATCCCCAACGCCAAAAAAGAGTATATGGTTGTGAACTGAACAGAGTCAGAGAAAAGAAATTTAAAAATCTTATATTCTATTCATTAAGCTCCTACCTTTTAAGATGATGCCAAATTAAAAAAAAAATTGTCATTGAGCACTTACTAAGTACTAAGCACTTTACAAGTATCTTTGTTTTATAGTATCTCTCTGAAATTTTTATTTCACTATTTTATTGATTTCAGTATTTTATTTTCCCCAATTTAGTGGTGAGGGAATTGAGTCACAACAGAACATGTACCTAGTATGTAGAAAAACTCTGGAGCAAGATGGCTCCAAGTGAATTCTGGTAACCTGGAGATTTCAAATTCACAAGACTTTCTAAAGGGGAAAGAGAAAAGCAGCCCTGACATTCAGGAATCGGCCTGGAATAGCTCTCACTAGACCTTGGTATTGTGACAAGTTGATTTGGTTCATATAGGCTAACTGTCCTCTTGTTGAACATGAACAACTTCACACAACATTAAATAAGTCTGTGTCCATGATAGATCTTTGCAAAAAATAGACCACTCCCTAATCATGTCTGAACACAAGAGGTGGAGGGCAGGGGTGGGGGGAGACAGGAACATCGTCCAAGCCACAAAAATGACTAAACATCCTTTTTTCCTGTTAATGAGCCACTGCTGCTTCTTCACCAATTATAGTGTCAATCTTGGACTAGTCTTCTCTCCTTACAGTAAGACTAAGAAAATCAATTATAGAATTACCCCAGCTTCCTGACAGTACCTCATCTAAAAGCAAACTTTTACTTCCTTAAATCCTCCCCCAAACCACCTAACAGGAGCTCAAATCTAAGCTCTTTCCAACATTCTTTTTTATTAATTAACCAACTAAGAATTATTATGATGTTTTGACAGAAACCAACGTTTGCACAGTTGAGCTACAGGCCTCACTCCTTGACCATGTTTTGCAATATGTTTTCACAGAATCCTGGGCTATTCCGGTTCCCAAAGGTGGTACCCTAAGCCTTTGCTACTGACCTAACTATCTGTTATAGCTGTGCCCCATGATTCCCCATGTTACTTTTTCTTTCTCACTGTATGTGAGTAATAAACCCAGCTTGTTCCAATGACAGATCCTGGTGATCTTTATCTGGAAGCACTGACAAAGCTTGTAAAACAGTACAAATGTCAACATGTTGGGACCAGTTAGAATCCAGGTGTGCTTTTAAAACACACACAAATACCACTTGCTTAATTCTTCACAGAATTAAATTGATCTCTCAACTACTGACAAAATTTCAGTAGTTGGAAGGAAATACTTTCTTGCTTACCTGACATTCCATCCATAGTAATGTACCAAGTATAAAACTTCTCCATCATCAATCTCAGTGCTTTTAATGCTGGCTTCATAAATTTTCTGAGTTTTCCCTCGTCCATATTTCACTTTCACTTTGGTTCCTGTTAGACAGGGTTCCATGTCTTCCTCATCTTCCTCCCCTTCAGAGTCACATTTGCTTTCAGTTTCTTCCCTGCAGTAAGTTATAACATTGATAATGCTACTAATAACTTATGGAGAACACAATAATATGTGCTAAAAAGAATCCAAAGTGTAGAATATTCACAACCTAAGTATTACCTTAATAATGTCAGTGGAGGAGGAGAAGAAGGAGGAGAAGGAGAAGATTTTTATGGACTACTTACTAAGAAATTTGTTATGTAAAGGTGCACTGTACCAAAAGTAAATCCAAACTTATTAAAGGCCAATCAAAAATCATAGTTGATGATTTGGAGTCAAATAAATCACTTTTGATAAAATAAGAACAATCTGCTCTGAAAAAGTCTTTGGAAAGTGCCACCTTAACATGTGAAATAATCTAAAGATATTTCATAACTTCCTGCAACTAAGAATCTTAACTCTACTATTTTATGCTCATTTTAGAATAGTTCTTAGGTTTTTAATGGGCTTAAAAAAATGAACAAGGGCTTTCTACCTTAGTAACCATGTTTTAAAAACCAATTTATATTTTAAAGGTCTCCTTACTCTACCAAAAAAACAGCTGTTTTTGTTTGTTGTTTGTTTGGCTTGGGATGTCAGATAAAACCTACAGGTGCTTTATCACTAAGCTACATCCCCAGCACTATTTTATTTGAAATTTCAGATAGGATCTTGTTAAATTGCCAGCAGGGCTGGCACTGAATTTGCTATCCTGTTTCAGTCTCCCAAGTAGCTGAGATTACATCAAGAGTTATTGCACCCCAGGAAACAACAGATATTTGAACGTGAGGCTGCTTGCGATCCCCTGCCTCGGCCTCTAGAGTCCCTGGAATTACAGGCCTGTGCCACTGAGCCCAGCAAGCTCTACATATTTTATGTTTTTTCACTCATCTCCCAGCAGTTCTTCTTTGTTTTGAAATCAGGCATAAAAGAGATTCACACAGGTAAGTCCACAATATTTTGAATATTTTTATTATAATAAAACATTCTATTAGCCCTAGTAGGATTCAGAAGAGAAATGCAAAGAACATTTAAATATTACAAGAGTTCTAAAAACTTAAGAAGAGGGACTATGCTGTATAATAAGTATAGGGCATTATTTTGGTGACCCTTTGGGGACTCAACTCAAAGAGGCTTGGACAGTCCATTTGCAATGGGAATGCTTTCTCTCCAAGGACACCATCCAATAATAGCCTGAAGAGGTAATTTCTGAGAAAAACTACTTAAAACAGAAATCACCATGAAGTTCCATTTCCATAATTCCTAATATAGAATGGAAATACAGACTGTGCATGCTATGTATATATTTAATTTTTATTTAATAAAAAAGAATATTATTCTTCATATTCAAATTTATTTATTCTTCTCTAAAGAAAATCTCGGTTCCATTGACACATTAATTATGAAGTCCTTTTAAGCCATATTATTTATATGTAGAGATTCATCATGTTTTATATTTATTATGTACACACTATAATATACATACAGTATTTTGGTGTTTATTTTGCACATAACTACAAGTCCCTCCTTTGGAAGTGGTTCACTTTTGCTTATATTTATTAGCTAAATATTTAAAATTCTACACTTGCATCTTAAACTTAACTAATTATTTTCTCTCACTTTTCCTAATCCTAATTATATTTTACTACAGAACTTTCATTTTTTTACTAACCTACTTCACAAATAATTGTGGTAACTCCTATACCTATTCATATTGAATCAAATTACCTGTCCCTCTAATTAATCCTATTTTTCTAAATATATTCTCTCAATGGTTAATTTTCAGAATTTGTTAGCTACTAGTTGGAATCTGCAGCATGCCACTTTTCCCAAATCTGGATTAACAACTCAATTTTTCGGGAAAGTTTGGCATTACATTAATAAAAGGATCAAAAATAATTATAGAGAAGAGTTTCTATTTTAAGGAAGCATGTTATGTTGCTATTGCTCTTTACAACTTGTTTCTTATAGCTAAAAATTAGCAAATCCATTCAACAACACTTACAGAATGGCCAAGTACATAACAGAGTCAGACATGACCTTGATTTAGCTGGACTGCCTAATCTTTGGCTATTTTTGTCAGTTCAATCCACACGTCTAGTACATGGAAAAAAGATACAATTTGCACTCAACAGCAAACAGGATGGACATTAAAAAGTTGAAATTTATTGGTGTGATGTGGGGTAAGAATGTATTTTCCAAACTACAATCAGGGGTGCATGCCACTTATTCTAAAACAGTAACTTGAAAAAATAAAAATATCTCAGATAAAGCTAACACACAGAAACATCTGCTAGTACTGTGCACCCATGTGTTTGTTAGCTTTCCCACATTGTACCTTTTTTAAAATGGAATTTTTGCTGTCGCTGTTTCCTCTTGTCCACTTCCTCCATTTTTCTCCAGCTCCCTTCCCTGCTGTCAACTGCAGGACCTTTCTTTTGACTGGGTGGCGCAGCCTTCTTTGAGGCCACTGTTTAGGGCACAAGTGCTATTAAAATGGTGCGACCAGTATATTCTCCAATTCCGAAAGGCGATACACATCATCTTCACAATGTGTCTCACCTTCATTAGACAAGAGGAACGGAAGTCCCAATAAGAAAACATTCCCTCAAACCTGAATTTCTAAGCAGGAACAAAACACTGTTGTACCCCAGACAGCTGCTTCTGGAGAACAAACATAAGATAATGTACCTCTCTTGGCTTTTCTCTTCCTCTTCATCTGAGTCTTTGTCAGAATCCTCTTGCTTTTTAATTTTCTTCTCTTTTTGCTTCGGTGTATTTTTTCTCCCCAGTAGCAGTTCATTTTCTTTTTTCTCTGAGGTTTCATAGTCATCATCTACACCTTTATTTTCTGTATCAATATCTTTTAATTTGTCTTCTGTTTTCTCCTCTTCAATTTCCTTCTTAATAGAATTTGCATCTCGAGCAATTCTCCTTCGTCCCTAGTATAAGAGATAAAGCTTTAAAATAGCTATCAACACAAAGGGGGAAAGATATATCTCCCCTGAACCTTCACAGCATTGACTAACCAGCTCTTTGGCTTGAGATAAGACTCTGGAACCCACATGTTCTTTTCCCTTCCTTCTGAAGAAAACGAATAACCAATGTAAATTAATTAATTATATGCAGATTTGCCATGAGCCCTTGCCATATATACTACAAGAGAAATAAAAATTTTTTTCTGGGGCTGAGGGTGTAAATCAGCAATAGATCACATGCTTAGCAAGTGCAAGACCCTGGGTTTCAGTTCCCAACATCAAAAAAAAAAAAAAAAAAAAAAAACTCCCTTACTCAATATATTATTTTAGCACACACTTAATATTGCTTGACTACAATAAAAATTTTATATGAATTATGTAAATGCTAATAATAAATGTTAACAACAATAAAAAAAATCAACCCCCTGAATTATGGCCTGTGGTATCTAGTTCTACTGTTTACTAAGACAAAAGTCACATCATCACTGTATAACACCCCTCTACTTGGAATACAGCAAGAACAACAACAACAACAAAAAAATGGTGCCAGCAACTTAAGGAGCACTAGAATACTTGACAACTACTATCTCAGTAAACAAATGTGCTCCCTAGTTCCTATGTGCTACTTACACTTCAAAAGCACAAAAAGCAGCAGCTTATTTCTACTATAAAGCACTAGAACCTAAGTTCCATGATGGCATGGGCTTTGTATTATTCACTTCCATATTCTCGGATCTACACAGTGACCAAGACATCACAGGTACTCTTTAAATATCTGTATGTAAATGAATAAAAACTGTTACCTATCAAAATTTTAGTTTTTCATACCTATCTCCCAGAAATCTCATTTTTAGAAGTCTGGTTTACATGTTCAAATAAATGAAAAGGTTGTTTTTACAAGCATATGTATTGTAGCACTTTTGACACTGGTAAAAAATTGGAAAAAATCTTTGGGAAGGTAAATTTATGTGTTCATCTATACTTATACAGAATAATGCAGAATGTCTTACATAGGACGAAGAAGGTCTTTAGGTAAAGACAAGAAAGAATGTCCATAATACATACAATCAATTTGGGAATTTCATAAAATTCACTAGAAGATAACATCTACTAGATGACAAACTGGAGTGGCCAGTTGAAAAAAATGGCTTCCAAACAACTAAAAGAAAAAGTGGTTTCACCTCCTCCTTCCCTACATATGACTTCGCTGAAAAATAAAATATTTTACAGTACTTGAACTTCTTTGATAGTGTGGTAAATTCCTTTTTTCCTAAAGGGTGATAAATCCTACTATGGAACCAGCATTGGACACTCGTCAGAATGACAGATGACAATTCCTGCACACAACTAACACATTCATGGAGAGGAAGAGTAGAGTTGGAAAATGAAGCCAGAGTGCAAGCTTCATTGAGAGCTGCAGACTGTGCTATGAAGTTACAGAGAAAGATATCATCTGGCCGGAGGCTCGGGTGTTACAAAGAAGAAATTCATTCATCCAACAACTAATTAATAAGCACTTACTATGTGGCTAGACACTATTCTAGAAGCCTGGGCTCTGTCAATGAAAAAACTAAATACTAATCCTTGCCCTCAGGGAATGTTATCCTAGTACAGAGCAAGGCAAAGAGACGAAAATAATAAACAGAATTAAGTAAATTATGGAAGAGGGTGACATTGGAGGATGAGAATGCCAACAAGCAGAGGTTACAATTTTAGGAGGGACCTATTACAGGCTTCAATGAGGTGCCATTTTAGCAAGACTTAAAGGAAGGGAATATGTGAGACTTACCCCACATGAGAATGACTTGAACAGACACAAACAGAAACAAAAGGAAGAATTTTCAAGTAGAGGAAATAATGTGTGATATATTTAGAAAAAGGTAGCTAACCTAGTCTACATGTTATGGTTTAGATGTCAGGTGTCCCCCAAAAGCTCATGTGTGAGACAATGCAAGAAGGTTTAGAAGAGAAATGAATGGGTTATGAGAGCCTCAATCCAATTAATATATTAATATCCTGATGGAATTAACTGAGTGGTAACTGAAGGTGGGTAGGGTGTGACTGGAGGAAGTAGGCATTGGGAGCATGCCTTTGGGGTATACATTTTGTGTCTGGTGAGTGAACTCTCTCTTTGCTTTCTGATCATCATGTGAGCTGCTTGCCTCTGTCACACTCTTCCACCATGATGTTCAGCCTTGCCTCAGACCCAAGGAATGGAGCCAGCTGTCTATGAACTGAGACCTCTGAAATTGTGAGCCCCCAAATGAACTTATCCTCCTCTATAATTGTTCTTGTTAGGTCTTTTAGTCACAGAAGCAAAAAAGCTGGCTAAAACACTGGCTGAAGTGTAACAAAATAATGGAAAATAAACTAGGTTCACTGTAGTACTTCTATGCATATCTGAAAATGTCCATTATAAAAAATTTAAAATAACACTTAAAATGAACCAGATAAAACGACTATTAAGTACTCACCCTTGGAGATTTTAATTCTATTTCTTCTCTTTCACTTTCACTGTTTGAATCAATGTTTTCCTCAGGTTCACTCTTCACTTCTATTAGAGGCATTTCTTGATCTACTTTTAGAGCCTCTTCCATTGATTCTTCTAACTCTTTTTTTTCCACTTTTACTTTTGGCTCATGGTGGTGAATAGTTCTGAACTGAATATTTGCAGAACGGCAGTACTCCTCAAAACCATAGAGATACCTAAAAAAACAATATTTCATTTTAGGAAATCTTGATCATTGCATTTAACCTGACTATTAAGTTATTAAACACACATAGTTTTAGAAAGTAACACATTGCAGGGGAGGGGTTATTAGAGATTGAAGCCAGGGGCACTTAACCACTGAGTCACATCCCTAGCTCTTTTATATTTTATTTTGAAACAAGATCTCACTAAGGTGCTTAGGGCCTCGCTTAGCTGCTGAGGCTGGCCTCCAACTTGTGATCATCCTGCCTCATCCTCATGAGCCACTGGGATTACAGGAATGCTCCATAAAACTTACTTTTTCAAATGTACTTTTCCTATGTTACTAATTTTTGGGTGTTTTACATAGGATTATACATATGCATATGATTTATACATGAATTATATGGTTTTACTACATAATCATCGCACCCTGTTTTCTCAGTACCAAAATTGGTTTATACCCTTCCATCATGTAACGACCGCATGTACAACTGTCTTTGCATGTTGCTTAAAATGTAAACATGAGCACTGTATTCACCAGTGGCATATGGATGCACATTTGTCTTCATACACAATGAGCCATAGCTCACAGAGATTTCATAGAAATCTCTGTGCATGTGCACTGTCAATATATTTATACAAACCAACTTATATGTGATTTGTTCAGAGTGGTCCAGTATTAATGGTAAACACAACTTGTATGAGCAGAGCCAACGGTGCATTGGATGAGGAAACCAATGATAGTGCAGAATCTTCAGACACAGATTAAATTTTCTAAGTCCATACTTCACAACACTGTAGGAAATTTTCTCAAGTGTAATATTTCAACTATAAATCACAAATCAAAACTAATGCATTAAATTTTTTAGACTGTCACAAAAAATGATGTTCAATTTTAACTTTTCAGTTTTAATGTATATTCACAAGTATTCTGTGCATCCTAATCTTGCACTACAACAGGTTTAATAATGATTTTTTTTTTTTTTCTGGTGCTGGGGATTGAACCCAGGGCCTTGTGCTTGCAAGGCAAGCACTCTACCAACTGAGCTATATTACCAGCCTAATAATGATTTTTAAGTACACAATTAAAAAAAAAAATCTTCATATTATGGTTGCATCCCACTTTTTTTGCAAAAAATATTTGGCATAAAATCTGCAACAAATATGCAGTGAAATATGGTAAACGGAAATTCTGCTCATAAAATGAAATTCCTTCCTGAGAAATCTGAGTTTGTAATAAGTGAACAGAACTATCATAGTTCTGATATGAAGGCTGTTCACTCCAAATAGAATGCTCAATGACATTTACCTTAATATTAGATGATAAACATCCCTGATTTTGGAAAGGAAATCAGTATAACATGAGAAATGGAGCAAAGCAGAATAGACACTCTGAAATAACTTTCGGTCACAAATATCTATTAGTCTAAACCTTTTCATACACTTTCCTTAACATTTATTTTCCTTGATGTATTATTTAATTTTTAACAAAGTTAAAGGAAAATATTACCTGTAAATAGGTATTCTTTAATGAATAAACTATACTACTTACTTTCTATAAGCAGTTTTTACATTGTAGGAAGCAGCTGAATTCAAAATTGGAATGCCAAGGTCCATATAAATTTGCTTCCATACAGCACCACTATCAATCTGGAAAATTAAGTTTTTGTTTGTTAAAATTTACAAAGGGAAATAACCTTTACACTAACATTTTATGATCTTTAAGAAAATGGGTTTGCTAATATGCATATAACAGCTCAACATCAGATGGTTAACTTTTCATCACATCAATACACAATTCAAAAAGCAATTTGATTTTAATGACACTTACATTGTCACATCCACCCTGATGATAAACCAGTCTAAAGAGTTTGAAGAGATTGAGGTCTTTGTAGCCCAAAACAGGTGGTTTGTTGATTGGAGTACCTTTTTCACATCAGAGAATAAAAATAAAATGTTTATTCAAATGAAAAATAAGAAATTGCCAACAAAGCTATCAACTACTAATTCCCCAAATTTCATTAATTAAAGGCACAATATTTGAAGAACCTTAAATGCTGCAAGACAACACAAAACATTCTCTATACTCTTTACAGCTGTATGGTGTCTTCAGACTTTAGGTGTTGTACTTCTACAACTAGTGAAGTCATGTCTCTGCTAGTGAATTGCACAAAACTCAATTGTACTTTAGGACGGCCCAACAATGGTGCTGGTTCATTTAGGCATGATCAAACACAATGGAAAGGGAAGTTTTAGGTCATGGTACCATTCTCATTGCTCTAACACAAAAGTTAAATCTATTAGCAGTAATCTGAAGGACCATTTCTGAAAGCTACAGAATATTTTATCCAAGGATTTTCTAGGACTAGTGAATGTCAAGGAGCATGATGATTTATGATGGTTCTATTTATTCTACCTCTGCTAGAAATCCTATCCTATTCAGACAGATTGCTCTTCAATTATGTTTAATTTGTAGAGACCAAGGATCAGGCTAATTCACTTGCCATGAATATAGCATTAGTAAGAAATGGGAATGCAAATTAACATTATGACCACTTTTCTATTTCTGAATACTATATTTTTTGGTTCTATAAATCCCAGGAGATTCAGTTTAATAACATCAAAAACTACTTTCTTACATATCTCTATTCAAAATAGACACTGTTTGAATTCCAAATATTCAGGTATAACCGATTTTTTTTGTAGTTCTTTTGTTTATTCATTCAAAAATCCAGGTAATTAATTGATTAGTACTCTGTAAAAGTTGAAGACTTAAACACCAAGAACTAGAGTATAATGTATTTTTTACACTAAACATCAGTCATTACAACTTCCTCCCATATTTTTATTGGTGCATTATAATTATACCTATTAGTGGGATTCCTTGGTGTAACTGATTCTTAGACTTTAACTAAAACCCAATACACTCATGATACTAACCAAAACAATGCATACGTCAAGAATGCAAAACTGTAGAAGAAATGACTACTTTTAAATAGTAAGCATGAAAATACCTCTGTCTTCCATAAACTTATAAAGCTGTTGGAGGAAGTTGTCCCTCTCTTCAGGATCAAGCTCTTCCTCAGGCTGTGAAAGTAAAATATATAAATGTATATGGTACACTAAACAGGAAGGGACACAATAGTGCCTTCTTTTGTTTCTGCAAACATAATGTAATGGGACAAAATATTACTAAAGGTGGAAAATCTCGATTTTTCTTGAAATCCTACTGGTCCAGATTTTAAGTATTTTTCCCCCCCCTGGTACTGAGGAACCTTTAGGTCCTCCCACATATTAGGCAAGCACTCAACCACTGAGCTACATTCCTTGCCCTTTACATCATATTTTCACACAGCTGATCTGATGTTAACTATGAAGATATACAATTTCTACTGTTTACCCTGCCTTTGAGAATTACTGTAAGGACCAAGATTAGTCATGAGAAGATTCAGAAACTTAATGAGTGTTGTTTTCACCTCACCTATGTTTTTTTTTTTTAAACATAAAAATACAATGTGGCCTGTACAAACATGCTGGTAGATAAATACAATAATAAACACAGAAATAATATTGTTGAATGAATATATACCAGGATTGCAAAATCATTGGATAGTGCAGTGTTTAAAAACAATGAATGCATTCATTCATGAGCCATGAGAATTTTACTTTGCCTCATACCCCTTTACCCCAACTTATCTCATAGAAGCCTCCTTTTCTCATTTGCCCTTCTTGTATGGCCTTTATAGTTGACTTACCAACTCCTGATAGAAAGACATTAAGAATTCTTTCCTTCTTCTTCTTCTTTTTTTTTTTTTTTGTACTGGGAATTTAATCCAGGGTGCTTTACCACTGAGTTACATCTCCAGCTATTCCTATTTTTATTTTGAGTCAGGGTCTCACTAATTGCTGAGGCGGCCTTGAACCTGCAATCCTCCTTTCTCAGCCTCCCTGATCATTGGGATTATGGGCATGCACCACTGAGCCTAGTTCTTTTCTTTTTTAATGAACTATTCTTTTAAAAAATCACAAGTAATTACACCTATATAATATACAAATCTGTGTGTATGAGTGTATATACATATTTAAACTTGCTTCATCTTCCCTCATTCAGGAGTTTTTGGATGTAATAATTACCAGAAAGAGGAAAGTGGTCCACTTTATGCTTTGAATATAGTCATTGCTGCTCTGCCACTTCAACTATTTTCTTTTTGCCACTTTTTTTTTTTCTTTTTTTTCTCTTTTTTTTTTTTTTTTTTTGGCGGTGCTGGGGATTGAACCCAGGGCCTTGTGCTTGACCAAGAATTATTTCTTAGGGAAGAAAACTAGATACCTAATTACTAATTTAGTTCCACTAAAAACAATTTTAAAAAGATCAATGGAAACATTGCTATAAGAATCAGTCTTTCCTAAAAACTACCTGTTTAAGTGTTAACTTTTCACGAATTATATAAACCTGATGGTCGGTCTCTCTCTCTCTTTCTTTCTTTCTTTCTTTCTTTCTTTCTTTCTTTCTTTCTTTCTTCTCACTGAGTTGCTTAGGGCCTCGCTAAGTTGCTGAGGCTGGCTTTGAACTCGCGATCCTCCTGCTTCAGCCTCCCAAGTGCTGAGATTACAGGTGTGCACTACCACGCCTGGCTTTGATGGTCTCTTTCTATACTGTAAACATCTGGGCTTAAGTCAGATTATGGATTTTAATAAAATGTTCTCTTTTCTGATAGACTACTTGTAAACTTATATTGGAAATTATTCTTTAAATTTCAGCAATACTAAGGAGAAACAACACTGATGTTTCTTCCATATAAGTGATGGTTATTTATTTATTTATTTATTTATCTATTTATTTATTTATTTATTTATTTTTTGAGGTGCTGGGGAATGAACCCAGGGCCTTGTGTTTGACAGGCAAGCACTCTATGAACAAGCTATATCCCCAGTGCAATAATTTAGTTTTAGAGTACTACTCTGCTATATTCTATGAGAAGAATTCATATTTTTGTCTTTTCAAAGTCATATTTAAAGAAAAGGCTATTTTCAGGCAATAAATATTGGTTGTTCAGTGTCTAGAGGGCAATAGGCACTTAAAAATTATGTTACCCTTACAGAATTTCAATAGCTAATAATGAAGTCGAGATCAATAAATACGCAATCAACTAAAATATATAATAAAAAACCATGAGGCAATCAAGGAAAAGAAAGGTAAGATCTTTTACACATTCTCTAAGCTTTTCTTTCAGTATATTCATTTAGAATGATCTATAACATCAAAACACTTTCAGTTTTATTAAACATAAAGGAACTTAGGTCAAAGTTCTATTACATTGCAAAAATCAGCAATTTTACAAAGTTAAGTCACTAAAAAGAGAGCTCATACTTAATGCTCAAATCCTGAGAGGGCAACTTTTTGTTCAAGTGAATTTTTAAATTGTGCTTTTATAAGGGCTTTAACTGTCAATAAGTTAACTCAAGGAACAGAAAAAGCAATCCAATAGTTCAAGAGCCCAAAAATCATTTCATACATTAGTTTTAAGGACTACTAGAGTAGAAAACAAAAACAGCTTACATCAGACTGGTTATGTAATTTACCTGTGCTATGTAATCACAATTAAAACCCCATGTACTTATGATCTTACAGATTTTAGGTAAGAATGCTATATCCAATATATGTGAAAACAATCCTTTGAACAGGCATTGATATAAAACCAAAGATGCTTCCAAAAACATAAACGGAATCAAGGCATCAATTGCAAATTAGGCACACATTAAGGATGCACCAAACATCTGATGAATTCTTAATGATTAAGAATATATCTTTAAGCCAGGCTTGGTGACACATGCCTATAATCCCAGCAACTCAGGAGGCTGAGGTAGAAGGATCACCAAGTTCAAAGCTAGTCTCTGCAACTTAGCAAAACCATGTCTCAAAATAAAAAATAAAAAGGACTGGGGACATAGCTCAGTGGTAAATCACCCTTGAGTTCAATTTCCACCATCAAAAAAATTTTTAAAAAATAAGATATTTATGTTTATAGATAAAAACTGGTAGCTTACAGGCCTTTTATTTAAAAGTTAATGGATGATCAAGAGTATTTTAGGCAACATGAGGAAACATGACCATGAAATTATAAGTTTACATGTACTTTATCAGGTATAAAATCAAGATAAAATTGAGGGGAAAGTTCTTTTCCACCAAAAATAAATAAATAAAAGACGAAACTATAAGTTTTAAATTTATCTCACAATTCTTTACAAAAAAAATAAATTGCTTAATTTCTTTTTTTAAAGTACTTTTTTAGTTGTAGATGGACACAGTACCTTCATTTTATTTATCTATTTTTATATGGTACTGAGGATCAAACCCAGTGCCTCACAAATGCTAGGTGAGAACTCTATTACTGAGACACAATCCCAGTCCAATTAATTTCTTATAATAAGTAATTCTTTATAATTTTTTTTTTCAAAATAGCTATGCAGCTAGTCCCCTTGGAGTAAGACTGCCAGAAAATGCATCCAATTAGAAGAATGGTCTTTTATAAACTGTGAATGGGGTTCATATTTCTATGGTTTGCTTCTTCTATCCATGGTGGGTTTTTTTTTTTTGTTTGTTTTTTTTTTTGCGGTGCTGGGGATTGAACCCAGGGCCTTGTGCTTGCAAGGCAGGCACTCTACCAACTGAGCTATATCCCCAGCCCTCCATGGTGTTTTGATACCTATCACATCTGTCTTCTGGTCGAAAGCTAGGGGCTGTTGCATCTCTTAATAGTTTTAAATTGGGAGAGGATTGTAAGAATGGGAAATACAAGTTTCACTGAACTGTGCTATGGAACCTTCTTCTCGTTTAGTCAAGTATGGCAAGAGTACGTACCAACTAATATGACAGAAAAAGGAGGACAGAAGAGTAATGTGCATGATGATCATTATGTGAAGAAATTTATAATTTTAGTTAGCATCAGTATATACTACTTATTATTACAAGCAGCTGTATTCTATCTACCCTACTAGATGGTGAATTTTCTGACTTCAGACAATATGTCTTCAAATTAAGTTCAAGCATTTACTGATGGTTATCACAAGTGAGGACTGCACAAAAACAATGAGGATTAAAATGGGAACACGTGGTACCTTCTGTTTTAAATGCTCTCAATCTGGCAGGGGGCACATAAAGGTAAAACAAATCAATACAATCAAGTGTAATGAGTGTAAACTACATAAAAGAATATGAGATCAAGGGAGGAAATGAGTGGTTCTGCTGGAGGTAGAGAGACTTTGGTAGTATTACATAAAGCCTCAAAATGTTAAGTTGTCTCAAAAAAAAACAATGTAAGTAGTCTAGCCATAGACATGAGTCTGACAAAGGCGGGCTGTGATGAGGAAAGGGCTTTGTAAGAAATGATGCATGCTGAAGAATCAGAACTCTGGTAGAAGTCAGGTTTGAGAGTGCAAAAGGAGAATTAGATTATATTTGTAAGTTCTCAGTCAGGAATGATTCTGATGGTGGAAGGAGCAAGGAAGCTATTACAATGGTCCACAAAGAAGACAATAAATGCTTGAATTAGTCTTGCCACCATGTGATGGAAAGATTGCCCAAGTCCTGAAAAAGGATTTTTGTCTTACCTCTTATTCATGTTTGTAGTTCTCAAAATTCCAATGCTTGCCTATTTGACTCACAATTTTATGATTAATGACTATTATTCAATTTAGACACTGCTAAGATATGAATACAAGTAATATCTGTGCAAATGAACAGGGAGAAAGATTTTCTTCATTTTTGTACATTTGCTGCCTTAGAGGCTTAATATAGTGATGATATAAATGCAATACAAGTCATAGTAAAGAGAGAAGAAATTAAGAATGGTTGAAGATGTTCTTAGGACACAATAACTTGCTAACATTCACCTTATATCTTTCTAAAATGCATTAATCTGGAAATGAATGATTATTCATTTAGAAATGGCACAAATTCCAGTGAAGAACAGACTTTCTACCATTTTATTGAGATGGGAGATGAATACAATATTATTTGTTTTGTGATAACATATACCTGCTTTTTTGATGAGCTATTAACTTTCTTAGCTAGCAACTCTACTTTCCAGAATACAAATTAGGATGCTGTCCAAATTGTCAAAATACATATTTATAAAAGATGATAGCCCCTCAGACCCACGTAACTGGTACAGAGTTTTAAGGAGTGGAGTAGGATAGTTTCTTAGCACATAACAGATTGAAGCCACAAAACCCAGTATTCTGATAGTGGGGGAAAGTGCAATAAAAACCTGGTCTGTTTTCCTGCACTGTGTATTGTATGTGAAAGCACAAAAATTGTTGATGGGAATCTGTTTTCAAGAACCCCTCAGTATCCTTTAGACGTTTTAATGATTACATAATGCCTGTCATCTTCTTTTGTACTCCAGTCCACCATGCATATTTTTTAAATTCTAAAATACCAATTTTTGTGTGTATGTGAAATGTTACTTTGGACACAAGCACCATTATCTCCCCTTCACAAAGTTGTCTATAAGCTCTCTTCTGGTGCTCTTCATTGGCTCCCCTTTCCACTACATTCCTGGAACTCCATCTCAAGTTGTCCCACTCTTCAGCTTTTAACAATCCCTTGATCTTCCTTCCCCAACCACCTCCAAAACAGAGGCTCAGATTGGAGTGAGCAAGAGGAGAGCACCAAAATACCAGTAACAGCTTACACAGTTTTATATTAAATTTTAACTTTGAGATGTACTGAATAGCCTTACCAATTTTTTTTAATTGTAAAATAAATACCAGAATGTCTAAGGTAAATGCGTGACATTTGTAAGCCACAGGCAACCACTTTAATTCAAATACAACTCTTTGTTCCTATTGTATTTTTTGCATTTTAAATTTTATAACATGTATTTTGAGTTTTAACTTTTTTCATTTCATGTTACCTATAATATTTAATACTGATAAAGGGAATGGGCAACACAAAGGTGATACTCTATGTAATATACCTGACAACTCAACAAGCAGCTTCTGAGCAAAGTATAAGTGGTAGCAGGGGAGCTATAAGAAGTTCCATATTGCTGAAGAATAGTGGAAGGAAGAATAAAAAGGTGAATGTAGGTCACATCATAAAGGGCCAGACTTTTAAAGGCCTATGATAAAAAG
>JAJEJO010000580.1:197682-271630 GCA_020662805.1 Glaucomys volans | reverse complement strand
TAGTCAAGAACGCTTACCACAAGGGGCAAAAAACTATCCCAAAAAGGCTTGAGCCAAAAAGAATTTATCGAGAAACTCAAAAAATTAGTTGAGAAAATGCGATTCACCACAGAATGCACTGCCAGAGAACAGAGATATAATGAAGGAAAGTTAGACACATTATCTCATGATACCCTTCCAGGTGAACTTTCCAGAACCTTACAACAAATCTCCCAATACCTTGTGTCAAATGGTAATTTGCTAGGAAAATTGCATAGTCCACATCATTCATTCATTTATTCAGAAACTACTTAGTGCAGATTTAATGACAGTCATGTTCTGTGCTGTTAGCTGATGGGTAAATACAACTGGTGGGAAAAGGAAAAACCAAAATCCCTGATATCCTCTGCTTTCATAGAACTTACAATGTTGAGGAGGAGATAAATTTCAAAAGCCTATAAAACCTCTGAAACCTCTCTAAGCCTCAGTTTTCACACACACACACACACACACACACACACACACACAACCAGAGAAGTTGCTGAAAGATTAGTTGTAAAATTCTACCAAATTCACTTTGGAAGATACCATGAGATAACATATTTAACTTCTCATATGTGCACAAGGATATTACAGATCATATATATTATATACACAGACACAGAATCTCTCTCATAGACTGTTGTTAAGGATTAAGTAACTCTTATTTATTAAAAATAAACAAAATTATCTGGTGTGGTCACCTTTACCTGTTTAAATCTTTTATAAAAGTTACTTATTTTTATTTTTTTATGATATTGGGGGAAAAAACCCAGTCTCTTGTGCATGCCAGGCAAGCACTCTACAACTGAGCTGCAGCCAAAGCCTAAAAACTTTCATATTTTAACAAATGTATATTAAAAGGTACATCTAACTGATGATGTACGTTCTAGTACAACTAGATATACTTTGTTGTAGCAAGACCTCAGTGAAATAGCAAATAAAGACTTAAAAGAAAAAAAATCTGGGCATGGCAGTGTGCACAAGTAGTCCTAGCTACTTAAGAGGCTGAAGCCAAAGGATCACTTAAGCTCAGTCTAGAGAACATAGTAAAAACCTGTCTTGGAAACAAAATGAAGAAAAATAATCTTAACCTCTAAATTTAACTTAAAAAAAAAAAGTATAAAGTCTGGTAACTCAAGTGATCCATATGTCAAAAATGACTCCCTAGGCTATCCATAAGCTCAGCCCTAGGAACAACTACCCTCTAAGTTATATATAAAAACTGACAGTTGACAGTATTTGTGTAAGGGCTAAGAGTCATGACAGCACTGTGTTACAAGAATAACTAAATCTTGAGCAAATATCAAATTAAATACTATTTGGTATACTACTTTCAGAAAGAGATGACATTATATATTACAGAAATATTTCAATCAGAAAAATAAAACCACAACCTTTGGTGCCCTACACCATGTTGAAAGAAGTAACACATAGTTTCACTTTTAAAATACTGTTTAAGATCCAGTTTAGATCTAGAATACAGAATAGACTAGAGGAGGGCAAGCACGGACCTGTGATGAGCAGTCAGGTTGCTGTTGCATTAGTCTAGATAAAAGAGAATAATGGCATGGACTAAGGTAAGCAGAGCGTAGAAACCAAAAGAAATGGGTAAATTTGAGAGCTATTCAAGAGAAAGCATTGTGTGTTTGAATGGATGAGGAAACAATCAAACTGACTTCCATGTGTCTGGTTTGCACAACTGGGTGGATGGCACTTCTATTAAAATCAATTAGGGACAAATAGGGAAAGGGCATGTTTTGGGGAAGGCAAGGTGAGAGCAGTCATGCAAATAATAAGATTGAATACTTATAAGAAATCTTAGTTGGGCACAGTGGCATACACCTGTAATCCCAGTAGCTTGGGAGGCTGAGGCAGGAAGATCAAGAGTTCAAGCCAGCATCAGCAAATTAGAGAAACCCTAAGCAAGTCAGGGAGACACTGTCTCTCAATAAAATATATGATAGGGCTGGGGATTGTAGTTCAGTGGTTAAGTGCCTCTGGGTTCAATCCCCAGTACCAAAAAAGAAAAAAAAAAAAAAAAAAGAAATCTTCATTGAAGCTACGAAGAGACAAGAGACATCTTTTTTGTATGTGTGGTACTGAGAACTAAACCCAGAGTCTCACACATGCTAGGCAAGCAATCTACCACATACTATATCCACAAAACTATATCCATTTTTATTTTGAAAATGGGTCTCAACCAAGTTGCCAGACTGGCCTTCAACTTCAATCCTTCTTCACCCTCCCTAGGAGTTGGGATTATAGGCATGTGCCACCGCACACAAATAAGAAAAGATGTCTTTGATGGACATATAGATTTGGAGCCATTATATCATTTGGTTAAGAAGTAAATGGGAGGGCTGGGGATATAGCTCAGGTGGTAGAGTGCTTACCTTGTAAGCACAAGGCCCTGAGTTCACTGAATGCTACTAGCAGACAAATGAACAGAAACAAAAATGTTTTTGATTTAGTACAAAGTTTGTTGGTGGTCCTTGGTAATCTTACTAAAGTTGTTCAGGTTGTGGTGAGAGGACCAGACACACTACAGGGAATTAAGGGTGAATGAAAGTTCAGGAACAGTATACATAGCTCACCAATCCAGTCATGGGGGTAAGGAAAGAGCGTAGTACCTGGAGGGACGGTAGAGAGACTGCCAGAAAACTGGTGGAGGGAATATGGAGGGAGGTTAAGAGAGATGTAAGCATGTTTTAAGGCGCTGATGAGAAGGACACAAAATAAGGATATAGGTTAAAGATATTGGTAAGAAAAAAGAATCGATTATCTAAGATTTCCTAAAAGAAAGAAATTCAGAACATGAACTGAAGGATTTCTCTTACAAAGAAAGATAATATGTTGTCAAATGTTCCTTAGGAAGGCGTGTAGACAACATTTGAAGCTCCAAGTTTCTTTCCAAAGTTGAAGTGGAGTGGGAATAGGGTTACTGGTTTAATGGAAGAAATAAAGATTTGATTAGAGAAATTGGGGCTTGCTCAATAGTAGTGAAGGCCCTGTGAAATTTGATAATTTAGAGTGGTACCATTCTTCCATGTTATATACTTACAGAAAATTTCATGGATCACAAGGTATGTGATATATTCATAGTAAGATACTGTTTTAGTTTAACAACAGTCTGCCTGAAATAAATGATTACATGACACTTAAATCAGAGTTCACTGAGTCTAGTAATTATTTTCCCCATTTGAAAACATACACACATTTTAATCATCAAGATGTGGTTTGGATACTATCAAATCCAAGTTTTTAGTCAGTCAACCCTCTTGTATGACCAAAACTATAAAATATATGGAATGAAAAGTGTTTTTAATACATAAAATGTGCAATACTCAATCTGATGAGATGATCTTAATTTGGTTAGAGTTTTATGCTTACACAATGAAAAGAGCTTTTGCTAAACTCATTAAGGCAGTTTTGTTTGCTTGATTAGTAGGTTAAATTTTAAGACTTTAGCAAATAAGTTCTTACATTTCAATGCAAATACAAAAATCTCAATTATTCCTTGAAATTTGAGTTTTTAGGATCAGCTTAGAAACATTTGATGATTGGCAGAGGGGATTATTGGATATAACTAAAATATTGACATTATCTTTAAAATTTTACTTACTTAGCATGATTTCCCTGAGTTATCAAACATTTATTCTTAAGTTTATACCCAAAGTGATCCTGAATAATTACTTTTCAAATGCCTTTAAAGATCTACAAAAGGCACAGATTAATACACAAATAACACTTGATTAAACATCAAAAAATAATATTCATGTTTCCTTGAACTACAAAATGTAAGCATTTATGATTTGTACAATAGTGTAGTATAGTCTTAGACATTAGATGTAACAGTGATCCCTAGAAAAGTCACAAGATTAGAGAAATGGGTATCAATACATACACATCAAAAAGAGTAATTCTTAAAAAATTCTCTAAATCCCAATTTTCATTACTAAACATAAATTCATAGATGTTTTAAAATTACCCATCATATAAGCCTACGTATAGCAAGTCATAAGGATTTAAAAAGCTAAGGCTGTCAAATTCCCCCTGATAATCAGTCTTTTAAATAGCCATGCATTTATTTTACCCTTAGAAAATCCAGAGTAAATGAATAACTGATACCATTACTTGTCTTTTCTTGGACTTTTCAATCAATTTCAAAGCTCAAAAGAAATTACAGTATATCTTTTCTAATATAAAATTTTCTGAACAAAGAGAATTAAGCAACACCCACAAAAATATTCTTCAGGGTTTTTTTTCAACATAAGTATCAGTAAGTTGAAATTTAAAATCATTAATACAGATGGGACCTACTTTCTGTCAGATTCCTCAAGTCTTTTCCCAATCAGTAACAGTATAAATATATTTCTTGTACTCTAATACTAAACTACCAATGCTTTGGAATTCAAACTAAAATGAAGTAAAAAAAAAAAAGACATCCTTCCATAATAAAGTCATGGAATCTCAAATCTCCTTGTTACTTAGGTTGGAGTACCTAAAGCATCAAATATAAAAACAATGCCTACTGCTAATTACCACTGCAGAAATATCTAACACTTGTATGATTCTACTGCGTAAATTGCTTGCTGTACTACAATCATCAAATGACAGGCTACAGTATTGTTATAATGGTTTATAGAATACTATAAAAGATCTTTCTGATCACTGAAAAGCAACATTAATACTTCATGAAAAGCATAGCATCATTACATCTTGGGAAGACTTATGATATGTAACATGATATAACAGCTTTGCCTCACTTGTGTGGTAAAGGCCCATAATGACTAAGCCAGGTAGGCCCCGGCTTATCACATTATTCATTTTATACAATATTCATTTTCCCCTTTGTTGTGTATAGATTAAAAGTGCTTTTTAGTTTGTTGTCAGTATTTAAATTGTAAAAATTATTGTTGAAGACAAGTTAGAATGATTCAGCAACTAAATCTTAAATCCAAGAACAAGAAATGCAGCTGATTTTTTTTTCTAAAGCAACCAAAATCTTACTCAAGAAAACCTACTTGTACAGCCAGAGAAAAAGGAATTAGTTTATATCAAGGAATTTAATAAAGCATATGCCATGAAACTGACAATCTGAAAAATAATTGAAAATATATAAATCAATGTCTAAATTTTATAATTTTGTTATTATTTTTTAGTAGAAAAAAGCATCTGGGTTCATTTAATTTTAACAGATTCATAAATTTAAGTAAAACATTTTAAGATACTAACCTTATAATTGTCTTACCATTTAAAATTTCCCTACTATTACCTACAAACAATAGGTAACAGACTTTACCTCTGCTCTTCATTCTTTACTAACATTTACTCACAGCCTGAATAAAACATTATAATATTTACAAAAATAATCATTATAATACTAGCTCTATTTACTATTTTATAGCAACCCTCTGCAACTTCTACAAAGCTCTTTTACCCTCTTTGTTTAAAATTTCAGGGTTTTTTTTTGGGGGGGTAGGGAAAATGCATTCTGGAAGGGGCAACAATTAAAAGTATTAGGAAAAATAAATTAGACTAATCTTTTTTCAATATTTGACAGTATAAGACCCTAACTACTGTTAATTAAAAAAACAAAAGCTAAACCACAGGCTGCAACAGTTCACACCCTGCAAATGTGGCCTATTTATCTTGAAAACATATAATTCATAAATAAATGCAGATAAAATACAAAATTCACAATTAATATTCAATCTTTAAATCCTGAATTTTGCCAAACTGTCTCATTATCATTTTCATTCCAAAATCTATCTTATGTTTGAGAAAAACAGCTTTCATCTTTTGATAGTCTAAAAATAGACTCCTACTGTCTTTTTTACAAGAAACAATTACACTTGGTTATAAACCCGACCATATTAGCCACATCCTCAAAACCTAAAATACTTATTTAACCCCATTTTTGGCAATCAAAATGATAACTAAATATACAAAAAATATCTTACCTATATGCTGCATTTTCTTTCAAATGCAAAATGGTTAGATTCCCCTTCTACTTAATCAGTACAGGGTCTGGACATTTTTCAGTCTGACTTGCAAATATTTGCTTTCCCTCTTAGGGCATAGCATCCGCAGGGTTATACAGCACTACTTACATTCTCTTCCACATAAAAATCAGACATTACATGAAAGGAAAAGAAAGACAGCCCATTTCAAAGCATCTGGCAAACCTCCATTGGCAACCTGCCAAGCCTCTGCTAAACCTTCCTGTCTTTCCGAGCATGCTCACTTAAAACCAACAGCATGTTACTATGGCAACTCTGTAGGCAGCCTGTAAGTATGAACCGCCATTCTGATTTCAGAGTGTAAAAAACCAAATACTGCAGGGGAAGTAAAAGGAAAGAAACAGTGTATACCCTTCATTACATATAATTATACTCATGTTATTTCATAGATTCATATTTGTATATGTGAAATAGAAACAAACATTCCCACATTTCCAGTCGAATATTTCACATGCTCAAATAGGTCCTTTTTCAGTAAATTTCATTCTCTTTGTTTTGCCCCTAAGCCCCTTGACCTAATAACAACCAAAAATATACTGGACAATCTATTCCATTTAACAACACTGTTGAATAAATAGACAATATTCATATAAGCAATTATGTGGTACTCCATGGATGGTTTCCTACGATTGTATTTTAAATGACATAGCAGTATTACAAAGAAATTCATTTATACTTATAAAATATAACCTACATTATTTTCTATAATTTACCAAACTGCCAAATGAACTTTTCTTTGGATTTGGATAGGATTTTTCACCATGAAAAACATTTTGAGGTTAACTCTTAACCTCTAACTAGGATTCTCTAACTAGATTTGAGTTCAAATCCCTATATTCCACATTTTAGTTGTGCCACCTTGGAAAAGTTATTTAAGTGGGCTGGGGATATAGCTGAATTGGTAGAGTGCCTGCCTTGCAGGCACAAGGCCCTGGGTTCAATCCCCAGCACTGCAAAAAAAAAAAAAAAAAAAAAAGTTATTTAACCTTTCTGCATCTCACCTCATCTTTAAAGTAGGATAACAACAGTTATTTCATATGCCAACAGTTTAAACGAAATAAAATACTTAAAAAGTATTTTATACTTAAAATAAAATACTTAAAAAGTATTTTCCCTTTAGTATCCCTTTCCTCCTGGGTTATTTGAAAAAAGACCCTAAACAAACAAATATGCACTTGTTGATAAAACTTGATAAACATTATTTATCAAATATTTTATCACTTCTCACTCCCTAAAATTAGTGCTGATTTACATATTGAATTATAAGTCAAAAAGCCTCCTCAACCCCCAAAGCAACCTGAGCTAGAAATGGACAGAAAAAACATGGAATATAGAAGAGAGGGAAAATATATGAAGGTATTATTATTAGTAGAAAGCATTAAAAATGTTCACATTTGCTATCAACATGAAATTATACCTACCACCTCCTCTTCTTCCTTTTTGGCTTCCTTTTCCTTTTCTTCATCATTTTCTTCAGCAGGACCATCTTCATCATCACTACTAGATGACTCAAGGATTTCACTTATATCCATTTTCCAATTATCAGGAACAATTCTAGTTTTTAAGAAGACACTTGCTTTCTGTAGCCCTATGAGTGAAAACGTACTTCAGCAGTTGCTATAGAATTAACAGCACAGAATGACAGAAAAGGTATGACATTCAGAGTCAGAAGATCTGAATTCAAATTCAGCATGTATAAAACGATGCAGTAAGGTTGAACGTATTTCTTTTCTTTCTTTCTTTCTTTCTTTTTTTTTTTTAAAGAAGGCTGCCTGCCTGTCTTCCTTCTTTTTTTTTTTTTAATTTTATTTATTTATATGTGGTGCTGAGAATTGAACCCAGTGCCTCATGCATGCTAGGCAAGCGCTCTACCACGGAGCCACAACCCCAGACCCTTGAATGTATTCCTTAAGTTACAATTTTATATAAATATTTGTTATTACTTTAGGGAATACTGTTAGAAATCTTAATGGTAAAATGTGAAGGCTAAACTTGTCTAGAAATTATGAATCAAATATTTTATCCAGGCATTTATAAAACTGCCATCAAGGTCTGGAGATGTGACTCTGTGGTAGAGCAGTTGCCTAGTATGCATGAGGCCCTGGGTTCAAATCCAACACCATAAAAAAAACAAACAAGCCTGCCATAAAATAAGAGTGATAATTAACTCTAAATAGTAAAAACGGCATCAGAGAACATTCAGTCTGGCTTATCACTAAGAGCTACATTTTGAAATAAGGGATTGATTCCTCTTATTTTTACCTGGTTTAGTGGAGAGCTCTGATTCTGGCAGATTGAGAATGTCTACTTCCTTAATGTCCTTCCTTGCTATAGAGTAACTAATAACAGAAAAATAAAAGGGAAGAAAATCACTTATTAAATAAAAATTATCACTTTAGTAGTTCATGTTAACAAATGGAGAATGTAAAATCTGAAATCAAAATTATTTTGCTTATAAAAGTGTTTTAAAAGTCTAAGACCATGCAAATCCTGAAGGATCAGAGAATACAGGCAAAGCTAGTATCTTAATTCTAAAGTTTTACATACTCAAAGTACCATTAATTTGAGAGCCTCAAATTCACACTATTTCAATCTATATAACCCTTCTATAGACAGTGCAGGATAACTGAGATAAGCATAATGTTTCCAACACTTATAGACAGAGATGCTGTTAGGGTTTGGATATGAGGTCCCCCAAAAACTCAATTGTGAGACAATGCAAGAAGGTTTAGAGGAGAAATAATTGGGTTATTAGTCCCCTGATGGGACTAATTGAGTGGTAACTGAAGGTGGACAGAGTGTGGCTGGAGGAAGTGGGTCATTGGGGATGTATCTGCTGAGTGGAGTCTCTCTGCTTCCTGATCATCATGTGAGCTGCTTCCCTCTACCACACTCTTCCGCCATGATGTTCTGCATCATCACAAGGCTCCAAGGAATGGAGCTGGTTGCCTACGGACTCAGACCTCTAAAACTGTGAGCCCCCAAATAAACTTTTCCTCCTCCAAAATTGTTCTTGTCAGATCCTCTACTCACAGCAACAAAAAAGCTGACTGAAATAGATGCCTATTTAATGTTCAATATTTCTTAACTAATTTTAGTTTAAAAAACTATTTACTGGAAGTTAATATTAAAATATTTTTACCATGACATATATTATGATATTAACTTTTTCAGAGTATGATAACAATAAATATATGTATTAAATTTTACCTTTTTTTTAACAAAGCAGAAAAGTTAGGGAAAAGTTAGGGAAGTTTCTAACAGTCTGGTTTTTAATCAGACAGTCGAAATAATTATTCTAGTACTATAAATAATATTAAGAATAAAACAACATGTTCTTAATATTGTACTCACATATTGTTATTCAGTTTTTATATAAAGCATATTAGAAAAAATACCCTACATTACTAAAATTCAAAACTTATAAAAACTTTTCAGTTCATGAGTGATTAGAGTTTTAAAAATACTCAGTGAAGTGGATCTATTACTAATTCTACTTCTTATTTTCCCATGTAAAATTATCAAGTGATTCATTACTTACAATTTAGAATCAATAAATGATCGAACTAAACACTGATCCTTTTTCACTGTGATGTCATCATTACAGCTAGGAGATACTACCTGAAATATAAAATAAGAACTAATAAATCCTACTTCCCTTAATTCTGGTCCCCTAACTTCTCAAATGGATTATACTTTATAAGAAATAGCTCCATTGTAAATAACCTCCATTATTAATGAACTGCTTACCAAAAAACAAACAAACAAACAAAAACCTACCTCATACTTTTTATTTAGCCTATTGGTTATGTAGATATTTACTTTATGTATAGTAATTAGATTACATAAAAAGAATAACTGAAGAAATATACATTAAAATGTGACCTCTACCTTAAAAATATTTAGGATTTATCTAAGTTAAATAATAATTTTTTGACTCAAATATAAAATTTATGAAGGTGTGATCTGAGACGAAAGTCTAGTACAAGCCAGGTATGGTGAACACTTGTAATCCCAGCATTTCAGAAGGCTAAGGCAGGAGAATCAAAAGTTCAAGGCAAGTCCTTGCAACTCAGGGAGACCCTGTCTGAAAATAAAGAGGGCTGGGGATGTAGCTCTGTGGTATAGTGTTCAATTCCCAAGAAAAAAGAAAATTTTGTCATAATTTTTAAAAACATAGTTAAATCAGCATCTGTTTAAAGTATGACTTTTGTTAGAGACAAAAAAAACACCTAAGATCCCTTTCTTACCAGAGCATGTATAATTTTTTAATTAAAACAATTTTTTAAAAATCTAAAAAAATTAATTTCTTAACTGTTGAAAATAACATGTCTTAAAATACTTATTAGTAAGTAATTTCTATATTTAAAATTTTTCTTAAAATAATCTCTGTATTTTTTAAAAAATTAAAGTGGGTGCAATGTAGCACATGACTGTGACAAACTCCCAGTTCATCAGTAAATGGAGGCAGGAGGATCAGTCAAGCCCAGGAGTCCCAGGCCAGCCTGGGACACAAGGCAAACTCCATCTCACACACAAAAAAAAGTCAGGTGCAAGGGAGCACACTTGTAATCATAGTAACTTGGGAGGCTGAGGCAGGAGGATTGCAAGCTCAAAGCAGGCCTCAGCAACTTAGGGAGGTCCTAAGCAACTTAGAGACACCCTGTCTCAAAATAAAAATAAAAGGCTGGGGATATAGCTCAGTTGGTAGAGTGCTTGCCTTGGAAGCACAAGGCCCTGGGTTCAATCCCCAGCACTGCAAAATAAATAAATAAAAAAATAAACAAACAAATAAAATAAATAAATAAAAATAAAGGGCTGGGAATGTAGAGCTCAGTGGTTAAGAGTCCCTGGTTTCAAATCCCAGTACAAAAAAATATTAAAGACTCATGATAAATTGCTGAAATACATCTGTTCAGAGTTCCCAATACTATCCTCTGCTACAATCTAGCACTATACACAGACCTTTTATGCATTGTCCAGTCACATAGGACTGAGCACTGGATTTGTAATCTTTTTCCATCTGCGCTGGGGATCAAACCTACGGCCTTGTACATACTCGGGAAGTGCTTATACATACTCCCAGTCCCCAGTTCTATTTAATTTTAACTAAGCTACATTTAAACTTAAAGAACCCATACAGTTCATGACTATTTTATTGCACAGTATATATACAGATTATTAAATATTCTTGGCAGTTACACCTAACCTTAACACCAAATGGAAGAAAATGTTTGGTAGGTGCTGATAATTCTTAGACTAGTAATATAGTTGTGTCTACCCTAAAGATCTAACAGTGCAACTGAGGGGCAAACAAGAAAAGATATACAAAAAGAACAAAATGGGGAGAAGTACAGTGCTACCACAAGGCACAGGACAGTATGGAAACACCCATACAGAAGAGTTAATCCAAGTTGGCAAGGAAAAGGTGTGGCATGAAGACTTAAGTCTTAAAGGATAAACTGGTATAACCGAAGGCCACATTACCTCACTACCTGATGTTAACCATGCTGCTGACATTCAGATGATTCTTGCCACCTCCTGGCTTTGCAACAACAATGATTCCAACACACCACTGCTTCATTAATATTTCCAAACATGCAGTTCAAATGATACCACTCTTCTGCAAAATTTTCTGAATTTTAATTCAAATTCTTAGATGGTCTTTTAAAGACTCTTCTGTACCAGATGCAAATTATCTTTTCACTCACGTTTTCTATTATTCCCCTATTCTCATTTAAAATGGAGTTCTAGTGAGACAAATACTTTTATTTTTTTGGTACCAGGGACTGACCAAAGAGCCACATCCCCAGCCCCTTTTAATATTTTATTAGAGATAGGGTCTCGCTGAGTTGCTTAGGACCTTACTAAGTTGCTGAGGCTGGGTTTGAACTTGAGATCCTCCACCTCAGCCTCCTGAGTCACTAGGATTACAGGTGTGCGCCACCCTGCCTGGCGAGACAAATACGTTTGATTCTTCTCATGAAATAATTCTCTTGTCTCTGCGAATTTAAGGTGGGGCACAGGCTCATAGGAATCAGGTATGTTAGTTATACAGGGAGAGGTTAAGAAAGAACCTGAGAGTTTATAGTGACAACGGGAAATAACTGAAGATCTGGGATGGTTTCAAATATCCACTTGAAGAATGCAAAATTGACAATAAGGCAGATTCAGTGAAGATGATTACTGATTGATTGATTGATTGACTGATTACAGAGACAGGGTCTCACTTTGCTGCCCCGGCTGGTCTTCAACTCCAGGCTCAAGTCATCCTCCTGTCTCAATATGTGGAACAGTTGTGACTATGCCCCTGTGCCACTGCACCTGACTGAAGGATTATCTTTGAGAATAGGATTACCATGGTTAAATCGCTATTTTAAAAAGATTTTAACTAACTTTAAAAGTTCTAGAAAAGTAGTCTGAATTTAGTAAACAAAGAATTTAGTCAATTTAGAAAAAAAGGAATTTAGGAATCAAGCAAAGGGAACCTGAAGGTACAAAATGGTAATGGGATAGAGAGGCCACTGGACAAACTTTGAAGAATTAAAAGGTTCCAGTAAATGAGAATGAAAAAAAAAAGGGGGACTAACAAAGGACAACAGTGAAGTATGACTTTTTTGGACCTGGCTGACCGCTCAGTTTTTAAATCTGCACCAAATTAAATTTGTGTAATACTTTCAAAGTATTTCAAATGCTTTAAAAAAAAATCTATTCTAAATAAATATTTATATGGTTGATTAACTGTGCAAAGAAATCTTACTTACCAAAGCAGGATACCATTCAGTCCTCTCAGTTGTAGATACCACACTAACAACTTTTCCTAATAATTCGTCATGGAGACGTTGCTTATCTTCATCTTCTTCTTCACTACTTTCTTCTTCCTTTTCATCTTCAGTACTACAAGTTAGAATAACCTGATCATTATTCTAACATAAACCATTCAATACAATGACAGTTGTGTGAATTTAGTATGTTCAATTCAGCACATAATACAGGAAACTCTCCATTCCTATTGGAATTGAGGAGAAGGATCTTTCCTAGCTGCATACAAGTTGTCCTTGGTACTGTCTATGGTAACTGAGCCCACTTCACTAGATCAATTAGTACCACAGCTGAGGTTCTCATACCAGCCACCAGCTGGGTTAAAAAAGCCTAATTACACCACCATTAAGTACTTCCATTTTTAAAGATTGTCCTTCTGTTTTTTAATCCCACAGGTTAGATAACATAACTTCAGTTTTCTAACAATCTATGAAAATATTTCAGGAAAACAGATGAAAGTTTATCTATATACTTATCTGGATAACAAAAGTTTACCCTTAAGTGTAAACATATATATTAATTGTAAGTCCTATTATTCCCCTATTCTAATAGTTAACCAAAATGGAATCCCAGTGAGACAAATACTTTTATTTATTTAATAAAAATGTGTATGCACTCCCATCTGACTTATTTAATAATTTGACATCTTAAAGACATCCTGTAGTACACTGATACAGCGGGAGTTTACTATGGTATGAAAAGCTATCAATTCTTATTAAGTGGCTCAAATCCCTTCAATTCCTTATCCTGTTACAGTTTCATTCCTTCTTTTCCTCTTGACAGCTGTCAAACTCCACACTGCTTTCTTGATTGTCTGTATTGATTAATCTTTCTTATCTTTGCTTCTAACACTTCTATTTGCTTCTCCAAATCTCCTGCACTCTGAGAAACCAAATGACTCAACTTGTTAAAAATATAGATAAAATAAGTGTGAGCAAGCTTTCAGTAAAAGTCTATAGAACTAACTTAAGAATAAAATACCTGGGTAATAGTGACTTATTGAATATATGTAATATACTAGTACTTATTACATATGGAAAATTTATATACATTACCTAACTTCCTCCAAACTGTCCAATGCATTATCATTTCCACTTTCCTCAGTTATAAACTAGGAATAGTACCTTGCAAGTTTTGTGAACGCTGTAGTTATAATGAAGTATATACTTATATATACTTAATATAAACATACTTATATATTTACTTGTGTACCTATATATTTTTAATATAATTTTAAAATTATACTCAGTATAATTTAAGTATATACTTATATATAACTTAATATAATTTTCCCAAACTAACATATCAAGGAAGTAGTAGAATTGAGATTGCCACTTAGGGACCTCAAAGATCTTTTATTACTTTCTAGTTTTCAACTTAAGCAATATTGACTTTGTCTTTTAAAATCTTCTCCCAGCAGCAATAAGTACATCTAATACTTGGATCTTGGTTTCTACCTAATATTTCCCACTAAAAGATACAAGGGTCCCCTTGAGAAATGGCCAATTCTAGGACTGAGGCAGGAAAAAATTAACATAAGGCTGAGAAACCTTGTCATGCCAGAAAGTGACAAAATGCTCAAGAAATGAAAGGGCATAGAGTGGCTCATAGAGAGGCTCTTGCTGGCTAACTCTGGGACAGCTTGAGCATCAAAATTAAGTTTTAAACAATGAATCATAACCCATTAAATAAAATTAAAATTCATGAATCCATAGTGATAAAGAATTTTACTGTAGTTAAATGACAACTAAGAAATGTATGAAAAAATTTTTTAAAAAAATCACCATTTTGCTATAATAGTAGTAGGCAAAAAGTATCAATGAATGACATGACCACTGACACTTTGATAAAGGACATGATACTTAAATAATTTTAAGGTATCTGCACACAGATTCATAAATTACAAAGGGAAAAATGGTAACCATGAATAATTTTGAAGTTGAGAAATTTGGTAGATAGCCCCTAAGTAGGTGATCAAGGTTAACATCATGAATTTTGGGACAAATTGATAACATAGATGTGCTAGCACCAAAAACAACTCAATACCACTTACAAAGTGTAACTGTCAAAAATGTACAACCTGAATATAATGATGAAAAAACTATTGTACAAACCCATATTGAGGAATAGTCTATTTAACAACTTACCTTCAAAAACGTCAGGGTTATGTAAAACAAAAAAGGCTAAAGAACTTTCTCAGATTAAAGGGGATTAATGAACCATATAGCTAAGTTGATGGCACAGTTGATGTGTAAAACCAGGCACTGAGGAGGCTGAGGCAGGAAGATTTCAAATTTAAGGCCAGCCTCAGCAATTTAGTGAGACCTCATCTCGAAATGAAACTTAAAGAAAGGTCTGAGGTTATAGTTCAATGGTAGAGTGCTTGCTAAGCATGAATGAAGCCTTGGGTTCAATCCTCAGTACTTCCAAAAATATACAGTGTATGATTTTGGATTATATCCTAGAATCAGAGGGAAGGGAGAAAGGATGTTATATAAACTATTATTGTGACAGCAGGCAAAATTTGAAATAATAACTCTACATATTAGGTAATAGCATTCCATCAAGGTTAAATTTTCTAAATTTGAAACTCATACTTTGATTGTTCAAGGGTAAAGAATCAAGATACTTGCCACTTCCTCAAATGGTTCAGCAAAACAATTATTATAAAATTTAAAAATAAGTATAATATGTACATGTGAAGAGAGGAATATAAAGCAAATGTTCCAAAAAAAAACCCATTTAAAGTTGATGAATCTGATGAAAAGTATATAAAAGTTCATTGTATTACTACTATTATTACTTTTTATTTTTTGGCAGTACTGGGGATTGAACCCAGAGCCTTGCACATGATAGACAAGCACTCAACCAGGGAGCTATACAGCCAGCACCCCCTTTTTTTCTTTTTTGGTATCAGGGATTGAACCCAGTGGTACTTAACCACTGAGCTACATTCCCAGCCCTTTTTCACATTTTATTTACACAGGGTCTTGCTAAGTTATTTAAGGCCTTGCTAAGTTGCTTAGGCTGGCTTTAAACTTGCAATCCTCCTGCCTCAGTTTCCTGAGCAGCTGGGATTATAGGACTGAGTCACCAAGCCCAGTATCCTAGTTCTTTTGTAAATTTTACTTTGAGATAAGTGTTTCACTAAGTTCTCAGCCTGGCCTCATCTTCCTGTCTCAACCTCTGGGGTAGCTGGAATTACAGAAGTGAGGTACCATGCCCAGTTTTCATTCTTATAATTTTTAAGTGTGAAAATTTTTGAAAATAAAAAGGTTAAAGAAATACATATACTCCCTTACAAAAGGGAAATCATTATTAAGATTAAGGACTTTGGCAAAGTAATTTAAAACAAATGTGGCCTTTCTGAAAATGGAATTATAAGAATTTTGGGGCAAAGTAATGAGAATAGTTAAGGATGAGGTCTACTCAAAAGAAAAAGTCTAACGTAAGAATACAAGATGCTACAGAAAGGTTACTCAATCAAATGTAGCCATACTGGGAATAGAACCTGTTTCATGTCATACTAACTGTAACTAGGATACCCCCCATATGAAAAACTTACACTGGCAGCGAGGACCTTCTTCCTCTATTGGTCTTCTTTGCAATTACTGGAGTTCCAAAATGCTCTGGATTTGTTAATGGAAGCTGGTCAAGTGTCTGGATAAGAAACAGATGAATTAAATTCATATTTTCCTCTAGACCAATAGCTGTTGTTCAACCCAAAAAGTCTATCCCCGTCACCTTACCTCACTCTCTGCAAAATGTCTCTCTCCTTTCAGGCAAAGTGACGTAC
Source organism: Glaucomys volans (assembly GCA_020662805.1). NCBI lineage: Eukaryota > Metazoa > Chordata > Mammalia > Rodentia > Sciuridae > Glaucomys > Glaucomys volans. Next base: position 254,968 of record JAJEJO010000580.1, on the reverse strand, counting down.
GTCTTAATGTTCTCTCATCACCATCATCAAACACTACAGTAAGCAAAAGATATTAGAGAATTTATGCACACAAATTAAATAAGAAAGTAAGTGCAAAGACTGGTATAACTGCTATCTATTTAGAGTTTAATATTTGTTAGCAATTTTTCAGAACCCTTCAAAATGCACATACCACATTTTTTCACACTATAGATACCAAAGAGACTCAGGTTAAATGGTTGTCCTAACTACTTAAATATTTCTATTTGCTTTTTCAATTTGTATTACTACAGAATCACCTTCTTAACTCATTAGCAACCACCTCAAAGAATGAATATTAACTTCTCTCCATTCTAGAATAAGCAAAAAATTGGTTTAAAAAGAAATAGTGTAAGTTCTTACACAACAGTTACCAATGGAGTACCCCTGACTTCCTGAACTGTTGGACCCTGGTAATGCTATTGGATGATGCCACTGCTTCTACTTTTGTGTGATACAGAAGTACTAGTTGCCAAACTCTAAAGTCCTGAGATTCAAGCTCTTCTTTTGGAGAAAGATTAAATGATTCAGAAATAAAGACTGAAGCAAGGAAATACAATAATAAGAAAGTTACAAAGTTAGTTTTTTAAAAAGAAACTAAAAGTCATGATCACTCAGTGAAAGTTTTCACTTTTACTACCTGTTTAACAAAATCATACGACTTAATTAACTATGTTTAAATATTTCAAGGAATGGAGGTAGTTTAACAATTCCTCATTAATACTCTCCATATAACTAACTATAGTTTCTTGATAATATTAATAGTTTAATTTTGCAGAATGTACTGATTTTATCATAACATTTATTAAGAAAACAGAATCCTTACCTTAGATACTTAAAATACATATTGATAGAACGGTGTTTGTGCATCTTATGAAAAGAACATATTCACAGGAAAACATACATACACAAAATTATTATTAAGTTTTAACCCTAATTTTCACAATTCTAGATGCTTTTCCATTCCAATACAGTAAGTTAATATTAACAAGGGAAAACTCTACAACACCTTGATTTAATAACTTAAGAATTGGATATCTTAATATGTCAGACTAAGAATCCTGAAATTTTTTTAAAAAGATGCTTCATTAGTAAGCACTCTGCCTTCAAATCATACACTTATTTTAATGTTTTTTAAAAGAAAACTTAAGTAAAAGCATTTATGTATTTATCCATTTCAATCAGTTCTCTTTCTTAAAGATGTCTAGTTCATATTCTCTTATATGCAGGAGACAATGTAAGAAAATTAAAAGTTCCTGAAGTACATATTCAAAGAACCACAATGACTTCACAAAAGCAGCTGTGCTATGTGCTGTCCATGATCCAAAAATTGATGACTACCTGTACATACAATGACAGAATAAAACACAACATCCTCCATCAATTACATCACCAATCTGCTCTTGATTAATAATGTCCAAAATATGCACATCAAAAATCATGATGTAGCTGGGCTTGGTGGCTCATGCCTGTAATCCCAGCAGCATGGGAGGCTGAGGCAGGAGGATTGAGAGTTCAAAGTCACCCTCAGCAAAAGCAAGGTACTAAGCAACTCTGTGAGACCCTGTCTCTAAATAAAATGCAAAATAGGGCTGGGGATGGGGCTCAGTGGCTGAGTGCCCATAAGTTCAATTCCCCATACCTGCCCCCCAAAAATCATGATGTACATCTTAACAAGTATAATAAACCACAATTCTAATTATTCATGTTAGTATTAATACCTATAAGTGTAAGATTGTATAAATAATAAAACCATAAAGGTTTCAATTTTCTTTTATGCCTACAATGGTAAAGATAATGACATTGTGCATACACACATTTAAGTGGAAGTATGAGGACAGAAAATGACTGATCGTTAATATCAAATTTATATAACAAAATCTTTTTACAGCGTTCTATCAATGGCAGCCCTAAATCAAAACATTCTGATGAAAAACTTCAACATTTATTTTCCTCAGTTCTTGTTTTTAAAATACTCCCTTTGAAATCAAATCAAATTTTTGAAGGGAAAAATTCATTTCACTTCAACACTTCATCATGGACAGAAAAAATGTAAAATCCAGGAGATTTTGGTACAACTACTTTACACTTTTATAAATGAACCCTTCCTACTTCAAGTAAACAAAGAGAAATAGTTTAAGATTTTTTTAATTCACAAAACTACACAAATGTATATATTGAAGTATTTTATGCATTTAAGTACTGTAACTTTCAAAGATTTTCTTCCCCTTTTTTTTAGTGTGTGTGTGTGTGTGTGTGTGTGTGTGTGTGTGTGGCCTGGGGATCAAACACAGGGCCTTTTACATGTGAGGCAAGCATTCTACCAACTGAGCTATATCCCCAGCATTCAAAGATTTTCTGAAACTCACGGAAATCCAACATCATAGTGGAGTTAGTAATCTTGACATCCCTGATTACCAAAATCTCAAAGAGACTCCTTCTACAAGAAGTTCCTCTCTTAGCTACCATGATACAAGTACCATCCGAAAGAACAACAAAAAATGCAAGAAATGAAGAGTGACTCTAGGATGTTGGTAAGAGTGAAATGATTAGCTGTTGTCTAAAGTAAGATTTAGTTACAGTGCAACATGCCAAGAGAAAAGAAGTTCAACTATAAGGATTTAATACTTCTAAGAAATACCTGATGCCTACCAAAAAATGGCATTTGAACAGGAAAGTACTACTGAACATGTATGTAGTTAAAACTAGTCTGTTATTATAACTTTAGATATGAATACAAAAACCTACTTAAAGGAAAAACAACAAAGTTGACATTCTCATGACAACACTAATCATACTAAACACACAAAATACACAAACCCTAAACCTAATGTTAGAATTTGAGTCAGAAAACAATAGGGGTCAATGGGGAGTGATAATGGCCAAATTATCTTGTTATAGTGTGTGTGCATGTATGAATATGTAACAACAAATCCCATCATTATATAAAACTATAATGCACCAATAAAAAATGTAGAAAGAGAAAAAAACAACAACAGGAATCTAATTACTAAATACAAAAGGCCTGCCTACCTGTTATCATAACAATGATAATGTTGGACAGCAAAATAATAACAGTAAATAAAATTTATATGTATCCAAAGATGTAATTAGCTATCACTAATTAAGCTTCTGCCATGTCCTAATCTACACAAAAGCCTCTGCAAGGTGGGAATCACTATCCTTCTTTTATAAAGAAACAGATTCAGAAGGCTAACCAGTAAACTATAATTTAGTTAAGGAAGGATCAAAAGACATAATAAGCATGTACAAGGAAGAATAAAATAAACTTACAAACCTAGATGGCATAGCCTACTACACACCTAGGCTATACAGTATACTCTGTCGCTCCTAGGCTACAAAAAAAGGGGAGGAAGTCAAGAATTCTGACTTCACAAAAATAAATACTGTTGTTGTTATGTTTTTGGACAGCAATTAGGATTAACGGAATATTTCACATGATGAGGTAAAAATTTTCAAGTTAAAATGTCATGTATATCCTAGGCAAAACCAATAGCTTTTAAGAAATTTACTTACTTGACAAACAAAAATAGCATATATTTATAGTATACAACATGATGTTCTGAAATACAGTATGTATACATTGGAATGCCTAAATTAAACTAATATGTGAATTACTTAACTTTAAGTGGTAAGAACACTTAAAATCTACTTTTTAAAAAAATTTTTTTTTAGGTGTAGATGGATACAATATCTTCATTTTATTTATTTTTATGTGGTGCTTCCTATGTGCCAGGCAAGTGCTCTACCCGTGAGCTACATCCCAGCCCCTTAAAATTGACTCTGGCACACAGATTTAATTAACAAACTTTGTATTGACTAACATCTCCCCAATCTCTCATCCCCTGCAACTCACCACAGACCCCATAATCACCATTCTATTTCTTCTGAGTTTGACTTTTTTAGACTCCTCCTATAAGAGAATTCATGTGGCATGTTTTCTCTCTGTGCCTGGCTTATTTCACTTAGCATGATGTTCTCTAGGTTCATTCATTTTTTTTTTTTTTCAGTGACAGGATTTCCTTTTTTTCAAGGTTTCATAGCATTCCATTGTGAATATATAGCACATTTTATTTATTCATTCATCTCAGAGTCTCAGATTGGTTCCATATATTGACTATTAGAAACAATGCTGCGATGAACATGGGAGTGCACACAGCTCTTAGACATTCTGGTTTCATTTTCCTTTGGATATATAACAACCACAAGTGGAACTGCTGAATAATATAGAAGTTCTATTTTTAATTTTGAGGAATGTACATTGGCTATCCTATTTACATTCCCACCAACAAGGGTTGTAAATGTTCCCTTTCCTCCATATCCCTGTCAGTACTCCTTATCCTTTGTCTTTCTGTTAACAGCCATTCTAATAAGTGTTAAGTGATACCTCACGGTGATTTTTAATTTACATTTTCCTGATGATTAATACGTTGAGCATTTTTTCATTTACAGTCATACATCAATTAACAACAGGAATCTGAATACGTTCTTGGATGTGTGGTCAGTTGTGTTAGTCAGCTTTTTGTCACCTTGACAAAATACCTGAGAAAAACACCTTAGAGGAGGAAAGGTTTATTTTGACTCAGGGTTTCAGAGATTTCAGTCCATTGTGAGCTGGCTCCAAGACAAAACATCACAGTGGAAGGGTGTGGGAGAAGTAAACTGCTCATGCAACAGCAGCTGAGAAGCAGAAAAAAAGGAGGTGGCCAGGGACAACGTATAGTCCCTAAGGGCATGCTCCCAAGGACCCACTCCATCCAACTAGATTCCAGTTTTCACCACCTCCCAATAGTTCATGCAGGTATAAATCCTTCAATGGTCAGAGTCCTCAGGATCCAATCACTTCCCCAAATCCTGATCCCAAATCCTGAGAATATCACAGAGGATGCTCATACAAACCTAGATGATATAGCCTACTACACAAATAAGCTGTATAGTATAGTCTATTGCTCTTGGGCACAAACTTACACAGCATGTTATGGTACTGAATACTGTAGGCAAGAGTAACACAACGGTAAATACTTACATGTTTAAAATATCTAAACATAGAAAGGGTACAGTAAAAATACAATAGAAAAGATTTTAAAAATGATACACCTGTATAGGGCACTGGAATCTGAGGACCAGAAGTTGCTTTGGGTAAGTCAATGATGGAATGGTAAATGGAAGTAAAGGCCTAGGCAAAAACCACACACTAGTGCAAATCTTACAAACAGTGTGTGTTCAGGTTACACAAAATGCATATAAGAGGTTTTTCTTTTTTCAATAATAATTTAATCTTAGCTTACTGTAACTTTTTTAGTTTATAAAGTTAACTTTTTAAACTCCTTGATCCAGGTAACAATACCCATTTTAAAACACAAATCCACTGTATAGCTACACAAAAATATCTTCTTCCTTTACATCCTTATAAGCCTTTTGTATTTTTAAATTTCTTTTTTTTTTTTAAACTTTTTAAACTTTGTTAAAAACTAAGACATAAACACATATTTGCTTTAGCCTACACAAGTTCAGGGGCATCAATATCACCGTCCTCCACCTAAATAGCCTGTCATACTGCAAGGTCTGCAGGGGCAATTACACCCATGGAGCTGTCATCTCCTGTGATAACAAGGTCTTCTTCTGGAATACCTCCTGAAAGACCTGCCTGCAACTGTTTAACTGTTGTTTTAGTCAGCTATTTCAAAGCTGTGACTAAAATATCTGACCAGAACAATTGTAGAGGAGGAAAGTTTGAGGGCTCACAGTTTCAGAGGTCTTAGTCCATAGAGGGCTGTCTCCATTCCTCAGAGCTTGAGTGAGGCTGAACTTCATGGTGGGGGAGGGTGGCAGAGGGAAGCAGCTCACTTCATGGTGCTCAGGAAGCAGTAAGAGAGACTCCACTCTCCAGATACAAAATATATACCTCACAGCCACACTCCCAATGAACCACTTCCATCAGCCATACCCCAGCTGCCTCCAGTTTCCACTCAGTTAATCCCATCAGGAATTAATTATCTGATTAGGTTAGGACTATGACCCAATCATTTCTCCTCCAAACCTTCTTGTATTATCTCACATGTGAGCTTTTGGGGGACACCACATCTAAATCATAACAACAGTTAACTTTTTTTTTTAATTTGTAATTTTTACAGACTGCATTTTGATTCATTGTACACCAATGGGGTACAACTTTTCATTTCTATGGTTGTACATGATGCAGATTCACACCATTCATGTAATCATACATGTACATAGGGTAATGATGTCTGTCTCATTCCACCATCTTTCACACCCCCAACCCCTCCCCTTCTCATTTCCCTCTACATAATCCAAAGTTTCTCCATTCTTCTCTTACCCCTCACTCCCCTACCCCCATTATGTATCATTATCCACTTATCAGGGAAACATTCAGTCTTTGGTTTTTTGGGATTGGCTTATTTCACTTAGCATGATATTCTCCAACTCTATCCATTTACCTAACTTTTTTTTTTTCTTAAAAGTAGGAGTGTAGTCTAAAATAATGATAAATAGTATAGTAAATACATAAACCAATAACACTCTTTATTGTCATTTATCAAATACTACGTACTACATACAATTGTATGTGCTATACTTGTATACAACTGGCAGCACAGGTTTGTTTACACCAGCATCACAGCATGTGAGTAATCTGTTGCATTGCGAGAGTCACGACGTCACTAGGTGATGGGAATTGTTTAAGCTCAATTTTAATCTTGTGGGACCACCGTCACGTATGTGGTCAGTCACTAAACAAAATGTCATTATGTAGTGCATGATGGTGTCCACTGGCCATTAATATGTCTTCTTTTGAGAAATATCTATGTCCTGTGTTAGCTTCTAGTTATCATAACAAATACTGGATAAACAACTTAAGAGAAAAAGCTTATTTTAAAAGGTTCACAGTTTGGAGGTTTCAGTCCAAGATTGATAGGTGTTTTGGGGCTATTGCAAGGTAGAGCATCATGTCAGCAGTGCATCGCACCAAAGTGAGAAGAGGAAGGTGCTGGGGTCTTAAGAGTACAATCCCAATGATCAGAAGACCTCCTTCTAGCCCCACATCTTATAGGTTCCACCACCTCCCAACAGTGCCACAGGCTATGGACCAAGTCTTTAACACATGGGCCTTTGGGGGAAACTTTTCCGGAACATAGCAGCAGGTCCCTTGCCCATTTTTCAATTGCTCTGATTTCTTGCTATTGAGTTCCTTATGTATTTTGGATACTCCTTATCATATGTATTATTTACAAATATTTTCTCCCATTCCATAGGTTGTCCCTTCACTTGGCTGAATGATTTCTTTTCTTTTCTTTTTTTTTTTTTTTTTTGTGGTGCTGGGGATTGAACCCAGGGCCTTGTGCTTGCGAGGCAGGCACTCTACCAACTTAGCTATATCCCCAGCCCTGGCTGAATGATTTCTTGGCTGTGCAGAAACTTTATTCTGATGTAATCCCATATATTTATTTTTACTTTTGTTGACTGTATTAGTCCATTTTCCTTACTATAACAAAATACTTGAAGTTGAGGCTTATTCAGCTCAGTTTTGGAGGCTGAAAATCTAAGATCAAGCCGCCCAATAAGTTCTGCCTGTGATGAGGGTCTCATGGCAGATGGCATGATGGCAAGTGCAGGGATAAGGCAGATCACATGGCGAGGCAGGAAGCCAGAGGGGGATTTAAAGGCCACGTTGCTCTCAGTTCCTCAATCCCTTCTAAGGGAAGCACCCTCCCAATGCCCTGAACACCTCAAACCAGGCTCCACATCTTAAAGGTTCCAGACCACCTCATATTTCTACACTAAAACCAAGCTTTCACACCTGAAACCTTGGGGACAAGTCACATCCAAACCATAGCCATGTGCTTTTGGGATCATTAAAAAACAACAACAAAAAATTATTGCCCAGGTGAAGGTAATGGAACTTCTAGCCATGTTTTCTTCCAGTCACTTTACAATTTGAAGTGTAAGTCTTTAATCTATTTTCAGTTGTTTTTTTGTACATGGTACAGATGATGCTCTAATTCCATTTTTCTGCATGTGGATGGATATCCAATCTTCTTAACACCATTTATTGAAAAGATTTTCCATTCCCTATTTTGGTACCTTCGTTGAAAATCAACTGACTGACTATAAAAGTGAGGATTTCTATCTGGACTCTCTATTCTGTTCTATTGTTCCATGTCTGTTTTTGTATCAGGACCATGCTGTTTTGATTACCACAGTTTTGAAATCAGTAGTGTGATGTCTCCAGCTCTGTTCTTTTTGTTCACAATTGCTTTAGCTCCAGTAGTTCTCAAAGAATAGTTACCCCAAGAATCCTGTGATAGTTACTGAAGTCTCTGAGCAGCTAAGGTAAAAACTCATGCAATCTAGAAACTGAAGAATTTTATATATACATATTTTTATATTAACAAAATATCAGGGGCCTAACTAAGTCTTTTAGATGGCCATTTAAATATGGGTTAAAGCCTACCAAAAGATTTCTTTGAGGTTTAGTACTTTTCTTAATTGATGACCTCCTAATAAGGTAAATTACCACCTGGTTTTGAAAACATTTTTTGATTGATTTTGATTATAAGAACATTGTCAAAAGAGGGTATGACTAAATTAAAAGAATTATGAGCCTGCATTACATTCTAAAAAATTCAGCCTATTCATCATTTCAATCTAAATATCCTCTACTCAATCCTCTATCAATTAGAACTTCTAGGAAATCTGATGTAACATATGTTCAAACAATAAGTCACAAAAATATCACAAAATAAGTCATAAAATATATATATATTTTTTTTTTGCACCAGGTATTGAACCCAGAGGCACTTTTAACCACTGAGCCACATCCCCAGACCTTCTTTATTTTGAGACAGGGTTCCAGTAAATTGATTAGGACCTGACTAAGTTGCTGAGGCTAGCTTTGACCTTAAGATCTTCCAGCTTCAGCCTCCCAAGTCACTGGGATTACAATCATGTGCCACCACGCCTGGATAAGAATATCTGATTCTTAAAAAGTATTTCTTGTTAAAAAAAAAAATTGTATTAGTTTAAACAAAAGAATCAAGTTTAGTGTAAAACTTGAAATAGGGATGTATGTTTGTACATTTTATATGTGGATTGCTGGCATTTTCTTCCTTTAAATTTCCATACTTTACAAGTATAATGTGCCATTTTTAGTACTACAAAAATGCAAAAAAAAAAATAGTACATTCAAAATATCTTACTGACAGTTTGTATATACAAGGAGTTAATGGCAATGTTCAAGTGGAGATATGAATTCTAAACTCAATTCTGACACCTTTCGAATGACTGGACAGGTAACAATCACATATATAACAGATTCCTTATCTTTAAGGCAAGGATGAGAAGTGTCAAATCAATAAATTATGGTAGGAAGCACTTCTTTTATGATAGAGAAAATATTCTAATGCTCAAAAAAACAAACAAAAAATGACCTGGGGTTCTTTATTGTTCAACATTACAGGTCAAGTGGTATTAGATTTAAAATTTTGAAAACACTGAGTCATTTCATATCCATAATCTCTTTTTAACTGCTTAATCAGCTATAACAGAAGAGAAATACCTACATTACACAAGAAATATCACTAACAATAACTTTATTTTTTTAGATGTCTGAGCCACAACCCAAGCCCTAATGATAACTTTAGATCATTAAGGATCATAAGTCCTATTTGATTCAAGCCAGCAATGTGGCGTCTTCTTTTTTCATTTCTAATAGTGCAAAATAACTTCAGAGATTTCATGAAATAAAAAAAGTTCATAAAGAATATTGATACCTTGTATGATTTTCTGATTCCACCTATATAATACTTTACTGACAATTGGAAATGAAGAAAACTTCCAGGAAAAAAGCAATTAAACATAATGGGTAGTATGAGCTCAATAAAAGAAAAACATAGGAAATTCATGGCCTATAAGAGCTCACACATATCAGTGTGCCACTGTTTTAAACCAACTAGTAAAGAAACTCATTACATGTACTTGGATCATTCCTTATGTGGTCCACCTCTGTCAATAAACATGACTCCTAGCAGAGTAATATATTGAGTGTACTTAACTTCAAAGTGCCTCTTGAAATCTTCATTTTTATATTTAAAAAAATCTGATTCATGCACATGAATGCAAAAATCTAAAATATTTTATTTTTGCTGTTTTGTTTTTACAGTGTTGGGGACTGAACTCGGGGCCCTATGCATACTAGGCAAGCACTCCACCATTGAGTTATATCCCCAGCCCTCTTTAATAATTTGAATTTTTCTACCAAATAAATCTCTATTTCTCCATGTGCCATCTATTTTCCCAAGTATGTACTACCTGCATCAGAATCACCTAATATATTCTGAAAAAGAAAGATTCTAGAATTGCCATCCATGGACATGTTAAATTTGAGAGATTTGGGGTCATCAAATCATTTTTTAAAGTGCCAACTAACTTTTTTTAAATTTCTTTTTAGTTGTCAATGGACATTTATTTATTGATTTATATGCGATGCTTAGAATTAAACCCAGGGCCTCACACATACAAGGTAAGTGCTCTACCACTGAGCTAGGACCCCAGCCCACCAACTGATTCTTATGTATACTGACGCTTGATACTTGACACTTTGATTATGTGCAAATGTAAGTTAAGTTCTAAGTAGTTTGAGAATAAGAATGATATGATTTCTTCTGTAATTATGCAACATAGAAAAGCCCCATAGAGAAGCAGTATTTAGAAATTCTAAAATACCACTCAGAGTACAGGGGTCATTATTCATAACTGAATAATTGTTCTGTGATGCAGAAACCCAGACTGTGAAAACCTGAGCACTAAGCAAAACATGAGCACTGTATCAATCAGGAAATAATTTGAGTGCAACCTTGATAGTACCACATAAGATGCAATATTAGTATTTGAGTATACATTATATAATTTCACATGATTCTACACACATCAACTCCTGTCATATATATGAAAGAAGACACTAGTCTTCTAGTATTGTATTTACTTAATTTGTAAGAGTTAACTTTGAGCTTAGGTTTTAAAACTCTAACAACTATAAATAGCCACAACGAAGATTAATAAAAATATGTAGTTCAGAATATTGGTTTGTGAAACAACAACTTACAGGAGAGCCAAGGAAAATAAAAAAGGTTAAGAAAAGGAGTTACATACAGCAAATTGCTGCTACTAATAGAAGCTACAGAGTAAGATTCAGTAAGTACAATTTTAAACCAAAATATGTTCTTCATAACTTTGAGCATTAACTGGAAATGAATGATTTTTACTCAAAGCAACAAATCAAGTAAACTAAAAGGAACCCTAACAAATCATTTCCTTTCTTTTGACAAGGAAACTATGACACTATAATTACCCATTTATATTAAGATATAATATATATAAAAACAACAATGCTACTGGTATTCAATATAAAACAAGGTATCAGATGTACTCCACAGGACTGTGTAGTCCGAACTACTGGGAGATATGGAACTGTTACCTACTGCTATTCTCATTAGCAGAATGACAGCAACTACTTAAGTACTACTATAAAGTTTTCATTTACATATAGCATGATACTTGTTGCTTCTCACTAAAGGTTTTACAACTAGTGTAAGCCAACACATGGACTGTTAAGAATGCATTCGTGTTAACAGCATGATTATCTTCCTTTGATTTTCTGAGATGGGGCTCTTGTGCTGTTGCCCAAGCTGAACTGGAACTTCTACTCCTATCTCAACCTCCTGAGTAGCTGGTACTCCAAGATCTCATAAGCAGTCTGTTTTACTAAGTGTGTACTACTCACATCAGAACCACCTAACATATTTATAAAAATAAAGATTCTTGCACTGCCATCACCAGACCTATTAAATTTGAGATGTTTGGGATCCTCAAAACCTCAGCTCCACTGAAGCTGGTTTAAATCTTTCATGAAAACTGCTAACAGTGGAGCCCATATTGTACTTAACATAAAAAACGGAGCTGAAACATCTGGACTTGACTCCTCTCTGTTCAGAACTTTTTAGTTTGTAAATTCTGTGATAACATCTACATTACCCTTATATAAAACAGGTAGCAATAGCACCTATGAAATCTTAATTGCAATTACAGAGTAAGTGAAAAGGTGTGATTATTTATAATACTGTGATACTGACTTTTCTTATGAAGACATCATGTATTCTAACGTTTTTAGAGAAATATCATAGTAACCTAAAACAAAGTACATTCTTGGATGAAACAACACAAATAGCCAAGTTACTATAGGAGATGACTATTTTTGTTGAGAGTAGGGCATCATTAAAATTTAATCCAGCTATATCCAGTAAATTGACAGGAAAGAATAAATATATGGCTGTCTGCCAAAACAATGCTTCAGTGTATCCACAAAAGAGAGGTATATGTAACCTCCAAATCAAATGTATGTATTAAATTACTTAACTACTTACCCACAGTATACCAACTAGCATCTGTCAACTTGCTGATAATAGCTTCCTGAAAGGATCCATCAGATGTCCTGGTTTCAACAATAGCTCCAACCTAAAATATAAAACCCAAATTTCCTTACCAAATTTAAACAAACAAATCAAATCACACCCACCAACTACATGATCTAGGTAAAAAAAATAATAATTCCTCCTTATTATAGCTTAGATCTTTATCATTTATGGTGCTCACATCTTATTATGTTATTTGATCCCAAAGCACATTGGCTTAAGTAAGGTAGTTATTATATTACCTATTTTATAAATTGAAAATTGCACCTCAGAAAGAGAAAATAATTTGCAAAGTCCAGAATAAAAACCCAATCTCTTAAATCTTACTTTAGAGCTTTCTCATCATATCACACTGCCTTTAAGAAAATTAAATAAGAACCATAAAAATATAAGATAACCAAAATAGTCTCAATTTTCTTTCATAGAAATATCGAATATTGGATTCAGCATTTGTATTTAAGGGACCTTTTAGATAAAGGTTCACCTGGAGACAGAAGGATGGACCAGTTGACCTTCTTTCAGCTTCCAGACCTTTGTATATCAGATAATAACCGAAGTGGTACTCTGACATAACAAAGATTTATTACATAAACAAATGGCCAAAATGGATGGAACACATAATAAAGGTATTCATTAAACTGAATTATGAAATGAACATAGTTTACTTGGTAAGTCAGAATAACATAATATTCAAGCTTACAACACTGATATATAACTTAGCAGGTATCATCTCAGATATGGCAACGATGTAAAAATCAAAGTAAGGTATTCAGTCTAAGAATTTTAAAACAAAAGAAGGGTGAAGATTTCACGTGTTTATATGTATATTAAATTATCTGATGTAAGATGCTTGACCTTCTTAAAGATACAATCATTGCAATATCACAATTTATACTAACTTTACAAATATTGAATGATTTATATTAACTATACAAATATTTGTATTTTTATTTTCTGTTTAACATTCTTTTAAAATGTTAACTGTAAAATTTTACAAATTTTACAAGTGTAAAATTCATTAAGTTATGGTATGAGTCTACAATACATTATTTTAGATTTTAAACTGTATAACATACGTACTCTTAAAGGACCCTTTACTTGATCATCTTGCACCAATTGTGTTGTATTATCCTGTTTCAGGAGTACCTGAAAAATATTTTTGCACAACAATTTGCATGCTTAAGTTTAAAACAATACGTTTATGTTAACACTGTAACAACCATGTCTTTAAGTATGCTTTCTTAGTATCCTGTGGTTACCTCTGATTATTACATTGTCTTGTATTTATGTTTATTGTCCTTCTCATTAACTGTGAGTTCCTTATGAGCCTGGGCTCTCCTTTCATTACTATAAACCCAGCAGTAGGCCAGTATCAATGCACATTATAGGCATTTAATAACTTTACTGAGTGAATGCACTATAGACAATCTATACTTTATAATGATTATTGTGTATAACTTGAAAACTAACTTGAGTACATTTTATCATAAGAAATTCTGGTTGTTATCAAATATTTTTTAAATAGGTATTAAACTTTATTGCCTACTTAAAACCAGAAATTCTTAATCTGAACAATAAGCATGATCAAAATAAACTAGGGCTCCTTTCTAATCCTCCTTCCTCCCATATAGGGTAACTATCCATAATAAAGCAATCACACAAATAAGCAAAATCAAATTCCAGGTAAAGTATATATAATAAAAACAATCCTAAAATAATCACTGTGTCAGGAAATGAGAACCACAACATTTAAAAAAGTAAAAATGTTCAAAGATTCTCACTATTTAGTAATCAAATCTTATATGGTTAGAAGGCTATTAAAACAAAAAAGAAATAAATACCAAATATCCTAATCAGAAAAGTTTTAATGGCAGATCAAAATTTAAACAAAAATTTTATAAGAATCATGGAAAACTACCACCCAAATCACATTTCTTGAGTTCAATAATTCTTAACACTTGACATGCACTAGAAACATTTGGAGTGCTTGTTAAAACACCATTACTGAACTTTACCCCTAGAGTTTCTGATTTGGAAACAAGTCAGAAAAGGGCCCAAGAATTCTCACTGTGACCAAGTTCCCAGGTGAAGCTGATGCTGCATGTCTGGGAGTCATACTTTTAGAGTCATTGCTTTAGTTCATTCATTTATTTATTCTACAAAATTTAAGAACCTGCTATGTATCAAGCACTATTGTAGGTGTCAGGGATAGAAGAAGTCAGATGTTTCCTCTTTTTGGTGCTTAATTCTGGCAGGAAAACAGATATGTAAATGAACAAAGCACACTGCAAACTGCAGGTACAGCATGATCCAATAATAACAACAATAATAATGACAGGCACATTATAAAACCTAAAAGACCACATTGAATTTCTTTGGACTGTTATTTGATGAACTACACTTTCTAGCTCATGTATAATGTTAAAAATGTTTTTATGAACAGAGATTCTTTTACATTTAAATAACAAAGACTATTAAAAACTATATTTATATAGAAAAAATTACTAGAAGGAAATAAAATGTTAACAGTGTTTCTAAAAAGTAAGCTATGAGTAATAATTCATGTGTACTTTCTGTATCCCCAAATATTATACAGTAATATATTAACTTTAACTTTTTCTGGTCATAAAAAATCTTAAAAATCAACTGATTCATTTTTAATGTTGTCTTGAAAACACAATTCCTGCTGTACTCTTCTTCCTAATTATTGAAACTGCCTCTACCTGAACATTATGAAAGGGGAGAAAAAAGATTAAAATAACTATGCTACTACATAAAAGAAAGAATAATAGAAGTATTATGAGCATGGTATTTTGATAGAAGCATTCTGGAATAATTTCTCATTTGGAGTTATTTCTCAATTTTTATATGTGCTTTTCCTATAAGTTTAGTGTATAACAATACTTTCACACAGTATAGATTCAAAAAACAATATTGATTTTCAGTCTCCCCATCTAGTTAATAAAGCTCTAATCTCTTTAATTCAGTTAATAAAGCTGTTACATTAAAAAAATACATATGCATAGATATATATATATTACCTTAACTTTCACCAGTCTTTTCACTGTTTTAATCTTTGCCTCACAGAAGGCACCCCGGTACTTGGCACTGACATCAGTTCCCACTGTCAGGTAGGCAGGCTCATCCGCCGCCTGATGAAAGGAACATAAAACTGTGAATGTCAGTACTATTTTCCCTACCTCAGCCTGAGGCAGCATTAAAAAGTTCTGTGTTTAAAGCAATTAGAACATCAAACAGTATTTGCTTATTAATATCATTGATAATTTGAAAAACCCCGAAAGCAAACATTTTATTAACAAAGTTTCATTTTATATACCAATTTTATATACTGATTTCCTGATACCATAAAATGTTTTAAAGTTGTAATTAGAAATTATCAGAAGGAAATATAATGTTTTTTTCTCCACCAAACAAAATGTCTTGTAAAAAAAATACCATTTATATAAGAAATGTAAAAATAAGAGAAAGCAAAAAAACTCTATTAAATGTCTCATAAAATTTATTCATGTATGGCCTCCAATAATTCTGTTTTCAAATTAAAAGAAATATTTCTACTAAACCTAACACTAACAATTTACAATTAACTATTTGATATAGCTGTATAAAGGCAACATTGTTTTAGATATAGTTCACCTACACAGATAAGAAAGGAAGTCAACCCTTTTGGAAAATTCACTGGCTGAAAGCTGTAACTGAAAGCTAAAGTCTGAATTCAGTTGATGAATGCAGATATGAACTGACAGCTCAACACTGTAGCCATAACTAGTTTAGCACACTGGTTTTCTTAGTACGAAAAAAATTTTCTTAAAAAATACTTTACTAAGAAATATCTACTTTTATTTTATTATAGGTACTGGGGATGTCACCCAGGGGCGCTTTACCACTGAGTCACATCCCCAGATCTTTTTGTTTTATTTTTTTGTTGTTTTTTTCTTTTTTTTTGAACTGGGGATTGAACTCAGGGGCACTAGGCCACTGAACCACATCCCCAGCCCTATTCTGTATTTTCTTTTCTTTCTTTTTTTTTTTTTGATACTGGGGATTGAACCCAGGGGCGTTCCACCACTGAGCTACATCCCCAGCCCTATTTTGTATTTTATTTAGAGACAGGGTCTCACTGAGTTGCTTAGGGCCTCGCTAAGTTGCTGAGGCTGGCTTTGAACTTGTGATCCTCCTGACTCAGCCTCCCAAGTTGCTTGGATTATAGGCATGCGCCACCACGCCCGGCTTTATGTTTTATTTTGAAAGAGGGTCTCACTAAGTTGCAAAGGACATCCATAACTTGCTGAGGCCGGCTTTGAACTCATGATATTCTTACCTCAGCCTCCCAAATTGCTGGGATTACAGGCATGTGCCACCATGTCTGGTTAGAAATATCTACTTTTAGCAAATGACCATGATCAGAATCATACTTTGAAAGATGAGAAATTTCATTCTATCATGCATTTTAATCTTCACAGTAACAAGATGACACTATTTCAGTCTGTCATTTTACCTATTTTTTCAAAAGTTCTGCATATTCATAAGTTCAATTCAACATCACTAAGCACAAAGGTAACATATTCACTTTATTTACATATTTTTAAATAGAAAACAACTGTGCTCATTTTCCAGTAAGTTTTCCCAAGTAATATTAGAGAAGGTTAGCTATGTCACTTGAAGAAAATAGGAAGATGAGAAAGTTCAGGAAAATGTTATTTTTTAGAGCTTAAAGTACAAAAACTGTGAATAAGACATGGATCAGGTACTTCATAAAGTCAAGGGCATTTACGAAGAAAGCAAACTGAAGATGAATATGTGTGACAAATAAATATCTACCCAGAAACATTCAATGGCCCCAGCACTTCACAATGCTGAGATCTTCCTTTCTTTTTTAAACATCCATGTTTCCAAGACTAGGAGTCTTCAGAAGAATGTGCATGTGTATGTGTTTTCAAGGATGGATATATGTTTTAAAATGTTTACAAAACTAAAACTAAGTATTAACTATTCTGAGTTCAGCCTTAAATTCTATAACTAGAGAAGTCTGCTTTATCCCCAAGAAAATGGTATCTCTTTTACTCAGTCCACATATTCTTTCTCTCAGAAAAGCAGGAGAAAAAAAAAATATTTTCAAAAAATTCCCCAAAGAACCAAAGCAAGACAAAAGCTCTACTTCTGCAAAGGTTGCTGCCAACACAGGAAGTGTTAAAAATACTAGCCGAATGGACAACAATTGAAAGGCTGCCCCAGCCTTTCCAAAGCGCTAACTGCTACAGGAGAGCTGACCTGACTGCATTACACATATTTCTCACCCTTTCACATGTTCTCATTTTCCGAAAGTGCTGCTTGGTAGACAAATCAATTTTAAGTAACAAAAGGATGACATTCCAAGGCACCAGCCCCAGGACTGGCAGTGTCCAGGGCACGAGGTTCAGACGAGTTGATTCCACTTACCTTCATTTTTATTGGTGATCTGTGGGGTTCCAGCTCAACGAGTTATCTTCGCTGTCGCTAGAACCACGGGGAGGAAAGACAGGCACAGGATCAGTCAACAGCGCGGAGAGACCCAGGAAAAGAAAGTAAACAAACGCCAGCGGGGAGGGGCAGAACCCTCAGCAGCCAAGGAAGGGATAAGACCCCCTAGGAGGGCAGCCAGGACGCAGGAGCAGAAAGGGCAACGAGAACCTCCCGGGCGCCAAAGGGCAGCCCGTTCCACCCCGGAGCTCGCTAGCGGCCCACCGCGCCCCCGCCTCGCTGGCCACTTTGATCCGGAATGCTTAACTCGGAGCCCCTGGACTGATCCCCTGGAAAAGGGCAGGGCACGGTCTGGGCTTCCCCGAGTCCTCAACAGGGGCGACCGCCGAGCCTCCACTCAGCCGCCCCCTGGATACCCTGACTTCGGCCCGCGCCCCGCCTCCGCCGCTCGTCCCCCTCGGCCCGCCCCGGGCCCGCGGTGGCGGCAGCGGAGTGTCACGGCGCCATTGCTCTCCTTCCTTCGCTCTGCACCATGTCAGGAAGGAGAAGCGCTCCTTCACCCGAAGGGGCAGGGGCGGCGGCCTGCTGCCCGGAGCCGCGAGCGCGAGGGGAGCCCCGCTCCGAGGAGGGGGCTGGGGGGCGGGGAGGAGGAGGGGAGGTGGCCCGGACAGGGCAGGGTGTGGGAGGGGAGGGGAGCCGCACAGCGGCAGCCGCCGCCTCCTCCCGCGCCCGCCTCAACTTTTTGTACAGCCCGGAGAGGTACCAGCCCCCCAGCCCCCAGCCCCCCGGGTCCTGCCACGGACTCCATAGAGAAGGACGCACCACGGAGTTGGGGGACGGCTTCTCCAAGCAGCCGGCTTCTCACCGCGCGGAAGCAAACTTAGCGGCGCGGCCAGCCCCACAGCCATTTTCCCGGGTAACCCGGGGAAGCGGCCGAGGAGGGGGCTGCCGCGGCGGTTCCCGCAGTTGCTGCCGCTGTTCCCTGACTTGCCACTTCTCCTGCGCTCGCTGCACCGCTTGCCTAGCATCCTCCTCCCCACCTCCAAAGCTTCCAACTGCACCGGGACCCCGGGCAGCAGCACCAGCTGCTACTGCCGCTTAGACCATTCAGTATACCCACTTCCCTTCTCCCCACCTACCTACTGCGGGTGAAGTGCGAGCTGTCAGCTCTCTAGTCCTCCACCCCACTGACCGCCGTGGGCCCCCGTCCGGGAAGCACCACTCCGGGCCGCGGCGGCAGTTCCTGCGCCGGATTCCCCACTCGCCCCGATTTACTGCCACAATCCACCAAATAACAAGCTGTTGAGCAGACTCGCTTCTACACGAACTCCTATTGGCTGCCCATGACGCCGAAGAGCTTTGGATTGGAGCTCGTTACCTGCCGTTCTCATTGGATGTAGATGTGAAACTTCACGGATTGGTGAGAAAAACAGCAGGTAGGACATTTTCCACTTATGATTGGCTTTCGTTGAAGACCAACCTTATTGGAGAATCACGGATTGAGTAAGCAAGTCCTGAGAAATGATTGGGAGGAATGACTCCGGATGTGCTTGACTGAGCACTGATTGGTGAACTGAAGGGTCAGGAAGAGCAGTTCGACACGAGGATTGGCGGTGGAGTGTCCCATGGAAACGGAACCCAGAACTGCAGCCAGAGGCTTGCACGGGGGCGGGGCAGGGTCTTTCCAAGGCGCCTGCGCTAAACCGGCTTCTCGGCGCCATTTTGTCCCGGCAGCTGTGGCCGCAGCTCTATCGCATTTTATGTTTCTGGTGTGAAGAAAGCGGAGTCTTTATCTGGTAGATTTATTTTAATGAGGCAGCCATTCACCGTTAGCTCCAGGATTGCATTCAATGAAGGTCGGTGGAGTTGCAGAGCTCTCGAAAAGGTGAGTTGTAGGCTTCGGTTGTCCGACTGACTAGGGGATGGCGCAGCTCTAGCGGCACCGACACCGGAAGTGAAGGGGCCGCAGGCGGCCATGGTTAAAGTAAGTTTCCCCGCCGTGGGCTGGTGTGGGGGCGGGGTGTAAGGGGGCGAGGTTTCCTCTCCCGCCCAGCGAGAGAGAAAGGCGAAGAGGCTCACTCGTGGTCCTGGGAGGTAATCCTGTAGACCCTTCTCTAGAGTATGAGAGGTTTTCTGGATTCTGCTCTGAGCAGTGTTTTCTCCCTTTGGAAGTGCATTTCGGGAACTTGTCATGTTTTCCACCAGAGTAGTACCGCCGTAGGGGCTTCCTTGTTAAGACTGGGAGGATATGGTTCTTTGAAACGCCCTATATTGGGGGAGGTGTTTTCCTCCTACCCTGCTATTACGGAGCTTTGAGGAAGCGAGAAGTCTCTGGCTTTCAGAATGCCAAGGAATTTACTTACCAGTTCAGAGGCTGCTACTGTGACCTTAGTCAAGATGAGTCTCTGTCACGGTGCACGAGGCTACTTAATGAAAGAAACTAGCAGTACCTCTGCAACTGAAAACACTTTTGTTGAAAGGACGTCCCCCATGGGACCTGCGTGGATATGTTCGCAACACTTTGTCTGTTAAAGCAGACAAGAACTGACATATTCTTCTAAATAGTCCACTGAGTTATTGACAGTTTTAAAGAGTGAAATTTCCTTGACGGTCTACACCGACTACATTTGCACAAGAGGATATTTTAATCAAAGCAGAATTAACTTTTTACCAAGTTTTCTCAGAATTGCTCATTAAAAATGTGAAATGTATGTCGGTATTCCTAGTCATACTTATCTGAAGAGATGCTTATCATTAACTTTAATACCTGCATATTAAATCAGTGCTGCATTAGGTGGGGCTCAAGACCAGAGAAGGTTGATTTAACAACTTTTGGGGGGGTTTATTTACCTTTTGTTTTTGGCAGTTGTGTTGAAGACAACAGAACCTCGCAGTGACAAAACAGCCTGAGGTATTACAGAGGTGAGTTCTAATATTTGTAAAGCTCTTTACAATTGAGTGAACCATCAGAAAAGTTTTCTGTGGTCCAGTAAATAAATACTAGAATGGAAGAATGGTAGTTGAAAGATGTTTTGTTTGGTCAAGGGTTCAAATAAGTCTGCTTAATTAGCTTCTGATGTGATGTTTGTAATCCCCAAATTAGGACATCCTCAGAATTGTTTACCTAATCATGTAGTTCTTATTTCTGGACTTCAGAGCACTTCATGTTTTTATGATGGAACTCTGGATATTTTGATGACCCCCTTCCCCCATTTAAAAATTTTTCAGCAGGGCACAGTGGCACCTGCCTGTAATCCCAGGGGCTCAGGAGGTTGAGGCAGGAGGATCTCCAGCCATAGCAAGGGCAAGGTGCTAAGCAACTCAGTGAGACCCTGTCTCTAAATAAAATACAAAATAGGGCTGGGGATGTGGCTCAGTGGTGGAGTGCCCCAGAGTTCATTCCCTGGTACCAAAAAAAAAAATTCACAGAGATCTTATCAATAATCATGTTTAAGAGTGAGGTGATTTTTTTTAAGGTAATTATAAAACAATAGAATATCAAATTTCCCAGAGATAATCCCCTGTAGTTATGTTACCCAACTCTACACAGTTATTATCCGATCCAGATAGGCAGTGTCAGTGTGCGTGTGGAAATTACTGAAAAACCCAAAGAAAATAAAAATTTCTTGTATTTTCTGTGCCAAATGGTGGTAATTATAATTCATGCTGTGCAGAGGGTTGTTTTTGATGATTTAAAATATCATTCTAATTGTACTTATTTTGTTGTCCATGGGAACATCAGAAATACTTTATCCATTATCCATAAAGTATCTTTCATGGCTTCATAGTGTTATATAGGACAGATGTACCAGAGTTCATAAGACCTGCTTTATAGAAGTAGAAATATAATGCCAGAAGGATTGTACATTTGAGAGTTTGGATACATGTACAACTGTTTATCAGAAAACTTGCTTGCCTTCTGATTTTATTTGTTGTCCTTTTTTTAATTGCACCCCCCCCCCCCACTCCCCAGAGCGTTCGTTATTTCTGAGATAGAATTATCACAATCTCTCTCTTTTTTTTTATTATTTTTTTTGTTGTTGTTCTCTCAAGGAGATGGAGTCTTACCATGTTATCTGGGCAGACTCTGAACTGGACTTTTCAGCAGTCCTCCTACCTCAGCCTCTTAGGTAGCTGGGACTACAGGTGCCACACCACTGCACACAGGCAGAATTGTCATAATTGTTAAGTTACCTATACAGTAAAATCTGAAAACTGTGTGGACCTTAAGGGTAATTTCTTGAAATTGTTTATTTTTTTAACTTTGGAATAGTTAAGCATTTGTCCAGTGAGGCTTTGTGCTACACAGAAAATGACAGGGCTGAGTTCAGGGTATATTTTTATGGTATAGTTGGTTGAGTATTACTACTTTGTATTTCCCTGAAGCCTTCCCTAAAGTTTCCTGTACTTACGTACATTCCCTCGGTTGCTTTTGTAGACTCTGAGGACCCTTTACATGCCTTTCACCTCACTTTCTTTGCAATTATTTGCTTCTAACCCCAGTTTGAGGATGTTCTCAAAGGCAGCAACTGTTTTTAATTACCAGTATGTTCCTGCCCTGATGTGTGATAAGATTGAATCTATATGCACAATTATGTGTAAAATATGAGAAATAAGCTAACATAACATTTTTAATAGTACTTTTGAAAATTAATGATGTCCACAGGTGCCAGGTTAACCTTCAAATTTTTTAATTTTCCAAGTACTTAATACTGAATTGATTTGTAATTATTAATAAAATACATATTTATAGAACCAAGTAATAATGTATCAACATACTTTTCCTAAGACTTTTACTCAATTCTTATTTAAGGATTTTATGATATCTTAATTGAAGGCAACTATAGATAACTATTAACTGAAAAGTTACTAGACAATTTCATAGGTATAAATGAAGGAAATTATGATAAAATTGCATGTCTTTATAACCTATTTTAGTGAACTTGATTGAGAGTATTCATTCAAGATTAAAATGTCAAATTTTAATGATGTTTCAGTTATATAAAACTATTTTTGTAAGAATATTGGGTTTACAGATTAAATAAAGATGTATAGTTAGCTGCCCTATGCAGTATTTTTTACTAAAATCTCACAGTCAGGATATCCTTGTATTTGTTTATCCATTCATATGGTTCCTGATTCTGAATTGTTTTTTGTTTTTGTTTTTGTTTTGCGATGGGGACTTGCTGTAATTCCTAGACTGGCCTCAAACTCCTAGGTTCAGATGTTCCTCTTGGCCTCAGACTCCTGGGTAGCTGGGACTACACACATGCCCCACCAAGGGTGGCTTCCATTTTTTAATTTTTAAGTAAGACTTAATCAAAGAACACCATGAGCATACTCATGGCGTCCCTCTTTCTCTGCAAAAACTTGAAAATTTTACCAATGAAAGAGTTCAAAATAATTTTTATTACTTATGATAGTCTGTATTCTAAATGTCTAAGCTATAAGATACTCAAAATTAAAAGAAGTCTTTGTCTTTCAGAATAAGACTGGAAATGAACCAGTTTTGAAAGACCTGGATCGCTCTCTGTGTTGAAAAATCCTATTTCTGGTGTGTAATTTTACTTTATCCTTAAATAATAAAGATTGGCTGTGTGTGTGTGTGTGTGTGTGTGTGTGTTTTGGAAAAATGATAGAATTTATTCCTTTGTACAGTTATTTCTGGAAATGTCAGTATATGTTGAGAATAGAACTCATTGCTATGTTGAAGGTAGCTGCTTTCCTGAAGATATAGTTATTTTCAGAGAAGTTACATAATATTTTTGTAATCAAAGCATAAATTTTAATCTTTATATGGTCTTTTGCCCTATTAGACTTCACTGATGATTTTATGGCCACATGGAGTCATAGATAATGATTTTTTTCCATATATAATTCAAATTAGAATAACACCATGCTTTAGGATTTGGAGTCATGCAGATCTGGTTACCTAATGGCTTTTCTACAAGGATCTGTGCTTTAGAAATTTACTGTCAATAAAAGAGAGAACATAATTAAACATAGAAAGTTAATCTAAATACATATTTCAAAAGATTTAAGAAAATTAGATAACTTTATTTAAAGATTTAAATAATGGCTCCTGGCAATAGCAAAGTTATATGTGCAATCAGATATAGAGATTTTTTAAGAAACACTGCTTTAAGGAAAAGCAGAAGGGCTAGGGATATACATATATGTACATGTGTATATAACTGTGTGTTTATACATACATGCATGTTTCTCCATCTGTGGTAGAAAATTTGGTTAGCATGTACAAGGTTTTGGGTTGGATCCCCAGCACCATTAAAAAAATAACGGCAGAAGGAAATTTATTTATCGGCTGGGTGCCGTGGTGTACGCCTGTAATCCCAGCACTTTGGGAGGCTGAGACAGGAGGATAGGGAGTTCAAAGCCAACCTCAGCAACTTAGAGAGTCCCTAAGCAACTCAGTGAGACCCTGTCTCTAAGTAAAATACAAAATAGGGCTGGGGATGTAGCTCAGTGGTGGAGTGCCCCTGAATTCAATCCCTGGTATCAAAAAAAAAAAGAAAGCTTTACTTAAAAAGCATTTGAACATGTAGCTATAAGGCAACATTCTAGGTGGTTGGAATATTACCAAAAAAAGAGAGAAAGAACAGTAAAATCATCTTACAAAGAAGGAGGGGAAAAAAGGAACATGTTTTTCACCTATTAAGAAAAATGCTCATTACAGATTACCTGATGCCAGTAACCAAAGTCACAAGGAGGGTGATAGTGTGAATTAACATAAATCTTTTGAAAGCAATGTTAAAGAGTCATAAAAATGACTGAATAATAACCCTTTAAATCAGTCCTAAGATAACAGACCAAAACACAGAAAATTAGCATTTTTCTTAAAATGTGAAAAACATTTCTTTTTTTCCCCCTTTTTTGTAAGATATGTGTTGTTAACTAGTGAGGTAGGACCTTTTTCCATGATTTCACTTAGTTGATTCTTATACAAGATGAGCCTTCTAATTATAGATTGATTCATGATATTTTATTTCTTATTTCAGTTTATTATATAATACTTAGTAGTAATTTGCTGCACATATTTTGCCATATAACTTTCCCTATTATTTTTAGTTTTCCTGAAGGTTTTTAAATAAATGTGGTTTAAAATGTACATAAAATATATTCTTGGAAAATTACTCCAAAATAATGTCCAGTATGATTGCAAAATTGAAGATATTGAATAGAAATTGGAGAGAGCAAGACAAGATACTGTTGAGTTAGTGTTAGCATGAAGTAAAGAACCTGAAGAGCAAAGGGAATAGGTGAGCAAGAGCTTATTAGGTTTGGAAGGGAAAGAAAGAGTTGACAACCCTTGATGTCTAATTTATTATAGGGGTATAAGAAAAAAAACAACAAATCACACTTCCAAGATTTAAGGAGAGGAAACAGTTACATTAATTGATTTAGAAAGACCACAGAGGCCACTTGTAGGTAAAAATGATACACTCTGTTTTTAAACATGTAAGCGAAAACGAAAACTTGAAATGTCCAGAAGCATCTGTCTATTCATTTGTCAGATTACTTCCAGGGTCACTGATTGGAACAGGCATTAATACAGGACCTTACGTTATTTTGACTTTTAATTTTAGTTTATTAGACTTGGCAACTTTTATTAGTTTCTTATTTCTGATTTTTTAAAGTCATTTTTGATTTTAAAAATGTGTTAAAAAATAGGTTCAGGAAAGTGAGATAATTCTCTAACTTAAGGAGAAATTAGTTTTTCATTATTGAAACAAAATAGTTTTGTGAAGACATCTTATGAAATATGTATGTTTTTAAAGTATTTAGACATATGGAGTAAAATCTCATTCCTTCCACAATGGATAAATTTTTGAATGTTTTAGTTTGATTTCAGTGGAATATACAGAGGTAACAGATACCCATTTATAGAATAGGAATATTTAGCCAAGATCTTTAAACAGCTGAAATCCAAGTAATTAACATTGTACTGTTTTTAGAAATTACTTTTTTTTAAATAGATTAAATTTTAATGTTAAGTGTAAGAAAATATTTTAATAATCAGAATAGGCCAAGCATGGTGGCACATGCTTGTAATCCCAGTAGTTTGGGAGGCTGAGGCAGGAGGACTGGGACTTCAAAGCCAGCCTCAGCAACTTAGCAAGACCCTGTTTCAAGATAAAAAATAAAAAGGACTGGGGATGTGGCTCTGCTTTGAGCACCCTGGGGTTCAATCCCTGGTACCAAAAATTTTAAAAAGTTAACTTTTAGGTATTCCTCAAGAGGAAGGGCTTGTTTTCATCAGTTAACCTCTTTCTGTTCTTCCACCACCTATTCCCCTCCTGCCCACAACACACAAATGCATGTGCATGCATGAACATGCACAAGTACACCTTTCCTTGGCCTTTTATTCTAAGGCTTTAAAAAAATGTGAGTTTGTTGTTTTTTGTTTGTTTTTTTCTTTTTTTCCCCTGTGGTTTCTCAAGAGAAAAGTTCTGATTTTGTTTCAGGAAAAAGCAAGTCTTCTAAATAATTAGTTAGGTAAATAACAATGTTAAATTTTTTTTTTTCTTTTTGATTTCATGTTAGAGTATTTGCCTGGCATGTGTGAGGCCCTGGGTTTGATCTCTAGCACCAAAAAGAAAAGAACATCATTCAGGAAGGTGGGTACTGTGCCACATTCCTGCATTCCTATAATCCCAGCAACTTGGAAGACTGAGGCAGGATTCTGATAATTTCCAAACCAGCCTGGACATTTAAGAAAGTCTCAAAATGTAAAATTAAAAAAAAAATAGGGCAGGAGATATATCTCAGTGGTAAAGTGATCCTGAGTTCAATTCCTTATACCAAAAATAAAAACAAAATAAAACAAAACAAAAAAAGAACATTCAGGAATAGCAAAGAAAAGACTTCTAGGTTTAATATGTGTAGATGTGGCCATGGAATTTAGTGGTTTAGGGTATATTTCTCTTCCTTTCTACTCCATCAGTAAAATAGAGATAATAGAATTTATTTGACAAGGTTGGGATTAGAATTACATCATTAATACATGTAAAGTGTTTATTAGAACAACACCAAGTATTTAGGTGTGGGTTCATGGTATTAATGTGAATGTTATTACATGAGTGTTATTCTAGGAGAATTTTAAATTATTATGTTACATATTTATGTTATTTCCTACTTCTTCCCTTCAGAAATCATATGCAGCAGTCATTCTCAACTGTCATGTTCCCCTCTACAAGCTTCATGTTTTTCCTGTTCCTTTTTCTTTTTTTGGTAATAGTCCAACCTCCTAGAATGTTGTCTTATCTCTACCTGTTCAAGTACTTTCAAGTAAAACTTTCTTGATAGCTCTATAGGTTTACCTATAAGTAATCTCTCCATCTTTTCTCCTGTATGATTCCTGCCACTTTCTGTATTACATTTTAACTTTTTTATGTCGTTTACTTTATCATGAAATCTTTACAGGTAGAGAGCTAGAGAGCTACACCTTATTCACCTTTGTAAGTTCAGAAGCCATCATAGGCCTTGGCACTTGTGAGTACTTATTTGTGGAATGAAATGTTATAAAATATATAGCAAGTGAAAGACGGCATTTAATGGACAAATGCATGTCAGTAAAGGTATGCTTTGTCACTGTTGTACATTTGAGAAACCCTTCATCGATGCCTTAAAATAAGCACTTGAAGTTTAGGGAATTGGGTCAGGCTCAAGAGCCTATAGGGAGTAAGAGCACTGTGGGAACTATGCGCAAATTAGGAATTTTCATTAGAATATTTTCTTTCAGAAAAGTTTCGCAGGGACTAACTTGCCCATAATAATCGGAATTTTACCATCAAAGTACATTTTTAAAAATCATAATATAATCCATGATGCTAGAATTAAGAATAGGAATTGGATATTTGTGAGGATGTTTATTTTATCCTTGGTTGCTGTGATACTGATAAGGGTTTGGGCCTTAAGGTTTAGAAGAAATGAGAATTATGGGAATTAGGGAGATAAACTGAAATATCAGAGCCATAGTAGGGATTCATAAATCTAAAGAAGCGATTCTTAGAATTTTTACAATAACTAAGCAGGATGTTGAATTGAAGAAGTATCATAATATAGAAACACTGGCTTTGAAAACCAGATGTTATGACCATAAGCCTGTTGGTTTTACTCATTACTGTGATCTCTGAGATAGTCACTGTATGAATTTTTACTTTTAGAGAATGAATTTCATGGGTTAGGTATTTATAGCTCTTAATGTTTTAAGTTATCAGTTCAGCATCATATTTTTTCAAGTAGGGAATTACTCTGTGTACTTCTCATATCCAAATCAGAAGTATCAGACACTTGATAATTTTAGCACTTAAGGAAGTAGTTGATGGTCATATTGCACAGGATCACATTCTGACAAGTTTTAACGTCCTTATTTTTCAAGGATGTTTTGTTGTTTTCTTTCATTCCTTTTTTTCCCCTTGCTGGGGATCAAACAAAGCCATGAACATGCTAAACAAGCACTTTACACTGAGTTCTAATTCTAGGCCATTTATTAAGAGTTTTGTTTTCATTGGGCATTAAAATAAATTTCAAATAATAGATAAGCAAGATTACCAACTAATTTCATTACAGTGAAGCTTCTGTTTTCTATACTGTTCAGTTTACTTAAATGTTTTCTCCTGTAATTGATTTGTTTATTTATCCATTTATTTGGTAGTGACTGACTCCAGGGCCTCAAGCATTCTAGGCAAGAGCTCTTCTGCTGAATTACATCCTCACTCCTCCCCTCTTTTTAAAAAAATTTTGTTAGGATTTCAAAAAGTTGTCCAGGTTGGCCTCAAACTTGAGATTGTCCTGCCTCAGCTTCCCAAGTACCTGGAATTACAGGCCTGTGTCACCATTCCCAGCTTCTCTGATTTTTTAATATATAATCTATTATATCAATATATTAATGCATGATTTATTTAGTAATATATAATCACACACATTTCTTGACTGCCCATGGATCTCATTTTGCTTTTGCAGGAGGAACGAAAAGATTAGATGATAACGTTTAATATGTGGTTAGTACTTTAATATTACTAGGCCTTTTAGTGTACTGTTCTACTCTTTTTTAAGACTGATAGTTTAAAAATTAAGATACAAATTAATTGGTACTGGAAAGACCTAGTTATTTCCACAGTGTTAAAGTAGGGCATAAGTAAGTCATGGAGGACGGGTATGTTTTCTTTTTTACCTTTGTTGGCTCGTGGTATATTTGATAACATGTTATTGACTCTGCTAATTCTAGCAGACCACTTAGGGGTTTTTATTAATTCACATGTAGGGTTACCTCAAGTGCTGCAGCAGGCAAGAAAAAAAAAATCTCACTTCACCCCATGGGTTCCCTCAAACCAAACTAGAATTCTTATTGTTTCTCAAAAAAAAAAAAACAAACCTTGGTTTCTAAGTTTTTATATGCCACCATACAGCTGTTTGTAGTGTTTGTATAGTTTTGGTGGCTTATATCTTGGTCAGAGGGGGCAGGGAAAAGAATTTTCATAAAAGGAATACAGCAAAACAAAAAACCTTCTTCCTGTTTCTTATTTCTCTATGTATCATGTGATACTGCTTACGTATATCATGGCAAACTTTGCTGTTTTCCTCCCAGTTTTGAACTTCTGCATTTTATTACATAGTTATGAAGAACCAGTCTGTTCCCAGTAAATACTAAAGCCGCAAAACTTGCCTCTCTGCCACTGGGTTCTTCCTGTTTTGTCAGATTTCCCATTTAGGGAAAAGAATAGATTTTAAAGTAGGCTAGCTTAAGTTGCATGTTTAAAGCTTCTCCTGAAATTAACTTTGGAAGCCATCCAGATATCTAGAGGGGGAGGAAAATGGCACGTCATGTCTCCACATAGTCATTTGTCAGAAAGCTGCATTTGGCTTTGTATCATGAGAGAAAGGATTGCCAGGAAGGAAGAGAAACTGCTTGCTGTCAGAAATTTTTAGTGTATGACATTGTGGCTTGTCTTTGGGCTTTCTGTGTCAAACATGTTTGTATTTGTGAATGAATTATATTGCCTCTGAAGGAATGGTCTGTGCTTATTTCTAATAGACTTTTTTCTAAAAATATAGAATTGCATTCAGTGACATTTGTTCCACATAATAGTAGGAACAGTTAAAATTTAGAATGTTAGAATAGAAATGTATCACTACATTGTGAATGTGGGATGTACTGTGCAGAAGTTGCAGTGGCACATACCTATAATGGCAACTTCTTGGGAGGTTGAGGTCAGAGGATCAAAAGTTGGAGGTCAGTCTTGGCCTCCTTATTTAGGCCCTGTCTCAAAATAAAATTCAAAGGAGTTGAGGGTGTGGCTTAATGGTAAGTAGAGTGCTTGCCTAGCATGTGCAAGACCCTGGGGTTCAGTCCCTAATACTGAAGAGGGATGGGTTCAGGGAATCTTTCACAACTAAAGTAGTGAGTAAACAGAACATTAAGTTAGAAATCATGAATTAGCTGTTGTAAGTGAACTCATAGTTAATACAATGTGTCAGAATATGCTTTCACTATAAACCTGAATGCATTGCAGGTAGGGGAATCTTGCAATACCAATTCTGCCAAGGTGGAACCAAGCTCTTCTATAAATTTATTTACCAAATTGACATTATGTGTTTTAAATCAAAACTACTTTTCTCCTCCTTGGCCTATCAGTAAAACAAGAGATTTTTTTTTTATTCGCAGATAAATGCACAGAGCATTTTCTATTGGACGTGCTTCTCACACAGGAAAGAAACTAATATTCACCAAGATAATGCTTCCCTCTACTTTCTGGTTTCATGAAAAATTAAGGCACTTCCTTTTTTTGAAAAAAAGGAAAGAATTAAATGTTGGTAAAACTAATTCTTCTCAAAGGTCATATTCTAAATAAAGATTACTATGCTTTGGCTTGAATAAAAGCTTAAAATTGTAAAATTTAAAAACAAAAAAGGTACACGCATGTAAATCCCAGAGGTTTGGGAGGCTGAGACAGGAGGATCGCAAGTTCAAAGCCAGCCTCAGCAACTTTGCAAGGCCCTAAGCAACTCAGTGAGACCTTGTCTCTAAATGAAATACAAAAGAGGGCTGGGGATGTGGCTTCAGTGGTCAAGTACCCCTGAGTTCAATCCCGGGTACCAGAAAAAAAAAAAAATATATAGATGCTTTTTAATCCCTGACCATTAATGAACAATTGTACAGTTCCTTATTGGGGCCCTGGCTCTTCATCCACCTTTATGTTGGAAATATTCTCCTAACACCTTTGTGTTGCTCTCTTTGAAAGTTTATGTTGAATTGTAAAATATGTGCAACTATCTGCTGCTGCTTTCCCCTTTTTTCACTCAGTTATGCACTCTCTTTGGTTACTGGGAATTGAACTCAGGGGCACTGGATCACTGAACCACATCCCTGGACCTTTTTTATATTTTATGTAGAGACATGGTCTCACTGAGTTACTTAGCACCTTGCTTTTGCTGAGGCTGGCTTTGAACTCAAGGTCCTGCTGCCTCAGCCTCACAAGCTGCTAGGATTACAGGCATGCACCACCATGCCCAGCAAGTTATACACTCTTTATTTGAGAAACATTTCTCATAAAAACAAATGAAGTTTTCTTAAATACCTCTTGCCCCTTATTGCTTCATTCTGTTTTAACCTTATAACGGAAATGTGATCTCTTAAATGCTTTTAAGTAACCTTTCTGTTGATCCTGTTGGCTTTTGATAACCTGTAACCAAATCAGTGATTCTCAAATTTTAGTATGTTCAAAAGAATTTACTTATTCCAAATATAGATTCTTGGCCCACTTGAGATCTAGTGAATTCAAATCTTTGTAGAGTTATTATGCTAGTAGTCTTCAAAACAGTTTGAGAAAGTTATTGCTTGTATTCCCATTATCAGCTAAATTCTATCCTTTTATCCTTTTTATTTTTTATAGATGAGTCTCTTTACTTTCATTTTTTACTTTTCATAAGTTTTTTCCTACTAATTATAGACATCCTTTATCTTTTCTCTTGAATTCCTTTGAGTTCATTTGCCAGGTATCCAGGAAACCATCCCAAAACCACTTCCATGTTTGTCAGATTTTATGTCTTCCCTTTCTCAAAGCACATATTTCTGGTTTAGTGTTTATATGTTCAGTGTACGAGTACATAATAATAAACATTTCTAATAGACCTTGCTAGATTATAAAACATGTCTGCTTTTCTTACTGGGGAAGAACTATAATTTTCTTGACAATGTGATACATTGTAGGTATCCAAATGTTTTCTTTGAATTTTATTGCTGTCAGATGATTACTGCTGACGCTCAAACCAGTGAAACCAACAAAAGATAGGTTATCTTTACACCTCTAATTCTCATTCCTTTTCACTTTCTGTAAGTTATCTGTATTTCCTTGGTGCTATCTTAAGAATTATCCTCCCATGCTAAATTGTCCTTGAATTCTGTTGGCTTTTCCTGTAAAAACTAAGTTAAGGGCTGGGGTTGTGGCTCAGTGGTAGAGCATTTGCCTGGCGTGTGTGAGGCACTGGGTTCGATTCTCAGCACCGCATATAAATAAGTAAATAAAGTTTTATCAACAACTAATAAAAATATTTTTTAAAAAAACTAAGTTAAAATTATACACTTCAAGTAAGGAACCCACTCTTCAGCGGTCTTTTAATCACATACACCAGCATTTACTTTTATAAGATATACTATGTTTGTATTAGGATATACATAGTGATGTTTAAATATATGGGGGGCAATAAATATAGAGTTGCATATTATTATTTTTGGTAGTGGGAATATGACTGGTTATCTTGTGTGATTTTCTGTTATCATTTTTAAATTTACCTTAGGAGAGTGAGAGGTACCATTTCATAAGTATAAGGATTTCAAATAACTTTTTTAAAGTAAAGGGCAAGAATCTTTTTCTAGTTTCTGTGTCATTTAAGAATTTTAATAGGTGATTGATGTTAAACCAAAGACAGAAATATATTTTTGGATAAAAATGAAATGCCCCTTTACTTAAATACTAACAATAAGGTAATGTTCTAGTTTAAAGAAAAAGCTTATCCAGTGCACTTAGAGCAATGTTATAAAAAGGATCCCAAGTGGCACATGTGCTCGGGTGGTCTTAGATGCCCAGTTGAATTGAAAGGATAATACTTTTCATTTTTATGTTTTGATTATTTTTTCAAGTCTGGTTTATTGTGGTACAACTGAATACAGTAATTATACAGTATTTATAGATACAAATCTCTGAATCTTGAAAAACTTAGTCTTATAACTAAATATAATGAAGATAGAAGACATTTTCATCATTAATGAAGAATAAGGCAAGTTTCTGTAATTGCTCTTCTTGCCCCATGAGAATTATTGATGTTTTTCTGATGCTGTAAGTTTTGCCTTTTCTTAAATATCACAGTTGTAATTAAACAGTATGTATGAGTCGCATAGCCTTACTTTTTATTTTAATTAAACACCTGTCAATAGGAACACTGAGTTATATGTTGTATTAAACTTCATAAGAAATTGGTGAACTGTTTTCAAACTCAGCCATACCATTTTACTTTATAGCATCAATCACCATTCCTTTTAGTCTGCATCCTCACCGGTGCTTGGTGTGATTAGTCTTTAACTGTACACTATCTAAAGTTGAGTGATAACTTATATAATTTTAACGTGCATTTCCACAATAGTGAAAAGCATCTTTTCACATATGTATTTGTCTTCCATATCTCTTTAGTGAATTGCCTGGCTCTTTTGACCATTTTTTAAAATTGGGGTATTTCATACTGCATCATTTTGAAAGTTCTACATGTGCTGTGCCACAAGTCCTTTGTTAGATGATTTGCAAGTATTTTTCCTAAGTCTTTGCTATTTTGTCATTCTTATAACTTTTTAGTAGAGTGCAAGTTTTTAATTTTGATGAAATTTTATAATTTTTATGGATTATGCTTTTTAATATAGTATGGATGACTTGTTCTTAAAGCCAGTGGGAGATCTTGTTTTCTTCTAAAAGTTTTATAGTTTGACAATACTATCTTAATATTGCAATATACTGCATTTGCTATACTTATACAACTGTGAAGAAACAACTGTGCAGAGTAAGAAAATATTCAACTTTAAGATTTATAATTTGAGGTACATTTTGATCCGTGATCACTTTTGAGTTACTTTTTTTTTTTTAAACATTTTTATTAGTTGTTGATGAAACTGTATTTATTTGTTTGTGGTGCTGAGAATCAAACCCAGTGCTTCACACATGCTAGGCAAGCGCTGTACCACTGAGCCACAACCCCAGCTTGAGTTACTTTTTGTACAATGTGTATTTTTTTAAATTACTCTACATATGGATGTAGCATCATTTGTTGAAAAATCACTATCCTTTCTCCACTGATTTGCCTTTTCATCTTTGTTAATCAGTTGGTATATTTGTGAATCTGATTTTGGACTCCTTTGTGTTCTATTAACATTTTGTCTGCAGTATAAGAATAAGACAGGGGTTTTTTAGGTTTTTTTTGTGTGTGTGTTAGAGATCAAACCCCAGGACCTTACACATACTAGGTAAGCACTACCACTGAGCTACGTCCCCAGCCCCTTACAAGTCTTGAAGCCAGATAGTCTCTATACTATTTTGTCTTTTCTAATTGCTTTTCTCATACAAATTTTAGAAACAGCTTATTCATTTCTACCCTTCTTGCTATATGTGCCTCATGAGTATGTGATTAGGCTTACACTGAATTTATAAGTATCTTTGCAATTGACATTTTAACCATACTTGGTCTTATCAGGATGACCTTTAATTATTCTGTCATTCTAGAACTTAATATAAAAATCATGCCTAGCTGGGCATGGTGGCACACACCTGCAATCCCAGCGACTTGGGAGGCTGAGGAGGAAGATTGCCAGTTCAAAGCCAGCCTCAGCAATTGAGCAAGGCCCTAAGCAACTCAGTGAGTCCCTGTCTCTAAATAAAATACAAAATAGGGCTGGCGATGTGGTTCAGTGGTTAAGCATCCCTGAGTTCAATCCCTGGTTCAAAAAAAATAAAAAAATCATGCCTAAGTTTAGTTAAATTTCTATCTTTACATTTTTGTTGCCTTTTTAAGTGGTACATAATCCTTGTATAGATGAAATTGTAAATTACTCAGTTATTTAAAATGACAAAGCCAGACTGAAACCTGTATCAATTTAAAAACTATATCCTGGGTTTAATTTAACAATACTAGCTTTCTTAAACTATACTGGGGTGATTATACTGGGGTAGACTGGAAGCCTCCAGCTTCCTTTATCAAGAAAAATTCCATTGATGTGCTTCAGTAAATGAATTGATCCTACAAATATTACATTTCTCAGCTCAAGTTTTCCAGAAATATAGATAAATCACACTGACATTTCTAAACCAGTATTTTTTAAATAGCATGCCTTATTTTGTACTTTTACTAGGAATTATTTCTGTAAGAGGTATACTGTGAGAGGGAAGAGGGCAGAGAAAATGGAAATACTGGGGGTTGAAATGGAGCAAATTTTATTACATGCATGTATGACTGTGTCAAAAAGATCCCCACTATTATACTTAACAATAGTGCACTAGTTAAAATATTTTTTAAAAAGACATGTGCCTTAAGCATTTGAATGCCTGACTCCTTGGCTCACCAGTTAAAGTAGGAAGACATCTTTGGTTTTTTTTTGTTTGTTTGTTTGTTTTTTAAACAATTTCTAGTAAAATGCAGGTCGGGTACCTATAGTCTGGGGGGCTACTATAGACAATGTAGATTCATACAAATGGTCTCAGTGATAGAACCAAAGCTTTACCTAGGGTTAGGAGCAACTGCACTGTTACTCATTTTGTATCTTGGATTTCTTTAAAGTTGACATTTAAATAGGAAACATGTAAAGAGGACTTTTGGCAAGGAGAAATGTGATCATTTTTTAAGGCTTTTTGTGGCAGGTCAGTGGGAGTCATTAGGAAAGACCTGTCAAGAAATAGCCTAGGCACACAGTATGAAAGTAAATTCACAATAGGAAAGTAAAATCTACATCAAGTCTGGATTGCATTTCCAAAGGTACGATATTTAAAATCAGAGAAACATTAGGAGTTAGTATTACATATCAACATTTTCCTTTAGGTATTTCTTCTGGTTTCTTAGCATTTTGATATGCTAAGATATTTTTATAAAATGAAAACATTGTAATTTAAATTTGCTGCTTACCTTGTGAAATTTATTCCAATGTTTCCATCATATTAATGACCTGTGACTTCATTTTTTAGGTCCCTTTAGGAGTGACAGAAATAAGAACAGATGGATTGTCTTATCAGATAAGTTATTTTACAGCCTAAATACATTATATTATGTGGAATCTCTAAACCAGAACTTTGTTCTTTAAAACTTTTTTTTTTTTTTTTTTTTTTAAGGTACCGGTATCCAGATGATTTACAGCAACAAGGTATTCAATCTTAAAATAAACAAACATTGTATTCATGTCAAAGTAAAACATATCAGCTTTTTTTCCCCTTGGAGACTGGCCATTTTTCAATGGTATGATTAAGGAATGCCCCTACAATAGAATCTAGACTAATAATGAAAAACTCATGTTTTTCTTTCATAATAGCTATCAAGCTAGGTGTATGTTTTAAATTCATCTGATATTATGGCAAACTTATATTTCTTTAGTACCAGTGTTTTTTGAAAAGGGTTATTAGCTGTACTGATAGGAATTAAAAAATTTGTAACCATAGCAAAGTAAGTGAAGATTTAGGACTGGTCCTAGTTGACTGAGGGAGAGTCAATGTCTGTCTAAAAATAGATCAAATTTAGTATTACTTGTGTGTTTGTCCAAGGCCAACACACGTCACTTTCTGCTATGTATGAGTTATAAAATGTAGGAGGTAATTTTTATACTATAGAAGTCATGATATCACAATACTGGTTTTGAGTTGTTAACTCCACAGATGCTCAAAGTCCAGCAATACCCTGCAGCTAAACTCTCAGTGACTAGATTACCTTCTTAGGAAAGCACAACAGTTGAATGGAGTGATGCTGGCATGAACCCAATAAAGGGTGTGTAGTCTCAGCTTGTGTAGTTCAGATTGTTCCTGTTCTGAGTACAGCTGTAGTTTTTTCACACCACAATTTTGATTTTTTCACTTAGTTTTATTTACACAGTACTTTTATGTATATTCTTTCTTAGTTTTGGCATAAAAGCTGTTGGGTGGGTGTCTGGTTTTTCTTGTTAACTACAGATAAAGACCACGTGACAACAGAAATCCTTAAAGCCACTCCTCTTTACCACAATAAAAAAGAGCAAAATGTTTTTGACTTCTCAGATAATCTGTCTTTCTAAAAATATTGAAAACATCTTTCTTCTGCATCACAACTACAGGTCAAAACTGGCTGATGAACAAGAACTGAAATGAATATGATCTTTAAATACTGAATGAGATAGAATGGGATTCTGATCTGAATTCATCTTATTCCAAAGCCTCGTTTTATAATATTTTAACAATAAGTAAATGTCATTGATTATCCCTCCAATTATGTCAAGCAGATATTAACCAAACTTCAGTGGCTACAAGACAAAAATTTAATGAAAATTGGTCAGTGACTATGTGTAATCCATAGAGCTAAAGTTACATGGGGCTGTTATAGAAATTTTATAACAGAATAGATGCTGAAGTAAATGTTACATGTTATCATCATCTGATTCATCTTCTTCCTTCAAAGATTCCTGTTAAGATAAAAATGTTTACAGTTGATTAATATCATTATGTTCCC
This sequence comes from Glaucomys volans, assembly GCA_020662805.1. Taxonomy (NCBI): domain Eukaryota; kingdom Metazoa; phylum Chordata; class Mammalia; order Rodentia; family Sciuridae; genus Glaucomys; species Glaucomys volans. The sequence goes on along the minus strand of JAJEJO010000580.1, from coordinate 217,226 downwards.
ACTTATTAGCACTCATTAAAAATTTATCTAAAAAGCATATAACTGAAAAATGAGTACTTCCTTAGAATATACCCAAGTAAAGGTAAAGGATAATTATAGGCAATGCCTATATCCTTGATAAAATATATACAAATGAAAGCATTGTATCTCCTGAAAAATGTGTACTTTTCACCAAAAAAAAATCTGTAACCAGGATGCAACTTTATCTCCACTGGACATAACCTAGAAAATGTCTGTACTTAGTTCTATTCTTCAGTGTTTCATAGAAATCAGGTAAGTTACTTCATTATCAATACATGGTTTTAATTAGAAGAGTGTTTAATGCTGAGGCTTACCTTAGCATATTTCTCTGCTTCTTCCCTTATATCTTTTGGAACAATTTCATGTCTTCCTTTAGTTACTGTAAATTAAGGCATGTATTTCATTGAATTAAAAATGAGTATACTGTGATTTACAATATCAATTTACCCAAATCCATAGATACTATGATTGTTCATCTATAGTACCATGAGTAATAACATACTTTCAACTAACTATGTGTTTCCTCCATGTCAGACTAAAGGTTGCCAAGCTAAGCTATTTTGGAACTGAAAGTAAATCATGATTTATGAATCCTTATAGCATGATTAGATTTTGAAAACAGCCTAGCCTTTAAGCCCTAGAGTTACCATGCTAGTAGGAAAAAAGGGGTATTTCTCAGTAATATATGAAACAGACGTTTCAAAACAATGAACTCTTCAAAACTTTGGTCAATTATTAAGCAGAATTTTCCCTTTGATTGACCACCTATAAATTGTGTTTTGGCTTTCTTTATATTAAAAAGGGAATCCCGTGGTTAATTAAGTCGAGTATAAGTGTGTCCTAGAACAAGTAAATGTCCAAAAGTAACTTACGTTCACCAACCCAACTGAGCTCTAGTTCAAAAGCTTTATCTTTAACTTCATCATGTACTATGTAAATTCTAGAACAAAAAAGAGAAATTAGTGATCACTTGGTCACCTCCAAACACAGAAGTTTAAGTACCCAGTCAGTACAAACCAGAATGCCCATCTCTATTTACAAAATTATATATACTTTCTATAGTTATGTACATTAGAAAACTACACAATAATTGAGATAAAATGAAACACTTGCTGTCTCTCAAATAATGAATACATAGGATCCAAGTTCAGTTTATTTTGGTACATTGTTTTAAAAGTCTTAACTATAAAAGACATCTCAGAATAGGTTCAAATAGAAAACATTCATTATTCATTGTTTCTTATCAGGATATTTATTTTTTCTATTTACTGGGCAAATATATTAAAAAACCAACTTATCACATGATGCTTTCCTTGACAAGTTTTTCAAAACTTAATAGATTGTCTCAAAACTATGATGTTCATTTATCCTACTACATTTCATCAAATTTTGAATTGTGACCATGTTTTTACCTTTTCTGAACTTTCACTTTGTTTCAAACAGTGAATTACTGAATTTGTGAGCGAATCTTAAGTTTAAAATTACATTCATACTGGTAGTTGTTCTGTGATTCAATATAAAATGTCTCAGCCGGGCGTGGTGGCGCACACCTGTAATCCAAGCGACTTGGGAGGCTGAGTCAGGAGGTTCGCGAGTCCAAAGCCAGCCTCAGCAACTTAGCGAGGCCCTGAGCAACTCAGTGAGACCCTGTCTCTAATAAAATACAAAATAGGGCTGGGGATGTGACTCAGTGGCTGAGTGTCCCTGAGTTCAATCCCTGGTTCAAAAATAAAATAAAATAAAATAAAATAAAATAAAATAAAATAAAATAAAATAAAATGTCTCAAAACAAGTAAAAATCAACTAACTGACTTTTTACTATTTTTCAACACCTTGTCCATTCATTTATAACAGTTTATATTCCACTAAGTGGCTCTCTCACTGAAGCATGTTACAAATTCAAACAAGGAGGCATTGTAGTATGACAAAGTAACAGAAAAGTATCAAAAGTTAAGTATCAAAGTAAAGTTTTACTTTCTAATGCCTTACACACTTTCAGAGGGTTTCTAAAGCCCTGCTGTAATATAAAAGCATCTTATATGATTAAGGGATAGCTTTTCTATAGGGAATCACTAGATGTCTACCAGGATACCTAAACATAATAGTGTTAAGAGCTGACTTCAGAAGAACTTCAAATGATTGGTTCTGTAAAAGACACTACTCAATGTATCAAGCTAAAAATGTAAAATTCAATGAAAATATATGGAGAATGGCTTCTACTTGCTTCGCAACTCAATGAGGGCAGAAAAGGAAGGGGTACTAATGTTAGCAGGAATGTTGAACAATGAAGACAAAACCACCAGTTTGGAAGAGATTATCATTTAAATTACATATTTAAAATTATGTAATTGAGACTTCTGGGATTTTTTCCTTGCACATACTATTAGATGTAAAACCTGAGACACTGTTACACTAAGAGGTTACTCATTAGACCTTGTTTGTGTTTTAATGTGGAATGGAGGTGCTGTGAAATCTCAGATATTACAAGTTTTAAATTTGAATAGCTGGCTACAAAGCCAGTATTTTATTGGATTTTTTAAAATAGCAAATGCATTCTTCATTCTAGACTTATAATTTTTTTTTAAAACATTGCCACCTACGTTTATTGACTGTTTTTGCTTAATATTTAAAAATTATTTATATGCTACTTTTTAATATAAATCATTCAGGTTTTAAAGTATCACTTTTTTGTATGGGGGAGGATGTTATCAAGGATTGAACCCTGGAGTGCTTAACCACTGAACCACATCCCCAGTCCTTTTTTACATATATTTTTTGAGGCAGGGTCTTGATACTATTTTTCTAGGGCCTTGCTAAGTTGCTGAAGCTGCTTTGAACTCACAACCCTCCTGCCTCAGCCTCACCAGCTGCTGTGATTGCAGATGTGCACCTATCTTGTTCAAAGAATTTTTATGATAAACCTGAAAGTGAAAAACATCTTTCCCAAAGAAACAGCAGCTTACAAATGAGCCAACTTTATGATAATTAGGTATAAAGTTTGCAAGGCTGAGGGTGCATACCTCAGTAATAGAGCATGTATGGATGGATTCAAGTCACAGGACCACAAAAAAAAAAAAATAAGAAAAACTTTGTTCAAGGCTATTTTTTAAATTAATTATTAATGGAACTTTGAGTTTTGAGAAGTTGGAAACTAACAAATGAAGCTTTATTATTTGATATCAAAAGGTCTGTTACATCCTCCTACTTTAACTCCTATGCCTAATAGTTCATTTTGTCAAAAGGTGTAGTACTTTTCCACTCCATTCATTACTACTAAATGTAACCTACTGAAAAATAAGGGTATTCGTGCTGAGGGTATAGCTCACGTTTAACATGTGCAAGGCACTAAGTTCAGTTCCCAATACAGAAAGAAAAAAGATTTTCTTCTTAGCGGGTATTCTGAAAATTTTATATTCACCTTCTAAAAATTATATACTAAATTATTTTCAAATGAAACAGCCTCTTAAAACTTAACAGAAAAACCACGAGTTATTCCAACTTACATTTTTGCAACTTCTTTAACAACATCACGGCAGGTCATTTCTTTCATCTACAAAAAAACCAATATGTACCATGAGATAGATTCTTGGGTCTAAAACCAAAGAAGATAACCTAAAATCCAGAAAAGACCAGACCATAAGTTTTCTGATTCACAATTTAATATTTTTCAATTAACATGCCAAATAGATATTCTAATTTTGTGTTAAATTTTAAAATTTAGAGGCCTTTATGAATGCATTCATAAGCAGACCCTAAAGTTTAAAAACTTGGAGAGAAAAAAAATCTTATTTCTTTTTAGCCAACTTATTTAATAAAATGCCAAGAAATGATATTAGATAGTAGATACCTATGAAACAGAAAGATGAAGAAGAAAAATTGTTCCTGAGGGGTATCAAGGAAAGCTTTCAGAAAATATCAGGATTGAAGCAGGTTCTTAGAGCACAAACTAGACTGGATTAGATTTCAAGGGAGATAAAAATGTAGCCTATAAAGCAAAAGAGGGAAGCCAAAAGCTTATTTACACATGTTCTTTCAGTTAATATCTGGAAATCAGAGTAGGAAAAAAAACTGTTTAATGCCCAGCTGAGCAACATATACATTTGGATGTAACCAACCAACATGTATATGTTTGAATGTAACCAGAACAAAAATTTTGTTACAATGTTTGACCATACTAGCATTTCATATTTTGGATGTCAGAAGAAGGTCGGAAAGTGGTGAAAGATACAGAATACTTTTATAGTAGTCCAAACTTGAGGTGTGTTTCAACTACTGTCATTAAATCGGGTTCATTATTTTATTTATTTATTTATTTATTTATTTTTTGCTGTCTCCTGCTTTATTGACAGGAACATTGTTAAAAAAATGTTCTCATAATTCCTTAATTTAAAAAAAATTTTTTGTTTAGAAATCTGCGTGTTCAAGCTGTGTCTGCAGGACGACACGAGGAAGCAAAAATCATTAGGAATACTAATCTTAGGAAATAGACAAATCCTATCACAGATACAAAGGGGCAAGTGAGATGAACTACTTAAAATATGCATGGAGACTAAATTTAAGAGAGCTAAGGAACAAAATCATCATGAGTTTTTACAATGTGGATTTAAAACCATTTACAAAAGACATTGAGATTACTGAGGCAGTTCCCTTACAGACCATCAGATATCAATATATAATGATGGTAAGATGAATGCTTAATTAAGCATTTTAGGGATGTAATATGGCTACAACTTTGTTTCAAATAGTTCAAGGGGAAAATGTATGGATAAAACATGGAAAAATAATGGCTTTGTCTAAGTAGAGGTGTAATATTCTATTTTCAAATGCTTATATTTTTTCATGTTAAATCAGGGTGAAAGAAAATCAATTTTCATATTTTACCCTTACTAGTAAAAGTTCTGTAGTTGGTGAATTAATTGCATCCTACACAGTCAAACTTAAAATGTGTTTTTCCAGGTATGCTTAATTAGCAAGTGTTTTTATGTATGTTCACAAAATATTTTTTTGGTAAATAGGTCATCAGAAGTAAAACAGGCTAGAAACAATGATGTACAGCAAGAGGTGACAACTTCTTTCAATAAACGACCAACAGTAAAAATTTTAGACTTTATTAAAAGTAGCCATAGATTGTACCTGTAATCTAATAAAATTTACTTACAAAAGCAGGCAGTGGGTCAGTTTTCAAAACTTGATTTAGTAATACATGCCTTTAAAGTATAAGTTCCTCAAATGAGATGATTTTTCTAAACTTTCTATCTGGAATTTGTTGTTTTCTCATCTGTTACTTCGTTTAACCACAGACAAAAGCAATAGTTGACTGCTATTTTACACTCCCTTTTTCTTTGGGGTGGGGAGATTGGTTTGCTAGGGATTTAGCCCAGGGGGGCTCAAACCCTGAGCCATAGCCACAGCCCTTTGTTTTTTTTTAAATTCTGAGACAGGATCTCATTAAGTTGCTTAGGGCCTCTAAGTTGCTGAGGCTGGCTTTGAACTCCCAATCCTCCTGCCTCAGCCTCCTGAGTCACTGGGATTACAGGTGTGCATTACCAGACCCAGTTATATTCTTAATTTTCTGTTGTCACACAACACTCTGGAGGAATGTAAACAACAACAAAAGAAATAGTATTGAGAATAGAAACCTAACAACTGCATCAGAATATGTGACATAAAACAAACTGGTTTACTCTTAAACCAGCTTATTCTGTGACCCTAACCCATGTGTTTAGCCTGGGGTTGGCCTTAGGCTAAGTGATCTCTCTAAGGTCCTTTTCTCAACTTTACTAAAATACCAACATGAACTAGATTTCTGGATTTGGCATTAAATGCAAAACACTAATAAGTGCTTTCTAGAACTGTGCTTTAAATAAGTTCAATGAATAAGTCAGGTTGTAGTTTAGCATTCATACATACTAAAAATATATGAAATTTTATCTCTATAAAACCAAAACTGATTAAGTCATATACTTGTCTTTTAGGCAAGGATCTGACAAGCAATAAAGATTTTATGGCTCTTATTTCAACATTAAGTTAACTGCTCTACAGCTAAAACAAGAATTATGTTTTTCTTTTTTTTTTTTTGAACCAGGGATTGAACTCAGGGACACTCGGCCACTGAGCCACATCCCCAGTCCTATTTTGTATTTTATTTAGAGACAGGGTCTCACTGAGTTGCTAAGAGCCTCGCTAAGTTGCTGAGGCTGTCTCTGAACTCACGATCCTCCTGACTTAGCCTCCCAAGTCGCTTGGATTACAGGTGTGCCCACCATGCCCGGCATAAACTTTTCATTCTAATAGCTGAACTTCTGGCTCATGAGAAAATAGAAAGTAGGTAGTTTTAACAGGACAGGCTTCATGCCTTGTCTAGCTAGGAATAAAGAAGCAGTGGGGTACAACCAGACACTTTAATAGATGACTTGTAAACATAAAAGCTATGTTCCAAAGAAAGAAATGACAATAGGAAAAAATACTATATATAATTTTTTTAATGCAGTTAGTTGTGACATTAACTCAAATTTTATATCACTAGAGTTTTTAAGCTCTAGGGATCCATGAATATGGGCTTTATGAGGATTTTGTACCATTAAAAATTAGTTTGTATTTTTTTGACTTAAGCGTTTATAGCAGTCATCACAAGTGGATTCATGATGCAATTCAGATAACATGTTACCAGCTTTCCTATTCAACTGCATAGCAACTCCATAAGGCTCTGCTCTAAATATCAAGCTGTACTATATCCTTGGATTAAGAAGTATAGTTTAGAGTGATAAATTTCACTTTTAGCAGAACTTAAACATTTAATATGTGTTACCTGAAGTTTTTCTATTTCTGTCTTTGCAGCTTGCCTGGCTTTGCCAATGGCACAGCCCCAATAACCCTATTTTAAATAAAAAGAAAAATAATCATTCAATTAGTATACTATCCCACATCATTAATAATCACTATTGTTTCCATTTAAAAATTAATGAAAGGATGTTAATAACTTAAAAGCAAGTGTGGGGATCAAAACCAGGCTTTGCATGTGCTAGGTAAGTGTTCTACCACTGACCTCCAGTTCTGTATTCAGGGTTTTTAAAAAACATTTTTAGTTGTAGACCTTTATTTTATTTATTTATTTATTTTTCATGGTACTGAGGATTGAACCCAGTGCCTCACATGTGCTAGGCAAGCACTCTACCACTGAACCCTAACCCCAGCCCTTATATTCCGTTTTACGACACTGCTAATATTTATAGTAATGAAGGAATCACATTTTAAATATTCACTGTGTATTTTCTCTAGCATATGGAAGCCACAGATTTTTCCTATTGATAAATAAGAAAACATCCCTTGAATGAGTTTTAAAGAAATTTTATATGATTCAAATATTAAACTAAGGAAATGCTATTAAACTACAATAGAATTTTAAATGATTCAGATTACTCACGTACGAAACACCTGATGGGTCAATCATGTAGAGTTGTGCACCATCATTCACACTGTAAGATCCTAACATGAAACTGCATTTAAAAAATTGTTTGAAAAATTAATACCATAAAAAGTAATTTTTAAAAACTTGCAGCAGTGAAAACATAATCATAGTTTCTATGATAAATTACTAACAAAATTCAGAGTAACTTCTTTGGTATGGTGGTTTCAATTAATAAAATCTAGTATATACTATAGATTCAAGGTTCATGTGGCTTTTTAAGTATGTATTAAGCTTTCTGATGAAACTATCTTGGGAAGTAAGAGTAATGATAAGTGAAAAACAGAACTAATGAGAAGGTCTGAGAAGGCATCAACACTCAAAAGCCATGGGGATAAAATTCCAGACTGAAGATCAACATTTTCAGTGCAATTTTTCCCACCCTTTGTTTCATTTCCCAGTATTTCTCCATTTTTTTGCAATAGTCAGAAATGGCTCCATTTTATATGCTCAACAAATTAAAATTATGCTATTAAAGGATCATATGAATTACTGATTTTCTGAAATTGTGATATATTTTCTTGGCTTTGGAGAAGAGGTTACCAGTCTCATCTTACCTCTTACATTACAGGCAGTAAATATTTTAATAGTCAACTATCCAGTTCTCACCCTTTCCATCATTTACTTCCATCCTCCACATTAGTATGACTTATCTTTCAGAATACATATCCAATTGTCATTATTTCAAAACCCTTCAACATTTCCTTTATTGGAACTCCTTGCCATGGAGCACAACTTCTGTATGATTTGGCCCTTCCTACATCTGCTGTATTGTCTCTAAAACCTTATACTGTGTACACTAAGTACCCTTGACTCTTACCTGAAATGACCATGTAGTCTGTACTTTCTTACCAGTCCCTTTGCATGAAATAGTCTTCCCCCATCCCCCTATTTCTCATACCCCTTTCACTTGCCACCTCTCCAGAAATAGCCATTTGTTGTCTCATTACACCTAGTATACACTTCAATCATATTGCCTCTAAGGTTCTTCATCCGTGTCCGTACATCCATGACTGACTCCTAGCATATGCACAAGAAACTACTATTCTTACTCCCTTAACCACAGAAAAGTAACTGATGAACCAAGAGCTCAGCTGAAAGATCAAAAATGAAAAGTATTTTGTATTTTATATAGTCAAAGTATTTCAGAGTAATTTAAGTGAGAATTACCAATGTAACAAATTACTCATCATGTCTAATCTATTGCCAATAGAATAAAAGCTTTTCTCTAATGTCTTCCTAAGCAATTTAAATATGGCTGATTCTAGATCTTGTGGCAACAGAATCCCCACTTTTTTCAAAAGTAAACATACCAGCACTTTACCTTAACAGGTATAGACACTGTGCCTGATAAAAATTATGAAATATGATTTTGTATGGATTCATTACAGACTGTTAAAACTCCATTTAAAAGCATTTTCCCTGAATGTTTAAAGTATATCTGATGGATACTAATGAGAAGATCAAAGTATAATTAGCTATCTAATGTCAACATGGAATATGTTTAAAATCAGTACACAGTTTTCTGAGAATAGAAAAGTCTCAGCACCAGAGCATTACAGTCAGTCATATGTTTATTATGACCTCAAATCTTTTATGCTCCCTTTCATTATTCAAATAGTTCTTTTGTATACTTTTAATATCAGCCCTAATACTTCTTGGTAACAGTTTGTAGTTTGAGGGTATAAAAGGCTAACCTGCTGGGGAAAACTGATATGTTAGTACAGATCTGACTTTTGAGAATCTCAATTTCGTACCTGCAGCCAAAAGGTCTAACAGCACTGTAGAGTGTATAAGCATGTACATACATGGCCACTCTGTCAGCAAGATGCTATGAGGAGGAAAAGAGAAAACCTTATTAATACATTTCTTTTGCTGTTCAAAAGGTTCCTTGTTATTACCAACTTACTTTTAGTGGAATGTTGTAGCCAAAGTTGGATCTGAAGTTGGAAGCTTCTTCTCTTGCTATGTCTGCTAAAGAACGTGCATCTGCCAACAAACCTGCTACAGCCTGAGGAAACAAAGTACCAATTTAATACATTCCTATCACAAACCCAAAAGGATATTGATTTATAGGTTTATGTAATAGTGCTTTAACAAGCATCACATTTGAAATAATGTCTGCCTTAAAGGTCTTTATGGGGCATTTTGATGCTTGGGCATGGAATTATACTTTGGAAATTCACTAAGTATAACTTCAAGTTGCTATGATGAAAAGTACTATGAAAAATCAAGGAGGAACATGATATGAGTGTGGCAGCATCCAATGAGATTCCAAAGTGTACGAAGTTGTGCAGTGTACAAATTAATAAATGTAGTTTGTTTTGGTTTTTGGTTATTTATTTGGTACGGCAGAATGAACCCAGGAGTGCTTTAAGACTGAATTAGCTTTTTTTATTTTTGTTTTTGTGACAGGATCTGGCTGTTAGTTACAGCCTCCCTAAACTGCTGAGGCTAGTCTTAAACTTGCAATCTTCTTCCTTTGGCCTCCAAGTTGCTGGGATTACAGGCATTTGCCACCACATCAAGTGAAACGTATTTTTTTCCAAAATGAAATAAAAATTATTCTCATTTTCTTAAAAAAAAAAAAAAAATTTCTTTGCATTTTTTCCCCTAACAGCTACTGTGTTTTTAAGACATATACTAAGTTATTTAGACTTAAAATAAATATTACTTTTTACTAGTGAAGCCATGAAAAATAAATCACTGGAACATTTAAGGTGCTATTAACCAATAAAGTTTGGAAGCTAAATAGCTTAGATTTACAGAATTGAAAAGTGGCATCAGGATCTTTAATATCCTTCTGTGCTACTGTGACCTAGTAATAGCAATTCCTAACATACAGAGCACTTGATTACATGACAAGCGTTTTCACATAATTATTTTTAACCTCAACAATTATTTTAACAACTGTAGGACATTAGTAGTAGTAATAGTCTGCAGACCAGGAAATGGGTATTTAGAATAACTTCTCCAAGGTTACCCAACTCAGTAAATTTCATCATTAAAAAAAATCACCTGTTGCTTTGAAGAAAACTGTGAAATCTAATATTCTCAAATTACTTTGAAAAGAATCTATTTTATCTAACCTCCTTCATGTTTAAAGTTTTACCAATTTCCTTTTATAAGAAATGCTGCCGGGCGTGGTGGCGCACGCCTGTAATCTCAGCACTTGGGAGGCTGAGGCAGGAGGATCGCGAGTTCAAAGTCAGCCTCAGCAACTGAGCGAGGCCGCAAGCAACTCAGTGAGACCCTGTCTCTAAATAAAATACAAAATAGGGTTGGGGATGTGGCTCAGTGGTGGAGTGCCCCTGGGTTCAATTCCCAGTACCAGAAAAAAAAAAAAAAAAAAAAAAGAAAAGAAATGCTGTCAGCTTCTTAGATTCATCTAAGAAATGGGACAAATTTAAAAATTTGAAGAATAAATTTTTCCATCACCCAAGTTTTCCCCCCAAAATATACCTGAACTTTTCTACTAAGTAAAAGAATACATAATTTGCCTCCTACCAGCTAAGGTATAATCTGACAAATTTTATCAGAACACCTCAGTTTCACTGACAATAATAAATCTGTTCAGGAGAGAAACAGCATTCAGAAAAAATCATCTTTGAAGAAGCAAAAAAAATAGCCTTATAAGGTTTGCTGATTTTATTTTGCTGAACCTTTTTTGTGTGAGTGTGCATGCAACCCTTCATCTCAATTTAGGAATACCAAAGCTATCAGCAAAAGACATGAGTCTCACAATGTGTCACTGCAGAATGGGCTTTGGAGTAACAGACCCAAATTTGAATCCCAATTTTTTCTACAAGCCATACATCTTTTTTCTCATCTGAGTACCTTCACTTGATTGTCGGGGCTAAGATAATTTATGTATCTGGTACACCTGTAGTCTCTCTTCCTTGCCTTTTCCGAAAGGCAGCTGAGTTAGAAACATTTCTTTTTGTTGGGAGGGTGGTAGTTCTTACTAGAAAAAGTCTGGCATCTAACTAGGATGACTTCAGTACATACTGGTAGTGTATTTATGGCTTAGCTTGCACTTGTGCAGAGCAGTCATTCAGACAGCTTGGATACCTGCAGGTAATAACTTACAGTGATGCCCATGAAGCCATTAAAAAGGATGTGTTCACTTTTTTTTTTTTTTAAACATCCTTTCCTGGTGCTCCACCTTCCTATCTTCTCTGATACCAACTTCAGTGTGACAGAGATCTCCAAAGCTAAAGATTCTTTACCTCTCAGCATGTACCATCTCCAAAGATCATCAGTGCAGCCAAGATTTATTTCTACACATAGCCCCCCACCCCCATCCTTTCCTCCGTAAGACAACTAGGTTTTTCACATTTGTTACCAAGGTTATAAGAATGCTATAGACAGTAAACAATTCAAACCCAGTAACTCAATGATTTTGTGGCTGCTCTCTAATCTATTTCTAACTCAATGTTAAATAAATGGGTTCCTAAAATCACATTTTATTATATTTCAGTTACTTAAAAAAAAAAAAAGGGACAAAACAAAGAGGAACCGTTTAAAAGGTGACCTTACCATTCCAACATGCCGATCAACATTAAAAAGTCGTTTATTGGAACCTTCTTCATAAAGTTTAGACAGCACTAATTTTTCTACCCCAAAGACAACACCATCTTTACATCTGATCCCAATAGCTGTACTGAAACAAGAAAAGTCAATTTTTTTAAGCTAAAAACAGAATAGACAATAAAGTTAAATTTTTAAGAAATCTCAAAACTAGGTAAAACGTTTAAAAACTAGAAAGGGAAAACAACCTAAATTGTGATAAATTTATATAAATGAATTTCACGTGAACCCCCCAAATCTAGAATATCAGTTGACAAAAGTATTAATATGTAATTTTAATAAGTGCTAATAACAATATATGTATTATATGGCACAATGTCTGGCATTTGATAGTCATGTTATAAACATGACTTTTCTATATAGAGTATACACAGAAAAGATAGTTAAAATGACTAATCCAGGTGAAAGGATTATGTTTTTTGTCTTTTTTTGGTTTTGTTTTTCAGTGCAAGGGATCAAACCAAGGACCTATCACATGCTAGGCAAGTGCTCTACCACTGAGCTATATCCCCAGCCCATGATTTATTATTCTTTTTCTTCCTTTTGCTCATCTGTTTACTCCAATTTTTCTGCAATTAACATGTATTGTTTCTAGTAAGAGAATTTTAAAAACTTCTGCTACAAATGTTTAAGATAAAAAGATCTTAACCTCAAGTAAAAGGTAGAGAAATTATAATGCTGCTGGAAAATTAAAATGTTAATTATTTTGTTCTCATCCTTTTTAATAAAGGTAATTCTGATCAGAAACCACAAGTAGGACAAATTAAACACTTGATTTTATAGTTTTTTTTGTAAAATTATCTCAGTTCCTCTATTTGTGATAATTTTATCACCAAGCTTTACTCCCTTTAATTTTTTATCCTTTACTCCCATATTGAGCTATTTACTATTGATTTTTTCCCTTCAAAATTTCTCTTATGTCCTTTCCTTTCTTACTTTACTAGCACTGAAATCCTTATAATTTCAGGCCTAGATTACAGCATCTTTTCCACTTCTTCGATCCATTTTATGTAACATGAGCAGCCTAATACCTAGCCCTGTTTTATTCTGTCATTACCATAATCTTAAAAAGTGGCTCATAACCTAAAAAGTGGGAAAATCTGTCAGTTAATGGTCTATCAAAATCTGATCAAACTTGGGAAACTGAGGCAAGAGGATCACTGATTCCAGCCTAGCCTCAACACTTCATCTCCAGTAAAATACACACACACACACACACACACACACACACACACATATATCATGATGAAACCATGGTGTTTCTTCCCAGAAAAAAGAACACAAAATTATATAAGAATTCTGCTCCTTCCCCCCATACTGTGATGCCTTCAATGTCCCCTTTTCACTTTGAAAGTCCTTTCCCAGCTTCCTGGATTAAAAATCCAGAGAATCTGGCAAGGTCCACTGGGCTTAATTTCCTGTTATGAATCTTATTAACCTGACTGTCATGCCTCCAACACCCATACTAAAATTAACCTGTCATCCCTCATATTCACCCCTGCCTCTATCAAGTTATTCTCGGAACTAGGGTACACTTCCTCTTAAACAACTGCATATTTAAATTAATTTTCACAAACATTTGCAGCCCAGTGCAGTGGCGCACACCTGTAATCCCAGCACTTGGGAGGCTGAGGCAGGAGGATCGAGAGTTCAAAGCCAGCCTCAGCAATTTAGCGAGGCCCTTAGCAACTCAGTGAGACCCTGTCTCTAAATAAAATACAAAATAGGGCTGGGGATGTGGCTCAGTGGTGGAGTGCCCCTGGGTTCAATCCCCAGTACCCTCCCCCCTAAAAAAAAAACATTTGCAATATACTTGAACTTAAGCCTCAGGAAGCCTTTCTTTCTTATTCCAACTTTTTCCTCACTGTTTAAAGCAGTTTTTATTCTAAACTAAAAGTTCTCGACATGTAGTTGGTGAACTTTCTGGGAATCTTTGAGAAACCTTCAGAGATAATGTCCATGAAGCCATCTTTTAAGATGTGAATTTTCTCACGAGAGTGTAAATGTCTGATCTGAGGCCATGCACACAGTATATGATGCAGTCAGAGGTTACTCATTTTACAGAATGAGTGTCAGATTAACAATGATTCTTTACCTTTAGTTATATGGCAGACATTTTTCCCTAAAATGAATAACATAAGCCTGTTACTTCAAGGGAAACTGACAGTATTTCTTGTCAATAAAATGAGTTTTCAAGCAAAAACTGAAATTTTAGAAAACTTATATTCACCACTGTGAAAATTCTTGTCTGCTTCCCAATATTTATAAACTTTCAAGTTGACACTGGTGGTGGTGGTATTAACAAATGTGATGTTTTGATAGTTTGTACTGAAATATATCCAATTTGGGAAATCTGTTGTAACTTCATGAACTGTATTTTCCAAATGACCAAACCATGATGCATTCAAAGTGCATGACAGTTCATTGCATTTTAGTGTAACAAAGTAGGAGTTTATACTTTGTAGACTTCATCATCACCATCAGTTCTGGTGTAGTATTAAAAAGTCTATTAAGACACTCCTCATTTTCCCAATCTGTGTGAAGCCTGATTTCTTCATATGCTTCAATAAGACATAATAGATACAAAATAAGAACCCAATTAAACTCATTAAACTAAGACTGATATTTGCAAACCTGTAAAACAATGCCTTTTTCTCACCAATTTTCTTTGTACTTTGAAACGAAAGTACATTATTTTTTCATGTATAGTTATTAATGTTAATATGCAATTGTGCAGATGTAGCACTTAAAATTTTTCCAAATGTTTTACATATATTTTGTTATGGGAAAGTATGTGAACTAGGTAGACATCTACATCCCAATTTTACAGAGAAAAAAAGGCAAAATTCAGGGTGTGGGGGATGTGGCTCAATGTACTGTTGTTTTCAGAGAATGCTTAATCTCCTGCACCAAAAAAGTAGAACCAACAGAGGAACCCTATATTCAAGAAAAAGAAGTAAAAAAAAAAAAAAACCCAAAACCTCATTCCTTTTTAGGTTTCAATTTCTAAAAACATTTCCTCATGTTTGCTTAAATATAACTATTGTAAATATTTAGAGGTATTTTACAGAAAACACAATTCCTGGGCTGGGGCTGTAGCTCAGTGGCAGAGCGCTTGCCTAGCAGGTCTGAGGCACTGGGTTCGATCCTCAGCACCACATAAAAATAAACACATAAAATAAAGGCATATTTAAAAAAAAAAAAGTTAAGGAAAAAAAAAAAAAAAACACAATTCCTCATAGCCCAGCCTCAATTTTCAGGGTTACAGATGGTTTGGAAATATATCCCTAGTTTTTCTTAAGACTTCTTTTACCTTATTTGTACATCAATGCAAATATACCATATTTTTACATCAAATGCAAAAATACAAAGATGTTTTTCTTTAACTTTGCTAAGCCTCTCCATCTCCTTGTTCCAAGAACCCAACTTCCTTTGTCAGTCAGAAGAAAATGTCAGTTTTGTTTTTTCTTTTGACACAGGGTCTCACTATGTTGCCCAGGTTAGCCTCAAACCCCAGATTCAACTGATCCTCCTGTCTCAGCTTTTCAGGTAGCCAAGAATAGAGACACATGCCACCATACCCACCAGCTTTTCCTTAAAATATGAATTCTAGCCAGGCACTGTGGCACATGCCTATAATCCCAGCAGACTGGAAGGTTGATGTAGAAGGATCACAAATTCAAAGCCAGCCTCAGCAACTTAGTGAGGCCCTATGCAACTCTCAGAGACTCTGTCTCAAAAAATAAAAAGGGCTGGGGATATTGATTAGTGGTAAAGCACCCCTGGGTTCAAATCCCCAGTTCAAAGAAAAGAAAAAAGTTTGAATTCTATCAGGCTTTGTAAACAATGACAGATATACTTTAGTTCAAAATTCTTAGGTTTTTTTCTATTATACTATCAGATACCAACAGCTTCTAAGTACCAATAATATCTCTAATACATTTAAACACAAAATTTAATACATTTATTATAAATCCTAGGAGTTAAGATTTAATTTTTGCTCAAAAATTTTAAGAATATTTCATAAACCTTTAGAAATTCATGTTCTTTCTACCACTCAGAAGATAGTACATAAAATGAACTTTGTTCATTAACTACTGAGGGCTTTCTATGTGCCAACACATGCAAAGACAAGTAACTACTCAAAACAATAACAGACATGATAAAGTTAACCAACAGGAAAAGATTATGGCAAATCCCCACCTTTTGGAGAGAAGCAGCAGAAATGGAAAAAGAATGGAGAGAAGGAGTTTGCTGAGACAAACGTGAATAACTGCAAATAGGACTTTAAAACATAAGATGTATGAGAAATAAAAATAAAAATTAAAAAAATAGGTCAACAGGTCACAAATCTACTGGCCAAGGAAAACAATGATATAAATCAAGAATTTCTAAAAGGAAAATGGGCTGGCAAAGATGATAATAAATGTGAATTTTCACACTATTTGAGACATGGGTATCTGGGGGGAATCAACTGAAAGCATAGAGCAGTGCTTATGGAAAAGATTTGGACAAGGAAGAAATTTGTAAATGGCTAATAAATTGAGATTATTTTAGGGAATGTACTTTTTTGTGCCATAGTAACATAACAGCCTATTACCAAAAATTTAAAAAAATATTTACTACCTGGTTAAAACACATTTACTTCAAGTAAAACAAGTTTCTTACCTACTATTTTCTACAGCTTTCATAGCATATTCAACTTGAAAAACTCTTCCATCAGGAGAGAATGTAGAAGCTGACAGGTCATACTAGGGGAAAAAGAGCAACAATAAGCTTATATAACAACTTATTTGGCAGTAACAACCATACAATTTTTTTTCTCTAAATATTAAACTGCTTAACCATCAGGAATCTGCTACATCTCAACATAGACTCTGCTTTGAAGAAGGGGAAGCCTGTCAAAGCAGCAAGAGTGGTTAAGGAACATGTACCCACCTTAAATTTCTGCTACTGAAAAGTAAAGGATGCAAATCCTAGAAGAGGTCAGGACTTCTTTCACACAAAACTCATTTTTTAAAAACTTAATATTGTAGTATGGTGGAAACAGCATTGAAGTCATAACTTTTTTTTTTTTTTTCTCCAAAGGTGCTAGGGATGGAGCCCAGGGCCTTAGGCATACTAGGCAAGAATGGTATCACTGAGCTACATATACAACCCAGTCAGAACATTTAAATTCATAGCTAAACCCACTAAACGGAAGAATGTTGGTCAAATTATTTAGCATTCATCAAACATTTAATAAGTATTTATTATATGAGTCATTACATGCAAATACAAAGATAATCACTCATTCATGAAGTCCTTCACTTTCAATTGAACCAGAAACCAATGTAAGTCAGTAATCCAGAAAAGGTAATTCAGACAAAGAAAAAAAAGTGAAGTAATAGGAGGAACTACTCCAGACTACTTCATCAGGGAAGGCCTTACTGGAGCAGTTGCATTTCAGTCAAATCTCAATGGCATGGAAGTAGCCACTTATGATATGGAGAAAACACAAAGAATTAAGTCTAGCCTAGCCAAGGAAGAGAAATAAGGTTACTGCATCTTAATCACCACAAGCAGTGAAGAAATGAAAACACTATGCCAGTGAGGGAGAGAGAAGCCAAACAATGATGGGTCTTCCAGGCTGGAGTATGTAGTTTATACTTTATTATAAATGTAATGAGACGTTCAAACAGGAAGGCAATATGATTGAAGTGTTTAAAATATCACTCTGGCTTTGTGTGGAAAATGAACTGTAGAGGGAACAAGAATGGATAAAAGATCAGGTATTCCAAAGATGATGATGGTGGCTTTGACAAGAGAATAGAGACAAGGAAATACCTTTTGAAAGTTAAACAAAAACTTGCTAATGGATTGGCTCTGGGCTAAAATAAAAAGAAATTAAAGATGAATCATACATTTCTTTTTCAATTGAGCAACTGGAATTGAATCATTCACTGAACTGAATTCAAAAGACTGAACATACACAACACCTTTAACAAATGAAATAGGAAGCTGAACAAGAAGTCCAACTCCAAAATATTCAAGTTATTAAAAGTCAAAAGCAGGTAGCGCACGCTTGTAATTCCCAGCTACTACGGAGGCTGAGGCAAAAGGATCACAAGATCAAGACCAGCCTGGGTAGTTTATTGAGACCCTGTCTCATAATAAAAAATTTTTTAAAGGGTTGGGGATGTAGCTCAGTGGTATAGTACTTGTCTAGCATGAGCGAGGTTCTGGATTCAATCTCCAGGTACCACAAAAATAAAGGTATAACAGTTAAGTCGATACTCACTTAAATGTTTTACGATATTAACGCCTAAAAGTGCTACTAAATAATTTGTATATGAAAGACTGGGACAAAGGAAAAATTAAAAGGATTAATCAGATTTAGATTTTCAGACCCTTGATTCTTGGTAGTTCTGTTCCAGCAGGGTTTTCAGGGACTTATACTGAGTATATTTGAACGGAAGACACATAAGGCCTGTGAGTCAGCAGCACCCTAACAATTGTAAAGGCCGTGCACAGAGAGCAAAAGTCTCAAATCACAGAATCCCAAGGCGCTGTGTCTCGGCAGTTCTCCAGGGGCGAACTGCTGCCTAAACCCAACACAAACTATTTCAGGCCCCACGAGTTTCCACTTTCGGTTTCCCCAAGCGGCTGAAGAAAGTGACTCAGCAATCCAAGGCTACTCAAAACCTCACTGCTGCCCTGCCAAGCTCACTAAAGCGGAGCTGAATAGCTTCAGGGAGTCACCATCACCTGAGTCGCGGGCCTAGAACACAGCGACAAATGACTGCCGGCGTCCAGGCGGCCGCAAGGGCCCACCCAGCCCAAGGCAGTCCCAGCGAAGCCCGGATCAGAGACCCCCAGGCAACCTGTCCGAGTTCCCGCCAACGCCAATGCTTAGACTACAATATCCCACTGAGAGATAACAAACTCACCCCGGTGCCGATGGAGCTCATCGTGCTAAAACCACCGGGATGTGCACGGTTTCCAGGCCCAAAGCACTTCCCCTATAAGCGCCGCACCGCGCACACTAGTAACAAGCCCTCCCATTGGCTACGCTTTCAACCAATACCCTTTTTCTCTGCTGCTGGTTCCGTGGCCTAAAGGATTGTGGGAAAAGGAGGGGTGAGAGTAGCGGGCGGCGCGCAAGGGAGGAAGCAAGGGAGGCAGCAATGGAGGTGGGGTTAGGGCGTTAGGGAGAGGCGGGGGCTGCTTCTTTGGCTGCAGTGCCTTGAGACAGTTTGTCATTGGGACCTTTAAGAAACTACTCTATTTCTTTTTCAAGGAATTATTTATCTTGTATGTTATCTGTTTCTTCTCCTGTCCTGAATCAAAGAGGAAAGATGTTCCTGTACTCTAAAAGAGAAGAGAAAGCAGGAGGGGAGAGTTATTCCTTTGTCCTTGGTCTCCTGGTTCTGACCCAGTATCTTGATGGTATTTCACCACCCCCTTTTTCTTTCTTTCTTTCTTTCTT
>JAJEJO010000580.1:145215-197582 GCA_020662805.1 Glaucomys volans | reverse complement strand
CCCCCCCCTCCCCGCCCATTACAGGTTTGTGCCACTGCGCCCTATTTCACCCTCTTATCTCAGGCCTTCGGAAGGAAGTTTGCACTTTAAGGGTATCGTCGGATAACGAACTTTTACAAAAGCATTCGTGCCCTTTCTATGAGTATAATGCTTCTGAGTAAAGGAAAAGTCTTATTCCGGAAATTTATTGAACATTAATAACTTGAAAGTACTTGTCTGAACATTGCTAATAAAATGGTAATCGAGATATATTCCTATGCTTCACGGAATTCTCAATGGGAAGAAATAGGCAACAAAAATAAATAAGCAAAACAGTCCTATAAGTGCTACAAGAAAAGAACCCTGAGTTAATAGACAATAGAGGTGCAAATTCCCTGTTGCTCAGGGAATGGCTTTCTGAATGGGTAATATTTAAAAAGAAACTTGGGGAAAGGAAAAGTTTAGAATTGCCCAGGGAATAGGCACTGGACAAAATTTGGCTTTTTCTAGAAACTATCAGGTCAATATGGTCTATGGTAGAGATTAAAGTGTGGAGAGTGACAAGAGAAATCAAAGAAGTGGACATGAGACCAAATCTAGTGAATGAATTTTAAAATAGTGTAAGTAAAAGTCCAGAAGCAATTGTTTTAGTTCTAAATACTTCACTGTGTTTTCCCCTTTAAGACAAAACATAATTTTACATAACCATTGTATAATTATGAAAATCAGAAAATTAGCTGAGCCTGGTGGCCTACAACTGTAATCCCAGTGACTCTGGGAGGCCGAGACAGGAGAATCCCTCCCTCCCTCCCTTCCTTCCTTCCTCCCTTCCTCCCTCCCTCCCTCCCTTCCTTTCTTTTCTGTTTTGAGGCAAGGTTTTGCTAAATGTCAAAGACTGGCCTGGAACTTGCAATCCTGCCTCAGCCTCCATTGTCACTGGGATTACAGGCATATGATTATGTTCAGAGGATGCTTTTCTGGCAGGAATACTGCATAAGTGACCTTGTATTCATTCATGTCAGAGTGTTATCTTAAGAGACACGATGTCAATGTGTTCTGTTAATGGTAGTGTGAGCTTTGATAATTTGCATAAGGTTTCTCCACTATAAAGTTTGTTTTCCCCTTTGTAATTAATAAATATCTGGTGGAGAAATAATTTTGACTATGTAAGCATCTTCTTACTCCTCAAACTTTTGCCCACTGGTTATAGCACCTGATTACACTTACTTGAATCAATTTTTATTACTGTGGTTGCCAAATGGCAGTCTAATTCCATCATTCCATTCCCATTAATAATTGCTTTTCTGCATTGATATTTTCAGGAAAAAATTTCCAGCAGGAAAATTACATTATTTGATTTAAATTATTAAATGATTTTTTTTTTCCTCTGTGAAGAATGATAACTAAGGGGAAAAACAAAAGTAGGGATACTAATTGGAAAGCTATTGCAGTCCTATGGGCAATCAGTAATAGAGAATGAGTGTGACTAGAGGTGACAGTGGAAGTGAAAATGTGTGGATAAATTTCAAATGTGTAGGGCATGCTGAAGATGTAGAAAGTAAGGATAAAAACAAGAATTTCATTTGCTCTTTCCTGCTAATGAAGCATTATAATTAAAGCTTAAGTTTTTTTCTTGAACAAATAAAAGATTTAATTGTTTTCCCAAAGAGTAGCCACTTAACTTACCTCTCATTAAAACATTCTAGTTGTGATTTTTTCCTAAGAGCTTCTGATTTCAACCAAAATAAGGTAAGAAAGTTCTAAAGCTAAAGTCTGTGCCTGGAGCAGTGGCTTCTGTCTGCCATATCAAAGGTTCTGGAGGCTGAGACAGGAGGATGGCAAGTTTAAAGCGAGATGCTAAGCAGTTCATTGAGACCCTGTCTGTAAATACAATGCAAAATAGGGCTGGGGATGTGTGGCTCCCCTGAGTTCAATCGTGGTACCAAACAAAGTCTGTCTTCATAGGAGGGTTCACATGAAAGGTAAACTAGAGTCCTCCAAGCTTGTTTAGATATTCTAGTTAAATTCACTACTTGTGTGTAATACATTGTATTTGAGTGCCTTGAGTGCCTAGTTCACTCTATTCTTAATAATTAAGAATTTAGGGGCTATTTCTGAACTCATTGTCAGATGAACTGCCTACTTTGAGGTTGGATTGTTGATTTATCTTGTCTTGGAAGAATGCATTAAACTCTTGTCTCAAGTTCTTCATTATTTGTCTGATTCATTGCATGATTTAAATGGGATGGATTTGTTTTAACCAAGTTACTCCAAAATACCTTTGGAAGTAGTACATATGAAATTGATATGTAACTTAAACATCTTATTGTAGGATGATCAGCTTTTTGAGGTTATCAACATCTGTTTTATAGTCTGTTAGAATACTCAACGGAGCTTTACATGTGGTAGATACTTAACAAACATTATTTTAATAAATAATAATATACAAATTTAAACATTATCAAACAGCGTATTTAATAATTGAGACTTTCTACTGTCACTTAATTATTTAAATAATGGCTATAAATAATAATTTTAATATGTAAAAGAAATTTCATTTCGCAGTTCCATTCTTCCAAGTTATAAAACAATCACAAGTAAACCAGTTTGCATTAGCAAAAAAATTGTAATTATAATATTTTTTAAAAAATTTTTTGTAGTTGTAGATGGACAGAATGCCTTTATTTTATTTTGTTTTTTTGTGGTGCTATGGATCAAACCCAGTGCCTCACACGTGCTAGGCAAGCACTCTGCCACTGAGCTACGTCCCCAGCCCATAATTATAATATTTTAAGTTTAAAAATTTTAAATACCCTACTTAAGTCCTAGTTTTACTTTGAAGAATCTAAATATTTTATGACATGTCTTATTTTTTTTAGTTGAGTACCTCAGGAAATTCCATGCTAAATATGTTTAGTTTCTAAATATAGTGTTTTAGGGATAATATTCTAAGAATTCTTTGTTATTCTGAGGGCTTCAATTAGGCTTTAACGTGCAAATTTTTTTTTAACTTGCAATTTTAAGCAGGAGAATAAAGAACCCCTATCACAGAAATTTTCAGAATTCCTTATCTAGAAAGTTTGCCTGCCTCTCAGAATATAAATATTTCCATAGGAGATTATTCCATTATCTCTGTTTGTCATAGTTTGATAAAAATCAGATTTTTCTCTTTTTCTCTTACAAATAATATTTGTTACCTTTGGATTCACACTCGTTAAAACTTTCCTTCCAGTTTCTGTCATTTGAGGAGGATGATAGCCTCTGAACGACCTAAATCTCTATTATGAGAGCTATTCTAAAGAGAGCTTATTTTAATCGAATCAGTATCCCCCATTCCTCAACTTAACTTTCCTTAATTAGACCAGACTAAAGAAAATAGCTAAACTGTTCTTCAGTGAAACTTAATCTCCTAGAGGTTGAAATTTGTTTTTTAATGCGGAGCTCAAATATGCAGGATCTGAATATGCCATTTGATAGAAGTTGGATAGCTTTGACACGTGTTTATGTAAAGAAGATAACATATTGAGCAGTAAATATTTTAAAACACTTCAGAAGCAAGATTGAATGATTTTTAAAGACTTGTATGAGTTTTCAGTGATTTTAGGATACAATAGAATACAACAGAAGTTCTTAAATCTAAGTTTAAACTTTTTAAAATGTCTTTGAAAAGAATTCTGAAAGGGCAACTCCGTAGTATATTACAGGTAATTTTTTTCCGAAAGGATAATGATACGTGAAGGGAGCCAAATATGGTTAAGCAGTCACCAAAAGACAAAAAATTAAAGCTTTCCTACAGCCGCCCGGCTAGCTCAGTCGGTAGAGCATGGGACTCTTAATCCCAGGGTCGTGGGTTCGAGCCCCACGTTGGGCGGAAAACCTCTTTTTCCTTTTGATAGGGGAAGCTCAATTTTCACTGATTCTTGTCAGGTTAACACTCCAAGGATGATTTTAAAACGGATAAATCTAACTACTCTCAATATTGAGAAGATCTCTAGAAAACATCTTGAAAACGAAACAGGTCTGAAACTGCGCTTGCGCACTTGAAGGTACACCTTCGTTCCGCGGGCCTCCTCATTAACACACAAAGGAAACTTTAAAGGCTACAGTAAGACCAGTCCGTAGGCATCTTCTGTTACTATGCATGATTTCACAGTTGCTTGTAGATGGCAGTTTTTGCTTTTGTCTCAACAAAACCACAAGCCCCAATTTTGGTGGTTTTTCTACAGTTTAGGAGATCCCACGCAGAAGCAGCTGGAGGCGCTTCAGGGCTCCGAGCAGAAGGGACCAGAAAGGGAACCTCCCTCGCTGGGCTCACCCCAGCTAGGCACGTTCCAGGATCTCACTCCCTTGACCACGCCGGTGAAGGATCCGTGCTACCGCCTGAAGTCTGCCGGTGCTGTCCTGTAGTAAAGGAACTCATTTTTCTATGCTCTTGTTTCTTCCCATGTACAAACCTGCGGTATCTTAAAACAAAAATTTCCATCCAGTTTCCCTGCAAGGTACCCTCTATTTCTGTTCCTCTAACTCTGAAAGTGTACAGGACTTAAAAAACAGAAAAACAAAAACAACCCTGGAGTGGAGCAAACTGGGTTTATTACCCAATACAGTGAGGAAGACCCGTAAAGTAAGAAGGTGGTTGTTTAAAAAGAACCTATGCCTGAATTTGGACTTCGGCTGGGTAATGTTGTGAGGGTTGAGGAGGTGGGGACTTGATCTGAGTTGGCCACTCAGAAAGCCAGGGCAGTTCTGATCTTGATGAACCTTAGGCGGATACCAAGGGCAGACTACCGGAGGGATAAAGCTGAAACTGATAAACAGGAGTTCGTTTACAAGAGAGAGGGACGATTGGTGTTTTGAATTGGATAGTGGCCAACTTGTGTTAAGTGTATGGTCAGTGAGAAAGGGAAGGAGAACAGTTCAGCAGAAACCATCATTATCAGTCCTGTGACGGCACGGAGGCGCAGCTCTGTCAAATTAGTTTTCGAATATTGGGAGCTATATTCTTGCTTTTCTCTTCCCATTCCACTCAGGTTTTCCTGTCTCTCCCCCTTTCCCCACTAATCTACTGAACTGTTCATGAAAAGAACACCAATCATAGCCCCCTTACTAAATCTAATTATTACTTTCCAGGTCTAATTTATTGGCCTATCAAAAACTTATTTCAAATTTTATCAGTTCATGCTGGATACACTTTTCCCCTTGGCTTCCACAATGCTAGTGTCTTGATTTCTCCCATTATAGTTGCTCCTTTCCTTTCCACCTCATCACTTTGGAGTGCTCAAGGGATGAGTACTTGGTCATTGTCTCTTCTCTACATGGTTTTAAACACTAGCTATTTTCTTAGAATTTCTAACTTTATAGAAGAGCCCAGATTTCTCTGAAATGTCAAAGTTGAGTGTCCATTCAGATCACCTAGTAGCTATTTCAAACTTAACCTGTATAAAATTTACTCTTCATCTTTGTCCAAAATCTTCTCTGGCAGGTTTGTTTGTTTGCTTTGCAGTGCTGGGAATTGAACCCAGGGCCTTATGCTTGCAAGGGAAGCACTTTTACTAACTCAGCTATATCCCCAGCCCTCTGGCAGTTTTAAATTATTATTACTTTTATTTAATGTAATGTAGCTTCATCCTTTGAGCTATGCAGACCAAAAATCTTGGAACCATCATTGATTTCACTTTCTCCCTAACCCCATTATGAAGATACTCTTTAATGAATCAAGCTCTCTGATACTTCACTTCCACACTGTGGCCTTGGCCACGTGTGTAGTTTTAGCCAGTTGGTGAACTGATGAGGGCTTACTTAGTGGGGCTTGTTACAAGATGCCAGGTAAGAAGTCTTAAGTACCTTGAGACTACATGCTCTGAGGAAGCGAAAGCTATCCATCTGGGGAGAGGCCATGGAGAGACAGACTATGTAAAGACCCCAACTTGTAAGCAAAGCCATCTTAGATCTTCCATTTTTTTAAATATACATTTTTTTTTAGTTGTCAATGGACCTTTATTTATATGTGGTGCTGAGAATCGAACCCAGTGTCTCACACATGCTAGGCAAGCGCTGTACCACTGAGCCACAACCCCAGCCCTAGATCTTCCATTTTTAGCACAGCAATGAAACACTACCAAATGAATATCCCTGCTGACACCACCTGGAATCCAACTGCTTAATGGAGCCTTGTCTGAATTCCTGACCACAGAGCCATGAGAAAATAAAATTCTTATTGTTTTAAATCATCAGATAGGTCTTCAGAGAGTTTGTTACATAGCAATAGATAACTGAAATATCCACATGAAATCTACTGGGAAATCCTGTGGGTCTCCCTTCAAGATGTATCCAGAATCAGACTTCTCAGTAGTCCTCTAGCACCCTGATTGAAACCAGGTCAGATTTACCTGACCGGAAGTACTACAATGGCTTACTTGATCTTCACGCTTCAGTCTCCCTAAACTCTATTCTTAACACAATACTAGAATAAGTTAAAAACAAGTCTATATCATTATTCACTCAACTCTCCAAAGGCACCCTGTTTCACTCGGTAAGATATGTCCTTAGGAGATATGCCTACCTATCCATTTCTGTGACTTGATCTTCTATCATGTTTCTTCTCCTTGCTCACTCTGCACCATGGAAGGTATCAACTTCTTGACTTCTGCTAATGTATCTGTTTTCCTACTTTTTCCCTGCAGAACATGGGCTCCAGAAAGAGAAATTTTTTTTGTCTTTGTTCACTAAAATTATCTCAGGTACCTTGAGATAACTATCTGGAAGATGTGTTGAACTAGTGAATTAAGGGAGTTTACTACAGCTGCCTTAACAAAATAACAAACTGAATGACTTAAAACATTAACTTATTGTCTCATAGTTTTGCAAACCAGAATCTTGGAATCAAGGTGTCAGCAGGGACATGCTCTCAAAAACTCTTCTGAAGTATTTGTTCTGTGCCTTTCTCTCAGCTTCTAGTGTCACCAACAATCCTTGATGTTCCATGGCTTTTGATGCTGCACAACTCCCATCTCTGCCTTGTCACCAGTGTCTTCCTGTGCAGCTCTCTGACACAGCATTTTCCTCCCCTTATAATGACAGCAGTCATATTTGATTAGGGTCTACACTAATGACCTCATCTTATTTGACTTTCTCTACAACTCTGTTTCCAAGTACAGTCACATTCACAGGATACTGGAGGTTAAGCCTTCAGCATATCTTTTCATGGAACAATTTCAACCTGAGACAGAGGTTGACATTCTTTAACCTCTGTCATTTTGGATCTGCCAATTGATAGCTAGTTGTAAAGGTCTATTTCAGCCACAGATCTTGTTTTTCATATTATTCAATGATGAAAAATTCCTTACAAGTAGTCTAAATTCAATAAAAGACAAGGTCAATCAGGATGCAAAGTAGAGAATGTTTAAAATTACGTTAAGTGTAAAAAGATATTAGTAAAATAGTTAATCCATAAATTGACAATTAATAGTCAATTAACAGTATATCTATAGCTGGAAATTGCACTGAGGTTTCAAAGGTAAAAAATAGAGCGGCCCTGTCTTTATGGAGTTTATATTCCAAAAAGGAAGATAAAAGCTAGGCAGAAATGATCACACAGTAAAAGTTACAGTGTGCTTAGGGTAAGACCACTACTTTGGAGGAAATGGTGCTATGGAAGAGTGGTAGGTCTGGAGAGAAACCTTGCCTTTAGGAAACCAAATGGCCAAGTTGAACTTTCAGTTTTATTTACTGTTTTAACATGGTTTTCAAATTCTTCATAATTTACTCCTTAAATTATAGTAACATATCTCCATGTCACCCTTGGCTTCAGCAACATTAGGATCACATGCTTGGGTGACACTCTGACCACTAGTGGTCAGAATTAACTGTATCAGTAAAAACGAGCAATTGATGCCTTTCATGGCATCCACCACAATGCTCTATATAATCATTTGTGTACACATCTGTTTCTACTAGCCCGCAAATCCCCAAGGGCAAAGGTCCATGCCTTACTGTTGTAGCACTTACAGCATCTAACACTATTTAACACTATTGTAGGTACACAGTATTCAGTAGGTATCAAATAAACCTTGGTCTTGGGTTATTAAAGTGGCATACAGTGACAAAGTAATGTTCTTTTTTTTTTTCTTTTCTAATTGTAGTTCCAGAGATTGAACCCAGAGGCTCTCAATCACTGAGCCACATCCCTAACCAGCCCCCTCCTCTTTTAGGGTCTCACTAAGTTGCTGAGGCTAGCTTTGCTTCATTCTCCTGAGTCACTGGGATAACAGGTGTGTGACTGTGCCTGGCTCTGCTAGAAGTATTTTAAAAAGTAAACACACAACACAAAAATAAAAGTTAAACAATGGATGAGTATATTTTTCAAAGAACCCCTGCCTTGAGAAGATATAAAGCACAAAAGCAAGGATTAGTGGTATTGTGAAAACATGTTTACAAAGCAGTTGCAATTTTACATAAAAATGAAATATCTTAGAAATGTAGAATTGTTCATGAAAGAAATTGAAAGTTAAAAAGTAAACATTTCCACACTTTGCTCAAATGTTTGACCCTGCTAGCAAACATTCTCAGTCCAAAGAAATTCCTCAGTCCAAATATATTCCTGGAAAAGTCACACCATTATAATATAGACACATGAGTATCAGAAGAAAAGATTTTTAAAAACTGACCCATGTAACTCTTTGAAATAGCTGATAACAGTTAACACTTTTCATTCATGAACTGAAAATAATAAAGTGAGTGAGGTGTCCAAGGTCTAGGACAGATTAGGTGAACTGTGGAGGAATGCTATTATTCTTTTTGAAAACTGAACTGTGTAACAAACTTCTAAAATTAAACTGCTTACCTATGTTTTATTGATAGAAAGACAACAGCATCAGCTACCATTTTACTAGTACACACAAAGTCAAGCTAATTAAAAATTAACAGAGTACATACAGTAATGCTTTCACTTTCACTGAAGTCATCTATAATAAAGCATCCTACATACTTTATACAATTTGCTTATAATTGATTAAATATTTGAAATGAAGCAAAGTTGAATTTTAATCAAAGTTTTATTTCTCAGTGGAAAATGCTCTCTTCATCAGAGGTGGCTGAGCTTTCCCAACATCAAACATCATTTCCAAAGGCGGGTTATTGAGAGAACACCAATCAGGTATACGGCCCGTTTGATTATAATATTCCTTCGAAACTGAACGGCTCCCAAGTATATCTTGCAATGCTCCAAAAATAGCCCCTGCGTATTAAAAACATTTTTTACAGCTAAAATAAAAATGCTTTATCAGAGAACTTTGAATATACATATATTTACTATGTGAAAAAAGGGGCCTGGTAAGATTCAGCAGTGCATATTCACAGATAATTCCAGTGATGCTCCATTTTGAATAATGGGGTAAGCCCTAACTTCCATGTAAGCTCTGTGTTGAAAGTAACTACACAGCTTTCAGTAGATGATAGTGAATATGACAAGTGTTATTACTATGTCTGGAAGAAAGTGAGATATAGTGAGATGAAGGTATTTTCAATTTTGTGTAAATACAAATCAATAAGATACGTAGTTTTCCTAAGTCTTCTCACCATAACTCCAAGGTTACACGGCAATCAATAAAATGGCACATAAAACTCAACAGGCATCATTTTAAAGTCCCAAGATTTTATACTGAAAACCTTGTAAAGATGCATGAAGCAGTCTGTATAAAAGTAATTTAGTTACTAGATCCATTTGTCCTAGATCAAAATTATATATTGACCAAATTCTACAAGAAACACTATGTTCATTTAAAAATCGTAATATTTTATTTTTCTCTCTGAATGTACAATCCTGATACCTACTAGCTTTAGGTGCATAATAAAACATGTCAGAATGTATACAAGGGCTGGGGTCGTGGCTCAGTGGTAGTGTACTCGCCTAGCATGTGTGAGGCTCTGGTTCGATCCTCAACACCACATGTAAATAAAGGTATTGTGTTCAACTACAACTAAAAAATTTATATATATAAATTTATTTATATATATTCATAATATATAAATAATAAATATTTATATATAAAATTATTAATTCATATAAAAAGAATATACAATTGTACAGATTCACTATTGTGTTTCTCTTCAAAGTAGTTACTTAGTAGGCAATTTGCTTATTTCAGTGACAGGATCATCACTCAGAACATTCAAACAACTCAGTCACAAAATATAATTAAAAATAAAGAGGCCAATTTTCATATGCAGCTCTAGTCTAGCTTTGGAAGGAATGCTTTGAGCAATGGCGGCATCACTAGAATAAATTTATAACTATCACCATTCTGAGGGATGACTTTAACTGGATAGAAAAATTTACTTAAATTCACTATGCAAGTAACAAAACAAATAGGTATAAAATTCTGAAGAATATAAAGAAGAGTCACTGTTCAGAGAAAATTTAATCATCCTTTTTATTAAGCAGGCAATTTTGAACACTGATCTATTTTAATATATTCATTTTTAATAATGCTGCTCACAATAAATGTATTTTAAAAATCTAACTTATTTTTTTTCTTTTTGTTTTGTTTTTTAAGTTATAACCTTGGGATTCATTTTGATATAATTATAAAGGCATGGAATATAATTGCTCTAATTCAGTCCCCAGTATTTCCCCTTTCTCTTTCCTCCTCCTTTGGTTCCCTTCTCTCTACTCAACTGATCTTTCTCCTAATTTTTTAATTTTTTTTTTTTTAAAGTGAGTATCCTGTGGGTGCACATGATAGTGAGATTTGCTATGGTGTATACATATATGTACACAGGAAAGTTAAGTCAGACTCATTCTGCTGTCCTTCCCTTATCCCTCCCCCTCAATCCCCTTCATTAAAAACTAAATTCTTACCTCCCAACCAGGCTACACAATTAGCCTTTGCAGGTGGAGTGTGAATTCGGAATGTCTTGGTGCCAAGTGCTTTCTGATATTTTGGTTTTTCTACCAAATACCTTATTTCTGCAAGCAATCTGTGGAGAAATCCTGGCAACATAGATGTGCCCCCTATGACTACCAAATTCTCTGCTAGTTGCTTCCTGGTGTCTATCGGGCACTGTTATTAAAAAAGAAAGAAAAAAAGGATTTTATCCTTAATTGGGTAAATACAGCTTACCTATACCTGAAGAAAATACACAGAAGTATGCAGTACAGATTAAATACATCATCATTTTTATTACAATAAAGGCACCTGCAAGGTTTGTTTCATGTCGCAAATACAACGACCATAACCCTAACATATTATATGCACTCAGAACTTTAAATTCCACAGGGCATATGGCAGTAAATATGTATTTTTGTTGTTTTTGGTATTGGGGATTGAACCCAGAGGTGCTCTGCTTCTGAGCTTCATGCCCAGTCCTTTCTTTTTCATTTTGAGACAAGTTCTAAAATTTGCCTCTTGGATTCTCCCACCTAAGCCTCCTGAGTTGCTGGGTCTACAGCAACGTAGTGTGCACCACCATGTTGGATATATTCTCATTTATAAAGCAGAAAGACTAAGTTGGGCCAAGAGCATAGTAAGGAAAGTATGTGGAAATTTAACTTTTTCTACAGTATTATCTTCAAAGTTGCTGAGTGGAAAGATAACACTTTTAAAAATTGTTTCCACATCAGTTCTAAGAATAAGGAATGATATGATCCTTCACTGAATGGAGTCCTAGAGGTAGATAATATCTTCCAAGATGATATTATTTTATATAGTCATTAAACAAAAGGAACACAGTGTCACATGCCTTATGGAATTCATTTATTTTGAGATGGGGTCTTGTGATGTTGCCCAGGCTGACCTTGAACTCCTAAGGAAGCGATCCTCCTGCTATGCTGTGCAGTAGCTGTGACTACAATCATGCACCAATGTAACAGGCTCTGCCCAGTGGAATTTAAAATTCAATATTATACAAACCTGAATTTGAAGGAACCACAAGCCACACAAGGTACAAAATAAAAATTATATATGTGTTTCAATTATATTGAAAAATATAAGTATGTTCAGGGCAATAATTATTCTTGGGTTTGAAATATAGATACCCTATCTCAGTGTCAAAGTAAAGCTCATTAACTAAGATTTTTTTTTTTTTTTTTTTTTTTTGCGGTGCTGGGGATTGAACCCAGGGCCTTGTGCTTGCGAGGCAAACACTCTACCAACTGAGCTATATCCCCAGCCCCTCATTAACTAAGATTTAACAGACCAGTTTTAAAAAGCAAAAAATATATACCACACTGAAAAAGGAACAGTAAAAGATCCTTTGATAACTAAAAAAAATAAATTGTAAAAAAAGTAAAATTTGACAAGCAGATTTGCTAGTGAGATAAGGGATGTAAAAACATACAAACACTGCACTGCACTTTTTTCTTCTCAAAAATAATACATGACAAGGACAATAAAGAAAATAACATTTTAAAAATTTCCTTAAAGGATTGTCAAAACAGAATCTTTAAACAAAATACCTGTAGAAGAGAATCCAATATTAATGTGGCAACTGATTTCTCTTCATTATCTTGTTCAAAAAGAATTTCCACAACTGAATCTCTGAGATTACAAAAAGACAGTGTGTGGTTAATATTACATAATATGATACAGAATAAACCATGAGTTGTATTGACATAAATTTTTAAGTACAAGTACTATGTTAATGCAGAATAATTATTAAAACACAAGATGGTCTCATTTGTAAATGAGGAGAATAAATGTACCTGCCTCACAGGGGTTGATTCAATGAGTGAGTAGAGCAAGTTTTGGTACATAGGTATTCCCTAAGTATTAGCTATCACTATTACTATGTATAGAGTAACATATATTTTGTGCCCAATTATACCTCCCCAAATCCAATAACAGAAGGGAAACAGTATTCTGTAAAAATTTATAAGATTCAATAAGGATACCAGTCAATTAAACAAGGGATTTAAAAATAACTAAAAACCCCTCAACATTCCTTCCTTCCTTTCTTTTTTGGTACTAGAAATTGAACCAGGGGTGCTTTAGCACTGAGTTATATTCCCAGCCCTTTTCATTTTTTATTTTGAGATAAAGTCTAGGTAAATTGCTTAAGGCCTCACCAAATTGCTGAGGCTGGTTCCAAACTTGCTATCCTCCTGCCTCAGCCTTCTGAGTTGCTGGGATTACAGGTGTGCGTGGTGATGCCTGGCTGTTTTTAAAACTTAAACATGACAAAGGTTGCTAGTTGTCTAATAAAATATCCATTCTCCTTTTCTCATATTAAAAGAACTATTTTGGGGCAGCATAAAAAAGATCTTTGGATTGATGGAATATTTTAACATTTTATTGCATATATCTGAGGTAAAAAAAACATGATGTTTTGATATACACATACGTAACAAAATTATTACAATAGTCAAGCAAATTAACCCATGCATCACCTTCCATTTATCTGTGGTAACAACAGCTAAAATTCACTCTTAGAAAACTTTCAGCATATATTGCAATATTGTTAACTATAATCCTTATGGTGATAAGGATCTAATCCTTTTTAGATTGTCCCTCAAAACTGTAAATTTGTGTCCTTTAACACCCTTCTCTCCATTTTCTTCCATCTGTCACATTGGTAGCTATATTGTTCTACTCTTTCTAGATATTTACTGTTTTTCAGATCCTACTTTATAGACCACGTGCAGCAGTGCACACCTGTAATCCTAGCAATTTGGGTGGCTCAGGCAGGAGGAGCTCAAGTTCAAGG
Organism: Glaucomys volans; assembly: GCA_020662805.1. Taxonomy (NCBI): domain Eukaryota; kingdom Metazoa; phylum Chordata; class Mammalia; order Rodentia; family Sciuridae; genus Glaucomys; species Glaucomys volans. Next base: position 183,902 of record JAJEJO010000580.1, on the reverse strand, counting down.
CCACCCTCAGCAACTTAGCAAAACCTTGCCCCCAAATAAAAAATGAAAAGACCTGGAATTGTAGTCATAAAAACACTCCTGGGTTTAACATCCCCAGCAGAGGAAAAAAAAAAAAATTCCACTTATAAGTGAGATCAAGTATTTCTCTGTGTTTGGCAAGAGTTCTATATTTTGCTGTATAGAATACAGAAGTCACATGAAAAAATTATATAGAAATGCATATACTTTATGCCAATTTGCTAGTTTTGATACTGTACTATAGTTATTTAAGATATAACCATGAAAGAAACTGGAAGGGTTCTCAGGGTTCTCCAGACTCCTCTATAATTTTTAGTAACTGATCAATAATTATTTGAAAATTTTAAAAATAGACCTCCTTTGTGTGTTGGGGGGTGGGTACTAGGGATTGAATCCAGGGGTACTCTACTGCTGAACTATATCCCTGTCCCTTTTCATTTTTTTATTTTTAAACAGGATCTTGTTAAATTTCCCAGGCTGGTTTCGAACTTGAGAACCTCCTGTCTCAGCCTCCTGAGTCACGGGGATTCCAGGTATATCTCGCTATGTCTGGCTATAGAACTCCACCAGTTAAAACACACAGCTAGATATAATCAAGTACCAGAAAATAAGATTAAAAAAAGTGATACGTGGAATTTCAAGAACATTTCCTTTAAAAGAGAGAAAGCACTTTTTCTTCTTAGGTTCACTTGCTTGAAACACAGACATGGTAGCTATAACTACAACTATTCTGGATTGAAGGACCAAGGCTACATTCCAGAGATGACAGATAGAACTTCTGAAGCCACATACTTTTTAAAGTTCTAAAAACTTAAAAACCTGATCATAGTTAATGACAAATTATGAAGCTTAATGAAGAAACTCAACTGGTCAGGCACTATTTTGCACATCTGTAATCCCAGAGACTTGGGAGGCAAAGACAGGAGGATTGAAAATTTGAGGCCAGCCTCAGCAACTTAGTGAGACCTCCTATCAAAATTAACAATAAATAGATAAAAATAGCTGGGGACATAGCTCAGTGGTAGAGCACCCCAGATTTAATCCCTAGTACTACAAAAAACAAACAACAAACTCAATTGATAAATTGGCAATATTATAATAAAGACTCATACAAGTGTTTTTAAAAGCCAAGAACTGATTATAGCTTATTATTGTGCTCATAAAAATTAAGGTCTAACCTGATTGATCCAAGGACATGTAAAATCTTCTCTCCATCTAATGGATAGTCAACATTTGGGGGTGGTGAGGGACGCTGAAAAAAAGATCATAAGTGTAAGTCTTTATGTGTTGTAACCTATGAATAAAGAAGATACATTTACTTTTTAACTTACCTCACTATTCCCATCAATATTAAACTTTGCAGCTTGGATTTTTAGTCCACGCTTCAGGTCACTTACAAAGCAAGTGCGTACTTAAAAAGAAAGGAGGAAAAAAAGACTCTGTTATGGCTTGTGATTAACTGAACAGAGTACAATTACATTTCAGTTTAAACAATTCTAGTCAAGTGTTCATCTTTAGTAAAGCCACATGTAAAGAAAAAATCAGCTTTGAGGATAATCTTTGTACAAAGAATAATCACAATAAAAATTCTAGTATCATGAAATGTAACTTTTCCAATGTAACTTTAAAAAAAAAAAAACGAGATTTTTCTCTCCACCACCCTATTCTTTCTGAACCTTTATAAAAAAAATCTTGGTTGCTCACAACACAGTTGCAGGATTTTTGACATTATTTCCTTCTGAGAACACTCCAACAGTAACACCTTCCTTCTACTATATCATTTTACCTTCTGCATTTTGCTTTTTATTTTTTTTTTTTTTTTGCGGTGCTGGGGATTGAACCCAGGGCCTGTGCTTGCAAGGCAAGGACTCCACCCACTGAGCTATATCCCCAGCCCTACCCTCTGCATTTTGAATACTTAATTCTTTTAAAGATTCTTTCTGTTGCAAGTACCTTTTATAATAAGCTGCTTCATATTATTTTCAAAAATAGATAAGGAATAAGTAAAAAGAGAAATAGCTGATGTAAATACAGGAAATATAACTTGACTGAATTACCTGTAAACCACATGTATGATGAAAAAATTTTACAGCATTGTATGAGTGTGTTGTATAGTTATTTTTAATAGAAATGGGTTCCTTCTGTACATATGATTCAACAACAGTTTTTTCCTTAACATTATGGACATCTCTCCAAATCCATATATCTAGCCCCTTCTTTCTAATTGCTACATGATATTCCTTATTATGAAGTTATCAAACATCTTTCAACATTCCCCTTTTAGATGAGGTGAACACTTTAAATTTTAACATGACAGGTTGCTTCCCAAAAAGGTTAATCTGCAATTCTTATATGTATATATTTATTTGCTACATATACATATTTATTCACTTTTCTAGCATCTCACCACTACTGAATACCTATCTTTCAAACCTCTTTCAATCAGATGCTTCCCTAACTAATAGGAAAGTTAAACAAGTTTTCACAAGTTACAGGGCATATAAAATAAACAATTCACATGGCAACAATTGTTATATTATGGAGAATAAGATTGAAAAATAGAAAGGAAAGATATTATTTTACTCAAGATAAATTCATTCTCTGTGTTACTTGAGTATTGCAATAGGATGGATTATAAATGACTAAAAGTTTGCAACAAGGAAAAAAATTTTAGGTAATTATACTGTATAAATAAGCAATATAATGAAGAGCAAGAACAAGACCTGTTTATAGCCCTGATGCTCACTCTACCTACTTGGGTGACAAAGAACAAATGATTTAATATTTCAGGGCCCTGACTATACTAAATTATCTTCAAGTCCCATTTAACTCTAAAATCCATTATTATCTAATTTTCTATAAGAATTTCTAAGCATTAATTTTACATGACACTCCAAGTACTGAAGAACATAAATTATATTTTAAGTGCTTTTCTTTATAGCGAGTAAAAATACCAGAAAACCCAATTTGAACATTATCATAAAAATCTATTCTAGTAAAGTACAAGTAATACATCTTATTAAAGTGAATCCAATATACTTTGGTTCTAATTCTAGAATTTCTGAATAGTCAGTAAAAATGACTGACCTTATTAAACATGTACAAAGAAAAACTTGAGCAAAAAAAGAAACATTAGATGACATTGAATTAGTGGTTTCCTTAAGCAATTCAACTGTTATTTTATACTGTATAAACTGAGAGTCTTCTGGTAATCCTATATACTCCATATATAATTGAGAAGCTGCTTCAATAACACATCATAAATAATGTAAGAGTTTCCATGGGTCTCAAGAAAATATGAATTTTTATTTTTATTAATCTATAACCTATGCATTAAATATTTTAGGATTTTACATTATAACTTTATTTTCCATGTAAGTATTTAGAAACATACCATCAAAACTAACACTAAAGAATGAAAGGGATAAAAAAGGGAACTTAGTTTACCTTTAATGTCCTCTAAGACACCTTCTGGAACTGAACCTAGAACAGAAATTTCATTTAGAATTATAGAACTTTACCAATAATTTAAAAGCCTAATAAACTGCATTTACATTTCCATTTTTTACCTCAGCAAAATTTAAACAGATATACCTACTACAATTTTTTAACAATCCTAATAAAAAAATTGATTTTGCTTTTGGGGATTAATTTCATCAAAGCCAAGACAAAGCACAGAAGTTGAAGCCAGGAATGAAAAGTATGAAAAGTGCTATAAGAAGTCAGACACTTGTAAATTATATAAAAATGAAACCACTAAAATAAAGTAGGGTAACTGACATTAAATAGGACTGACCAAGCCAGTGCAGTGGAACACACCTGTAATCCCAGTGACTTGGGAGTGGAGACAGGAGGATCAAAAGTTAAAGGCCAGGCTCAGCAACAGCAAGGCCCTATGCAATTTAGTGAGATCCTGTCTCAAAATAAAAAATCAAAAGGGTTGGGGATGTAGTCAGTGGTTAAGTACCCCTGGCTTCTATCCCTGGTATCAAAAGAAAAGAAATAGTTGTTTATAGGTGAATGTAAGGTAGGCTTGCAAATAAAGGGTTTAATTTAGCTAGAATTAGATGCTGCTTTGGGAAGAGGATCTATTTGTCTGCCACTCCCCTTCCCCCAGTAGGGATTGAACCCAGAGGTGTTCTACCTCAGAGTTACACCCTACCCTGGTCCTTCTTATTTTTCCAGATAGGGTCTTGCTAAGTTGCTAAGGCTGGCATCCAATTTGTAACCCTTCTGCCTTGGCCTCCTGAGGTGCTGGGACTATAGGCATTCATCACCAAGGTGAGATGAAATAAATTCTAAGTACTAAATGAAAAAGGCTTGTTGAAAATTCACCTGAGAATACTCAATTATATCTAGCACTTTAATTTTTGCTAGGACCTTAAAAAGAGACATTTGAAATGTGTTTGCATTTCTGATCCTGCTATGGGAGTGATTTGGCAAACAGTAATATGTTTTAATTCCTTAATTTAGTAAGATTGCAGGACTAATTTTGAGGAGTTTGGGACAAAAAGATTAGAATCAGTTGAAAAAGGTTAACTGAAGAAAGACATCCAAATGCTGGATGTGGTGGCACACACCTATAATCCCAGTGGCTTGGGAGGCTGAGGCAAGGAAGATCATGAGTTCAAAGCCAGCCTCAGCAAAAGTGAGACCCTGTCTCTAAATAAAATACAAAATAGGGCTGGGAATGTGGATCAGTGGTCAGGTGCCCCTGAGTTCAATCCCTGGTACCCCTCCCCACCAAAAAAGAGAAAGGACATCCACTGGTTTGGAAGTTTAAGAAACTGTTATAATCAGTTTTAAGTAAGACTTTTACTCGAAATATCTTCAGATGCTACGATGAACTTCCTATCTTTGTAATTTTTCTATTTCAGATAAAATCTGTCACTACCTTAATATATAATGACAACAGTTAATTTACAAAAAGGTCTCTAATCTATAAACAGAATGAAAAATGCTATTGTCTTAATTATTAGGGAGGAATAACAAACATGACAAGTAAGGCTAACAGTCCTAAAAACCTGTCTTTTTCTTTCTAACATTTATCCAGTGCCCAGACACCCTACAAGATGTTAGTGATCTAAAAATTAACAAGACAAGGATCTTCAAAGCCTACTGAGGGCAAAAGGTAATTTAATAGACAAAATGAGAATGTGTCACCTGGGTTATATTAAATATTTTTGAGATTAACAAAGGGGCAAATTTTTCTGCTTGGGGAAGATGAGGATGGCTTCATAATTCCAGATGGATTAAGATCAAAAAGTCAACTAAGGCAAAGAAAAACATCCCAGGTAAAGAAATAGAAAAATGAAAGCATAGAATTATTCAAGGAGGACTCATTTGAAGGACTGTAAGAAACTGTACCTGAAATAAGGAGCAAAAGGTAGAGTTAGGGCTAATAGGAAGAATAAGGTCAGACTGAAGAAACCTGTATATGAAACATTATTTGGGTTCTAATTAGTAGGAGCTAACAATAATTCTGAAGCAAAATAGCAATTTAATCAGATTTTTGTTGAAAGTTACTCCCGACAACAGTATGAAATAGACATTCAGTTCAGACAATAGGCTGCTATAATAAAAGGGACTAGATCAAAACAATATCTTTGTTTTCAGAAGTTAAGTGGTGTGGAAAAAGGGAGAAAAAGGTGAAGTTAAATATAAAAGAGATTTCTTTGGGAAAAATGAAAAGATTTACTAATTCCCAGTTTTCTAAAATGGCAGAGATGTTATTATCCTTATCTAATAATCACTAATTGAAATACACAGGAAGTCTTAGTTTTGGGGTCCCAGGTGACAAACATACCTTGTATCTGATAATCAGCTGGAAATATGAATATCAAGTTCAGAAAAAGGATCAGGCCCAAGGACACATTTGAGACTCTATACCATACAGATGCACTGAAGTAATGGAAGTGGATGAGATCAACCTTTTTTTTTTTTTACATATATTTTTAGATGTTGACAGACCTTCATTTTATTCATTTATTTATATATGGTGCTGAGAATTGAACCCAGTGCCTCACACATACTAGGCAAGCGCTCTACCACTGAACCACAACCCCATCCCTGAGATCACATTTTAAAAGTAAGTAGAAGCAGCTGGGTGTGGTGGTGCATGCCTGTAATCCCAGCTGCACAAGAGGCTAAGGCAATAGAATTTCAAGTTCAAAGCCAGCCTCAGCAACTCAAGTGAGGCCCTAAGCTACTTAGCAAGACCAGGTTTCAAAATAAAAAAATTGCTGGGGAGGTAGCTCAGTGGATAAGCACCCTTGGTATGTATGTATGTATGTATGCATGTAAGTATAAATAAATAAATAAATAAAGGCAGAAGAAAGTAGGAACAAAAAATCTAATCCCTAGACAAATCAGTAGAGAAAGCAAGAGCAGAGGGTACCAAGAAGGAACACTCAGAAAGACACCACAAAAGAAGAGACTCCTGAAAGCTGAGGGAAGGGAGATTTTCGAAAGTACATGATGATCTATGAAATCAAAAGTTGTAGAAACAATGATGTGGATTTGATCATTAAGAATTCAATGAAGACCTTATAATTGGGCAAGGTCATCAAGAGTGTCAGAGGAAAACAGAATAACTATGTTGAAGGGCAAATTCTAAAATACAAGTTAAAGAAATGAAAAGAGTACAAATTAGTCTTAAACAGCTCAAAATGAATTACCCATCACAGAGGGAAGACTCTGTTCTTTAGCAGTACCGGTGTCAACAGTACATTGTTCCAACAGTTGAGTTTCCAACTCCCTGAAATTTGAAAGTCATTGAAATTAAAACATCGAGACCAATATCCTTTTCTTATTTAACACTTTTACTACATAACAGATTATGATGCTTTAAATATGATGTAATAATTTTATCCTTAAAATTAAAAGATGAATACATTCAAAGCTAAGAGAGAATGAATAATATTAAATATCTATATTATAAGCCCTCTATTGATCACTCATCAAAAAACAGATAAGCATCTGCTTTTGTAACGAGCAAAAGTAAAGAGAATCTGCTAAATTCCAAGAGACTTACCTGTGAAGAGCTTTTCCTCCAAGGGGTAGTGCTCCCCAACAATTTAGTACTGGGATTCCTTCATATATCTATAAGGTAGTCAAGGGCATTACTATTTTAGGAGATAAAATGTGGTTTTCTTGATAATTTTCTCACCTTCTGAAGTACTATTCTAAATCTACTTGGGTGACAGGCTCCTATTTCTTATTTTTAAAAGTTACAGAAAAATCCTCTTTCATACTCTTCACCAAAGAAAACAGATCAAAAATAAGCCAAGCTCAGTGGCACACACCTGTAACCCTAGCAACTCAGGATGAGGCAGGAGGATCACTAAGGTCTCGGTAAGGTTGCTTAAGGCCTTGCTGAAATTGCCGTGGTTGGCCTCAAACTTGTGATCCTCCTGCCTCAGCCTTCTGTGTTGTTGGGATTACAGGTGTGTGCTACTGTGCCTGGCTGAAAGACTTTTTTTAATAAAAAAAGAAAAAATTAAAATATCTCATTATAATTTTTTATTGATTATTGGAATAAATGCTTAATATATTGGTTTAGACAAAATATACTATTAGTTTTATTTCTTTTCCTTGTATTTTTTTTAATATGGTTCTTAGAAAACTTTAAATTACATATTTGGTCCACATTATATTTCTACAGGAGAGAGCTAAGAGGATTCCTTTGGCTGATGGGAAAAAAGTATATTGGTAAAAGTGTTGGTTTTAGACACAAACATGGATTTATGTCCTACCTATATACTTACATGAATCTCAGTCCCAACTACCTATCCCAACTTTAAATTTATTCATTTATATAAGGATAATACTTACGTTGCAGAGTTGTTTTGAGAATGGAAACAAAGTGCTTTATATTTAAAGAGCTACTAATTTAGATCCTTAGGAGTAAATAATTCTTTATTTCCTCCCCATGAATACTTCTTCCAATAAATATACATGCATACCTTAAAACTCGAGTGTCTCACATGAATGTAGTTCAACTACCTTTTCAATGAAGCACTGTCCACTGTGATAGTCTAAAAAATGGATAACTCTATTTAAATGTTCATAATAAAAAAGAATGCAGCAGTTCATATAGTAATTCCATCTGGGGACAACTTGAATTATTAGTAAGTTCTTCCTTAGTGAATGACATAAGAACTATAACACTTAATTGAGCATGCTATTATGTGCTCGTTTCTGTGCTAAATACTTTACTTACATTACCTCACTCAACCCATACAACTCTTCCATGAGATTGAAATATTATCATTGCTATTTTATAGATGTGGAAACTGAGGCCAGAAGAATTTACACTACTTGACCAATATCACAACTGGAGTAAGAAGCATAAGTGAGATTTGCACTTATTGTGTATTTGATTCTAAAACCCATGCTCATAAACCCTATGGTATACTGCCTGCATAAAAGCCCTTGTAGATAAAGAAAAAAAGTATTCCTTTTTCTACAAGTAAACCCTTCAGTTATTTGAAAACTGATTTCATGCTGCCATGACATTTTAATTTTTCTTGATTGTACTTTCTCATTTCAATTTCTCTAATTGCTATTTGTATAATTTTTTCCTTAGAATTTAACTATCCTAGTCAACTTCTTTGACACATTATAATTAGCTATTTCTTTTGAAAACAGAACAGAATATTCATTAGGTCTGCTTCTGGACACTGGAACCCAACCACAATGAAAATTTCTATAAAAAGTAAATTGAAGCCTTACAATCCTGTGAACTTTTACCACATGGTAATTATATTTGTACACAGTAACCCAAAGCAGTTCAATACAAAAAAAAATCATATGTAGCCAGGCAGGGTGGCACACACCTGTAATCCCAGTGACTTGGGAGGCTGAGGCAGGAGGATCGTGAGTTCAAAGCCAGCCTCAGTAACTTAGGAAGGCCCTAAGCAATTCAGCGAGACCCCATCTCTAAAAAAAATATAAAAAAGGGCAGGAGATGTGGCTCAGTGAGTAAGCAGCCCAGGGCTCAATCCCCAGTACCAAAAAAAATAAAAATAAAAAAAATAAAAAAATAAATCGTTTGTAATAAACCACTTATTTCAGTTAAAGAATAGTAAAAATTACATAATTGGCTAGTTGACAAAAAAGATACAGGTAACACCAGGCTTTCCCTGTAGCCACAATCCAGGACCATGGCGGAGTTAATTCCAAGTGTCAGAAGTGCCATTAGATGACTTGGAGCAAGCAAGACAGATGGGACCTAGAAAATAGAACTAGAATGAATGACAGTTTTTGAAGAAGTTTGTCTTATATTTAATACATTTGAAAAAACACCATAGGAACATTGTATTTATTTTTACTTTGGTATCCAACCATTTTATAGCATTTAGTTAAGAACTAGTTTATTAAGTTGAATGAATTTGCTCAATAATCAAAGTATACTGTCATAAATAAAAAACATTTGTTTTATTTCAAAATGACAATTCTGAAGCATTTTTATTAATGCTTATTCTATTTCTTTAGGAATGGGAAAATAGAAAGGGACAAAAGAAGATATCTAGAAATGTAAATTCAAAGATGATTTTTAAAAAATAAACTGATGAGGTTGGGGCAGGAGGATTGCAAATTCAAAGGCAGCCTCAGCAACTTAGCGAGGCCCTAATGAATTTAGTAAAACCCTGTCTCTAAATAAGAAATAAAAAGGGCTGGGATTTAGCTGAGTGGTTAAGCGCCCCTGGGTTCAATAGTACCGATAAATAAAGAAAGAAAAAAAGGGGAAGAAATGCCTTTACCATCCAGAGGGAAAATAGAAAAGAATTCTCAATTTATTTGTAAAGTTTGTAATATGAATTATATATATATATCTTAATATATATATATTTTGTAGTTGTAGGTGGACCCATTCCATTCCATTCCATTCCATTCCATTTTATTTTATTTTATTGGTACTGGGAATTGAACTCAGGGGCACTCAACCACCGAGCCACATCCCCAGCCCTATTTTGCAATTTATTTAGAGACAGGGTCTCACTGAGTTGCTTAGGGTCTCGCTAAGTTGCTGAGGCTAGCTTCAACTCGCAATCCTCCTGCCTCAACCTCCCAACTGCTGGGATTACAGGCGTGCGCCACCATGCCCAGCACCTTTATTTTTATGTGGTGCTGAGGATCGAACCCAGGGCCTCATGTGTGCTAGAAGAGTGCGCTACCATGGAGTCACAATCTCAGCCCATTAATTATATTTTTAAAACACTGTAATCTAGAAGTTAAAATTAAATTGAAGAACAAAACTAGAAAAATCTTGTCGGGCACAGTGGTAAGTGCTTGTAATCCCAGCAGCTCAGGAGACTGAGGCAGGAGGATGAGGCAGGAGGATTGAGAGTTCAAAGCCAGGCTCAGAAAAAGTGAGAGACTAAACAACTCAGTAAGACCCTGACTCTAAATAAAATACAAAGTAGGGCTGGGGATGTGGCTCAGTGGTCGAGTGCCCCCGAGTTAAATTGTGTGACATTTCTCCAGTGAGAATTTGCCAATATGAAGATACCCCAAATACTAGATATTCAGTCCCTCATAATCAAAGAGCAGACAAAATAATAGCTATATTTTCCATATCTAAGTAGACAGAGCAGGTATTCTAGTCATACATGATAAGGACAGTTACCAACACAACTAAAACTCTTGGAATATAAATAAAGAGAACTTTTTTGCCAGGCGTGGTGGCGCATGCCTGTAATCCAAGCGACACGGGAGGCTAGGCTGAGTCAGGAGGATCGCGAGTTCAAAGCCAGCCTCAGCAACTTAGTGAGGCCCTAAGCAACTCAGTGAGACCCTGTCTCTAAATGAAATACAAAATAGGGCTGGGGATGTGGCTCAGTGGCTGAGTGTCCCTGAGTTCAATCCCTGGTTCAAAAAAAAAAAAAACCAAACCAAAAAACCTTCTTTATTCAGATAAGAGCTAATATGACTTATTATTTCGTTTTGTGTTATCCCGACAGCACATGAAAATCCCAAATCTATGAGATCAGTAAGTACAGGATGCTATGCAATCTGTTTCTCTGTGTCTGTCTTATCAAAATATAACTTAGAAATATTAACTACCCTTACCACACAGACACTGACTTTTGGTATTAGATATATTCCAAGTTCAGTAAAATATAAAATAATGTTAATTTCTTATGTACTGTAACATTTTATATAATCATCCGCCTTTCCTAAATTTCAAGGCAGAGGTTTTAAATAAATTAGGTAATTACTTTAAAATGTAATAATCTTATAATAAATTCTCAGTCTTAAAATAATCTTGACTTCTGCATTACTAAGTAATACTGCTAACATCAAGAGAAGTCTCATTCCAGGCACTGCCCACTTAGTCTAAACAATACTGGGGCTGGGGACATAGATCAGTTGGTAAAGTGCTTACTTTGCATGCCCAAGGCCCTGGGTTCAATTCCCAGCACCACAAAATAAATGAATAAATAAGTAAATAAGACAATACTTAAATATTCCACTTGAAAGGAATTTAAAGCTTAAAATGAAAGAATTGAAGAATTCAGAGCAATCAGCATAACTAAACAACAGAAACTAGAAAGATTTGAAAGAAAGAAAACTCTACAATATACCTTTTAATTCTGGGAAAAAAAATCCCCCCCGAACTACATTAAAATAAATACCAGAAACACTAATAAGAAATATACTATCTAAATGTTAGATAAAATGCTAATTAAACATGAAATAAGCATAAAAAGAAAGAAATAGCCAATTTGAAGAGGCTTCTGTCATCTGATTCCCCAAATATATTGTGTAGTACACACAATGAAAGAAATAAAATGTTGACTTTTTAGTTTTGAGTGCTTATCAAAAAAACAAAAAAGGCAGGGATGAGGGTAGGGGAGATCCCTAATATTAATATGTATGACTTTTATTGCTTTTCTATCTACTTTGTGTGTATGTGTGTGTAGTAGGGACTGAACCCAGGGACTTGCACATGGTAAGCAAGTGCTCTACCACATAGCTATACCCACAGCCGCCTTCTCTACTTTAAAAGCAACTTAATCATTTGATTTAAAAAGTTACCTCAAAATACTTGAAAAGAACACGAGTGAGGGTCTCTCTGAAGTGAGAAGGACACAATACTGACTCGATAATTACAACTCGACGATCTCTGGGATTCACCAACAGATGCCTGAAAATGATAGTTTTGTTTTTAAAAGTTGGTACTTATTTTGCTATGTAACACAATTTAAAAATAGAAAAACTGCACTACCCAAGCCTAAAATGCTTTATGACAAAAAGACATCTCCATTTTATCACCCCAGAAAGATTATTTTTCTGAGCTCCTACTATGTGCCATGCACTGTACCAGAAACTTTAAAACTCGTTTATCTCAGAAAACTTAAAACTACAGGCCATTGTGATTACTAGATTCAAACATTAAAAAGATATTTTCTTTTCTGGGGTTATAAAAGTAATAGATGTTCACAAAACTTCAAAATATCACAGATTAATTTGTAAAATACAAAAATCTTATACTTCTATTGCCCAGAAACTACCCCTGATGGTAGTTTGTATATTTTTTCATTCTTGTGGATGTGCTCATGTAGCTGAACATAAATATTCATTCCACAGATGTTCTTCAATGTGCCTTTTGCACTTATTAATACACCTAAGCCACATGTCTGTATCACTACATACATTGAACCCAGGGCGTGTGCATGCTAGGCAAGTACTCTACCACTGAGGTATATCCTCAAGCCCCCAGAACTCCTTTTAAGTGGCTACATGTTTTTCTGTATGGATGTATAATAATTTACATGTCATCTCCTTTATTAATGGACATTTGATTTGTTTTCAATATTATGCTTGCTTGTAATTTCCTTTTGTGTGTGTGTGTAATGCTGGGGATCAAACTCAGAGCCTCAAGCATGACAGGCAGACATTCTACCACAGAGCCACATCCCCCAGCCCTCTAATATATTTTTGAAAAGGTTGAAAATAAACAAATAAAAATGACAATGAAAATCAAAAAATTTTTCCCATCAGATGTAATACAATCAAATATGATATGACTGGCATTAGGAAAACATCTAATTTCAAAAGCTATGAAACAAACAAACACAAACAGAATTCCATCTTACCTGAAATACAGTATGTGGATGAATTCCTTTAGGTAGGAGTATAACTCTTCTGTATTTATATTATACTGAACAACTTTGATTGGCTATAAAAAATAAAATGATTTATATTAATAAAATAATCTCAAAATGTGCTTATTTATTTTACTAATATATTTTCTCAGACTAAATCAAAAGCAATTTGTACTGAGAATAGATGAAAAAATTTAAAATAGGTTAATTTCTTAAATTAGGAATCTGTAAGAACTGGCAATATCCAAAGAAAAAAATCAGATTTTTTTTGTTTGTGGTAATAGAAATATATATCTGTAAGTTAAGAACTGTGCTTACACACATTTTTGCCTGTCTGACCTACCATTTTGGCATGACTGATGATAAAAACCAACACTGATTAAAAAGCGTTAAAGGATTCCTCAAATAGTCTATATTTGGTTCAGTCACTTCCAAAGCACTGATATTGTCCCTTTTACATTACCACACTCAATTACCTGTAAAATGTCTACCTTTCTGCAGGACTATAAATTCCAATGGGCAAGAAAAACAGTAGTTTATTTATAAACATATGGCAAAAGCTGGGCACAGTTGTACATGCCTATAATCTCAGTGACTTGAGAGGTTGAGGCAGGAGCATCACAAGTTTGAGGCAACTTAGCAAGACCCTGTCTCAAAATAAAAAATAAAAAATGTCTGGGATGCAGCTCAGTGGTAAATTGCCTCTGGGTTCACTTCCTAGTACCACCAAAAAAAGAAAAAAAAATCTTAAAAACAAGAGCAAACATTTGTGCTAAATGTGTAAGCACTATCAAATCATGAGTGCAATACAACAAGGCTTAACTTATGATCCTCAGAAAGTTTTAAGTATTCTAATGCATTATTGACAGACTTCTCTTCATCTACTCTTTTAAAGGGAAGACCATCAGCATGGCTCACTTTTTGATTTTATGTGGCTTAAAAAAGGTTCCAAATCAAGTATAGCCAAAAATAGGCAATCTTTATATATGTTTTTTTGGAATGATAAAAGCTCAAAGCACTAAGAAAATGTCAGTAAAGATGTAAAGGTTCTAAGTCCCATCAGGAATCTACCTAGAGACACAGTAATGAAAATTATTGTAAAGCACAATGACATGAAAAATTAATACATGGGAACTTCAATCACACCACAAACAGCTACTATATTTCTGGCTTGTCTGAGGATTTGCAGAAACTTTGAAATCAATAAAATGATTCATAATCAAGTACAATTAGTTTTTGTTTTTTGTTTTTTTTTTTTGGTACTGGGGATTGAACCCGGGGCACTCAACCACTGAGCCACATCCCAGCCCTATTTTGTATTTTATTTAGAGACAGGGTCTCACTGAGTTGCTTAGGGCCTCGCTAAATTGCTAAGGCTGGCTTTGAACTCACAATCCTCCTGCCTCAGCCTCCCAAGTGCTGGGATTACAGGTCAAGTAAAATTAAAAAGATTTATGATGCATCCCAGGGCCAAATATAAATTGATATATTCTAAAACATCTGTTTTTATAAAACCAAATATGCTCCTACATGATTACTAAGTAAGGGAATAATATCTATGATATTAAGGTTTTCTTAGTTCATATTAGGGAAGAGAAGCTAAAATTATAACAGCAGAACTATAACTTTCATTTAAGAAAGTCATCAACTCAGTGGTCACACAGGTACTTATCATTTTACATCTATTTAAGAAAAGTTTTAAGTGATCCCATATACCAGGGGATCCCTCCACTGAATGGACCCTTAAGACTACTGGGCTGTATCTCTTGGTCCCAATTTAACAATGGCCCCACTGGTTTAGAGCCTGCTTCCATTTGTATTATCTCAGCACTCACTGGTCAACATTTCAATTCACAGTTTTATTTTGTCTTTAATATCTCTCAATATAGCCTCCAGTCACACACAGCTACTAGTCAAAGCTATTCAAATTTTCTGAATTATTAATTATTGTCTTTTGCTAGTGCATTCTTCACAAAGTTACACAGGTCTACCCCAACTTCATTTCCCCCATAAGCCTGTTTTGTTTTTTAAAAACTGTACAACAGCAAGGCAAGGTCTCAGTGGCTCAGGAGGCTGATCCCAAGATCAAATTCAGCCTTAGCAACGTAGCAAGGCCCTAAGCAACTTAGTGAGACCCTGTGTCTAAATAAAAAATATTTTAAAAGGGCTGGGGATATGGCTTAGTGGTTAAGCACCCCTGGGTTCAATCCACAGTAACAAAAAAACAAAAAACAAAAAACATACCATAGAGGTTTTTCAGAATTATAGCACTGTTACAGCAGAAAACCTACATCTTATTTTCTAACCACTGAATTTTATGTTAGACAAAATTACTCTATTCAATTCCTAACCTGCCAAATTAGCTTCAGAAAGAAACTTAAAATTGTTTGGTGCTGGGCAAGATGGCACACACCTATAATCCCAGCAACTTGGGAGGCTGAGGCAGAAGGATCTTGAGTTCAAAGCCAGCCTCAGCAGATTAGGGAAGCATTTAGCAACTCAATGAGACCCCTGTCTCTAAATAAAATATGAAAAAGGGTTGGGGATGTGGGTCAGTGGTTAAGTATCCCTGGGTTCAATAACTGGTACCAAAACAAACAAACAAAAAAAATGTGCTTAATTTCTCAAAATTCTTTTGGTTTTAGCATTAAAAATTACAGATAGATAAGGAAATGGAGAATCTGAATAAGGCAAGAATAAAACTATTCAGTGATTATATTATACTACAGGGCATAAAAAGCATTATACAAATGTTAAAAACTTTCTCTTGGTATTATATGATTCCACTTACATAAAATATGCTGAAAGGCAAATCTATAGATACAGCATATCAGTGGTAGGTAGAAACAGGAATTAACTATAAATAGGTATTAGGAAGCTTATTGAGGTGATGCAAATATTCTAAGATTGGGTTGGAATGATGATCATATGTGACAAATTTATAGTATACAAAATTAGACTACAACAAAGTTGACTTTAAAAAACTCTCTTGGCAAGGTAGCTACATCATATATTTAGCACTATTTTAATCACTCTTATTTGAAGTCATATTTTAAAATATTTTATATTACAGAATTTATTTTGTTTATTTGTTAAAAAAAAATACCTTAGGTAGGCCAGCTCTTTTTATCACACTAGGAATTATACATCTTGGACCAGTTTCTCCAGCAAATCCACATCTGCAAATATAAGAAGCATTAAATCACCAAACTTATAACACTCAATATTTATCAGAGATACACGTTTTTGTGAATTTGTTTCAAAACTATGCCCATTAAAACATCTGGAAATATCTTTGATGCATTCAAAGGGACACTACCCAGCCCCACAAAACCCTAAGAGTTAATACCACCTATAAATAATCTGTACATTAAAGGAAAAAAATCAAATCATCTCAAGTTTGTGATGCTGAAATAAACCAGTGTATCCTTTTTGGTCAGCATTTACTTTTTCCCCAATTTTTAATTATAACTGCATTTGAGGCAAGACATTTCTACAATCCTAGATCTGCATTATATTATGTGATTTCATTCTGTTATGCATCACTTAATGTTGACTTAGTCATTGTGTGACTACATCCTGTGTAATAGCTTTTTGCTTATTTCTTTCATGTATGGCCAAAATAAACTTTGAGAGTAGTTATTTCAAGGTATCTACTATGTTAAGATAAATTTAAAAAATTTTTTTTTATTTGTTCTAATTAGTTATACATGACAGCAGAATGCATTGTACACGAACAGAGCACAACTTTTCATTTCTCTGGTTGTACATGATGTAAAGTCATACCCTTTAAGCAATCATACATGTACCTAGGGTAATGATGTCAATCTCATTCCACCATTTTTCCCAATCCCCTGCCTCCTGTCCTCACCTCACTTCCCTCTGCCCAATCCAAAGTTCCTCCATTCTTCCCTTGCTCCCCCTCCATTATGGATCAGCATCCACATATCAGAGAAAACATTTAGCCTTTGGTTTTGGGGGATTGGCTTATTTCGCTTAGCATGATATTCTCCAATTCCATTCATTTACCTGCAAAAGCCATTTTATTCTCCTTTAAGGCTGAGTACTATTCCATTGAGTATATATACCAGTTTTTTTATCCATTCATCTATTGAAGGGCATCTAGGTTAGTTTCATAACTTAGCTATTGTGAATTGAGCTGCTATAAACATTGATGTGGCTGCATCACTGTAGTATGCTGATTTTAAGTCTTTTGGGTATAGACCAACATAAATTTTAAAAAGTAAGTAAGAAAATATAAATTAATGAGAGCGTTTTACAGAACAACAGAGAATGAATGAACCAAGGATTGTTTAATCCAATTTTGTAGCTTCTGAGGTTCAATTTTTAAGTATATCTTTTGGCCACTTAATCAAAAAATACTTTAAGCAGTGCTCAAAGACATATATAAAGACTTTTCAAGTATTTCCATACTGTACATATATAGACAGATAGTTGTAAGTACATGACACTTTTCTCTCTTGAGCAAGGACTCTTAAGACAGGGTGCAGAAACTATAAGGATGGTCCGCCAATCCCTGTAAGCTGTATGCTAATGTTGTAAGACCTATGCATTTGTGAATTTCATTTGGCTTTCAAAAATATCTCTGCCATTTAAAAGGTGCACACTAATGTTTTCGAATTGTTTTTTAAAACGCAAAATCTAATCTAAGAGTTTAGAAAACCCAGCAAAGGATTTCCAGAGTCTTAGTGGTAAGGTTCACTTCTTTTTTTGTTTTTTTTTTTTGGAACTGGGGATTGAACTCAGGGACACTCGGCCACTGAGCCCCATCCCCAGCCCTATTTTGTATTTTATTTAGAGACAGGGTCCCACTGAGTTGCTTAGGGCCTCGCTAAGTTGCTAAGGCTGACTTTGAACTCGCGATCCTCCTGACTCAGCCTCCCAAATCGCTTGGATTACAGGCGTGCGCCACCATGCCCGATTTAAGGTTCACTTCTTTATGTGAACCTTAAGTCTCCCTAACTTAATTCCCTACTCTTAGGGAACAATATCCCTATCTTAAACATATCTAAATTTCCAGCACCAATGAAAGATCCACTCAATAAAATTTTAGGGTGGAATTCATTATCAAGCGTTACAACGTACTACCTGCCGCCTTCCTAATCAAAAGAACTCAGGGTAAGCGGGGCCCAGGTCATCGTTGTCATTCCCTGTACAGATGACCTCAAAAGGTCCCTTGGGTTTGAGGTAACGACCACAGTGGCGGCGAAGACAATCCTCCCACTGGGTCTCCCTTTCTCCCAGTATCAATGGATCCTCAGGATTCGCATCGCCCAAGGTGTAAACAAAAGCCATCACTTGCGGGGGTGCTGAGAAAAGGAAGGAGAGACCCGGAGCTGCTCGGGGAGGAACCGGGCTGGGCCGGTGCTTCGCCAACAGAAACCCCTGGGGGCCACAGCGGGCGCCACGGCCACTCACTTGGTGAAGGCCTCTCCCAGGTCGATGACGACGGCAGTTTTCTCGCCGCCGCTGCCTAGGCCCTCGTAGAGCGGCATGGTGGTCACGGAGACCAGGAGGACTGAGCGGCCTCCGCGATCCGCAGGCCTCGGCTCCCGGGCTGGGCTGGGGCTCGGCAGCGGACGGCGGTGGGGGGGGTGGGCGGTGCCTCGCGTGGCCGCGGCGCGCCGGTCCAGGCTGTCTCAGGCTGTGCCTCACTCCGCGTCAACCCCAAATCCTCGCAAGTCCTCTCGTCTCCGGCACTTGGGAGGAGGAACCGCAGGCGGTCGCGGATCTGGGTACGCGGGCGCGGGGTCTGAGGGGATCAGGCGCCCAGGGCGCCCCAGCGGGGCGGGGCGGAGCGGCCCTTCGGGGTCCTTTCCGCCCGGGGCCCTCACGCGGCGCCTGCGCGTTTGTGAGAGGTCAGAGGCGGCTGAAGATCTAAGGGCTTTCTTGTAGATACGCGGAGTGGGTTCCTAAGCCTCTGCTCTGTGCCGGGGGATTGGCCTGTCATTTAATCGTCGCAATAAATATCGAAAATAGGTGTTCTGTTATGTGTGGGAACCGACACTCGGAGAGATTAATGATTTTCTCAGTTGTCTCCTGGGCAGAGCCAGGAACAGGCTTTCTGATTTTAAAGCCTATACGAATACTTTAGACTGACGGCGCTTTATTTGATAGTTATTTGGCTGAAAGTTTTTACTTTGGTCCCACAGATCAGCTAAAGTAGCATCTCTCAGTCTATGGAAGTAAGATGGGTTAGTGGGAGGGAACGTTGAACCAAAGACTCCTCTTTACCCTAAAATCGAGGAGCTATGCAAACCGAGGGAAGATGCCAAATCTCTCTGTGCTAGAATACAATAGGAAGTCTGGAATGATAGTGGACTGTTGACATGTTTAGCAGCCTTCTGCAGGGAAAAAAAAAAAAAGTATTTCCTGCAAATATTGACTCTGACTGACTGTATGGGAGTGAAAGAGATCGTCAAAGGAGAGAGAAGAGAGATTTAAGGGTAGACCTGTGGAGAAAAACATTAATTGGTGTACTGGGTTGAAAGGTGCCCCCCAAAATTCTTCTCCATGGGGAATCCCAGAATGTGACCTTTGGATTACTATGTTTGCAGATGAAATGCTCAAGTTAAGATGAGGTCATACTGCGTTATGATAGATCCTACCCTCCTGACTGTTCACTCAAGTTAGTGGGTTAGGTTGCTGCCCTGTATCTGACCTGGTTTTCCTCAGTTTATCATTCTTGTCTATTGGAAATGCCTGAGCTTTTACAAAGGATACAGAGTTAAGGCTGTACAATGCAGAAACTTAGATAATGTGATACTAGCAAAATTCATTTAAACCACTGATAAATGATTTTCCTGGAACAACTTGCTGGAGATAAAAAATGAAGTTGGAGCTGTGATGGGGAAGGAAACTTAAAAGTGAGAAGGGATGAAACGTTTCCTTAATAGGGTCAGAGTTTAAGAGGTCTCTTAAGGTAAAGAGAGGTTGCAATTCTCTCTCTGTCAAGTCCCTAATACCTGTGATCATTTCCTTATCTGTAAACTATACTGTGACTTTACTAGGTATTTGTGAGACTCTATTGGAATTATATTTCTGAAACCACTGAAAATTATAAGTGCTGTTATTACCCATAGTGAAGTTTCCATGAGTGCTCACCAACTGTGTTCATTTCCTAGGGAATACCATACAAAGCACCACAAAACAGGTAAGTTAAAGCAACGAATTTATTCTCCCATGCTTTTGAAGGTGAGAAGTCAGAAATTAAGGTGTTAGCAAGGTCATACTTCCTCTGATGGCTTTAGAGAAGGCTCCTGCCTTTTTTAGCTTCTGGTTGCCAGCAATCCTTGGTGCTCATCCATTTGGAGATGCATCACTGCAGTCTTTGCCTCTGTCATTATCTGGCCTTCCCTGTGTCTGCATCTTCACATGACATCCTCCTACCTGTGTTTTCATGTCATTTTCCTCCTATGTGTTTCTGTCCAAATTGCCCTCTTTTATGAATATCAGTCATAGGGGCTGGGGTTGTGGCTCAGTGGTAGAGCGCTTGCCTAGCATGTGTGAGGCACGGGGTTTGATTCTCAGTACCACATCTAAATAATAAAGCAAAGGTCCATCAACATTTAAAAAGACATATTTTTTTTAAAAAAAGTATATCAGTTATTAGATTAGGGTCCATTTTAACCCAGTACAATCTCTTTTTAACTTGATTATATCTACAAAGACCCTAATTCTAATTAAGGTCACATTCTGAGGTTCTGAATAGACAAGAACTGGGGAAGAACAGTATTCAATGCAGAACACCAGTTTGTGTTCTCCATTGTTCTCTTGAATCTTCTTATTGTACACCCTCTTCTTTGACAATCTCTTCAACTTCCACACATACAGCTAAAGCTAGTATTTATTGAGTTCTAATTTGCTAGCTCTGTTGGCTATATATAATCCCATTTAGTCCTTTGTTAGTTAATAATTATTATGTCCATTTAACAAATGAGGATTGTGAGGCCAAGAGAGGTTAAATAATGTGTCCAAGACCTCTAAGCTGGTAAGTGGCTGATATGGTTCATATGTGAAGTATCCCCAAAAGACTCGTGTTGAAGGCTTGATCCCTAGTGAGCAATGTTCAGAAGAAGGACTTTTGGGAAATGATTGGATGGTGACGGTACTAACCTCATCAGTTCACAATGGATTAATCCATTGATGAGTTCATAGCAGAATGGACTAATATGAGGTGGGGTCCACTTGAAGGAAGTAGATCCCTGGAGGTGTGCCTTTGAAAGGGCTTGTTCCCTCAGCCCTTTCCTTTCTGCTTCCTGGCTCCTGTGAGGTGAGCCACTTCACTCCTCCAGATCTTCCCCACCATAATGTTTTCCTCACCACAGGCCCAGAATCAAAAGAGCCAAGTGACCATGGACTGCAACCTTTCAAACAGAGCTAAAATAAATCTTTCCCCCCTTAAGTTCATTTTCTTAGTTTTTTTTGTTTGTTCTGTTTGTTTTTGTACTGAGGACTTAACCCAGGGGATCTACCACTGAGCTATACCACTGGTCTCCCCTTTTTTATTATTTAAAAAAATTTTGAGACAGGGTTTCATTAAGTTGCCCAGGTTGACCTTGAACTTGTAATTCTCCTGCCTCATCCACATCCCCGCCACTGCTGGGATCTATAGCACGTGCCACCACACCCAGCTCTCTCAGGTATTTTGTCACAAGGAAAAGATGACTAACACATTGGTAAGGCAGGAATTTGAAACTAATAGTCCTAAAATTTTGACTCCTAAGTCCAAACTGCATTGCATAATGATAAGGTAGTTATGTGTTAATTCAGAGGATTATATTTTATTATAGAATTGTGTGGTCTTAGAATATGAAGTGACCTAAGAGGTTTTCAAGTCTAAACTCCCACTTAAGACAAGAGTTTCTTGTCCAGCTCTGATGATAAAAGTTCTCAAATGGTTCCAGTGATGTACGCAAGGCTTATGACTTGTTGAGGTGTATAAAACTGAAAATGTATTTGTTCATACAATCAGACAAAACAATTCAAAAGTGTTACAAGGGAAAGAATAGTTTTGAAGAAGCCCAACTCTTAATCCTAGTGGCTCAGGAGGCAGAGAGAAGAGGATCACAAGTTCAAAGCCAGCCTCAGCAACTTGGTGAGGCCATAAGCAATTTAGCAAGTCACTGTCTCTACATTAAATATAAAATGGGCTGAGGATGTGGCTCAGTGGTTAAGCAATCTTGGGTTCATTCCCCAGTACCAAAAAATAAAACTAAAAAGAAATAAATCTTAACTCATTAACTGACTGACTTAAGGCAACTCCATCCATTACCTTCTCTGGGTCTTAGTTTCCTCACTGTAAAGTGTTGTACAACCAGTAATAATGTTAACTAGGTTGAACTAGAATTTGCATCCCTTTAACTTATACCTCATCCCCATTCCCTTTTTCAGGCTGCATTCTCTTATCTTTCATGATGATGATTCTCAGATCACTTAGGAGCTCATTTACCAACTTCTGGAATCCATTTTGTTAATGTACCTTATCACAACACAGAACATATATCTGAAAATTTCATAGTACAATAGGACTCAACTCCCTTGATCCAGCTCCTGTGCTTTTTAGTAATGCAAAGTAGAGAATGTCTTTGTTTTGTTTTTGAGCACATCACATTACAGATTCAAATTTTTCCCATTTTGCAAGTTAAAACCTAATTTGTATCCAAATCTAGCTTTCTGTTAAATTTCATCTAGTTAATTTTGTTTTAGCATTCCAGCATTTCGACATCATTTGAAAAATCCAGATCTTTTAAAATCAAGAGTCTGGTAGTTAACATTAATTATAGAGCCACCCATAAGTTTGGGGGTCATGCTTTCGAAGTTTTCGTTCTTTCAATATGTACTTATTGAGAGCCTAGTGTATGCTAGGCCCAGAGAATATGTAAATAGGAAAAAATGATTTTTGCTTGCAGACTATTTTAGGGAGATAGATATATAAAGTAACAAGTAATGCGCAGGAAATATATGGGAAGTGTTAATGGAGACAGGAAGGGACCAAGCAACTGCCTAGGAATTAGGGTAGTTTCAGGGAAGAAGTGTTCATACTTTGTTAGCATTGAAGGTACAAATACAAAACCAAATCATTGGCTTCAGAGGCTTATGTAGCCAGATAAGGACAGTCAGATAAATGAACAAACTTTTGAAACTTAAAAACTAATGCTTGGCTTAAAATGGTGCTTTCCAGGCAAAGACCAGGGAACAACTCAAGAGGTGGAAATGAGAATACATAACAGAGCCCAACCCTACTTCTGGAGGTGGAAGAGTGGCTAAAGGTTGAGTTGGTCACCAATGACCAATGATTTAATCAATCATGCCTGTGTAATAAAGTCTCCATAAAATCCCAAAAGGATTGGTTTCACAGAGCTTCCAGATTGGTGAACAAGAGTACATCCACATGCTAGGAAGGTGGTTCACCCCAACCCCATGGGGACAAAAACTCCAGCATTCGGTACCTTTCCTAGCTTTGCCCTGAGCATGTATCCTTTAAAAAAAAAATCCTTTGTAATAAATGGGTAAGGGGACAGGGCGGCACAGAGAGGGAGAGAGAAGACATTGTAGGATACAATACATGAACTCACTTTTTCTAGAAGCTTTTCCAACTTAAAGTTACAGGGGGAGTATTCCAGGATGTGGGAACTGCTTGCGGCAATGGTTTATAGGAAATTTGGTAAGTCCTGTTGTCAGGAGGTGATGGAACCAAATCATTAAGCCCTTTACTGGTATGGGGATTTTTGACTGTGCTACAGGTATTAGTAACTATTCTAAATATTTTTCATAAGGGAAAAATGTCATATTGTGATCAGTGTGCATTCATTTCTTTCAGAATAGGGTAGATCAGGATGAAATGGAGGAGTCCAAGACTGGTGATAAATAACAAACCAATCTGGAAGCTATTGTGGTCCGTGAGAAGAAACAATGACCACCAGAACTAAGACAATGGCGTGGCATGGCAAGGGAAGGAAATAACATTAGAGAAGTTTGAGAGTCTACCTACAAAGTGAAGACTTTCTGATGTGCAAAAGCTGGGGGGAAAAGTCAATGCCAACAGACTTACCCTATGGGAAAAATAAAAGATTCATCAGATGGAAGGAAAATGATTGACTGCCCTACAGTGTGCCAGGAACTGTTCTAGGTGCTTGAAATCAGTCAAACAACACATACAAAGATTGCCCTTGGAGAATGTACATTCCAGTAGGGGGAGATAGACATAAACATATGCATTATACATAAGTAATCTATAGAGTATTATAAGGTGATACTACTGGATTTTTTTTTGTAGTTGTAGATGGACAGAATGCCTTTATTTTATTTGTTTATTTTTATGTGGTACTAAGAATTGAACCCAGTGCCTCACACATGCTAGGCAAGTGCTCTACCACTGAGCTACATCTCCAGCCTGACAAAATTGTTTGTTTGTTTGTTCTAAATAGAGCATGGAAAAGAGGATCATAGTGCTGGGAACTGATTTCATAATCCAACAGTCATCCTTTGAAATAGAATGTCTGTTCATTTAGGGCTTTTTCCAAGTCCTTAATTTGAAAAATAATATCTTTTGAATTTATATTAGAATATAAGAAAAATTTAAGCTGGGCGCAGTGGTGCACGCCTGTAATCCCAGTGGCTCAGGAGGTTGAGGAAGAAGGATCTCGAGTTCAAAGCCAGCCTCAGCATAAGTAAGTTGTTAAGCATCTCAGTGAGATCCTGTCTCTAAATAAAAGACAAAATAGTACTGGGGATCTGGCTCAGTGGTTGAGTGTCCCTAATTTCAATCCCCAGTACCAAGAAGAAGAAGAAAAAAAGAATATAAGAAAATTTTAAATTTAAAATTTCACTCCATGAAATAATGTATATATTCAATATTTTAAGTATACAGTCTAGTTAAGAAGTTTTTGAGTTTCATTTTGAAATGGAGATAGGATTAATTAGGGAATCATGGATTTAAGTTACCTTTAAAATGTTATCCATATGGGGGAGGACATAATTTTTATATTTAATAACAAGATTATAATAAGACAATCTAGAGTTGTTTTCCAAAGCACTGTGTTAGGGAAAAATTAATAAGTACTCTGAATTAACCAACTAAAGATGGCTGGTCACAGGGTCTTTATTGTTCTGGTTATATTAGTGGCTTTTAATTAATACTTTCTAAAGTAGAGGATTTAATCAGAATTGCAGCTTTCATTCTGTATCTTTATTTTATTTTCTTAAAAGTATCCATTGCAAGTTTATTATGCATTAGGAAGCTTAAACCTAAAAACAAACAGCATAGTAAAAAGATATGTTATCTCTTTTCACTGAGAACAGGGTTCAAAATATATTTTCTTTTAAATGTATTCAGGGAGTACATAATTCTTTTATAAAAGTTGTATATATTTTCTGTTGATCCCTTTGTTGCATTTATAAATACAAGATTTACACAGCACCGCATCAAAAAAATTAAAACCCTTACAAATATCTGCATATATTTCATAGCATAAAACTTAAAAATTAGTGCTTTGTTAAAGGTAGGCCCTAGGTAATGGTCCATTTACTGTGCAGCAAAATACATATAAATCTGTAAAGTTTTCTTTGTCCACAAAATATTGCAAAAATGTTAGCAAGACACTTATTGTGAAATTGAGCTTCACTAAACCCTCATATTTTGGAAAGAAATTTGATGTGCATTTTTCCATGAGATTCAAAAATCAAACAGATCGAGATAAAGATTAATTGAAAGCAATTACATACTACACAGCAGTTAAGGCAGAAGTGTGATGGAAGAGAACAACTGAGATGTAGAACATGGGAGATGTGGGAAGGAGCAGAGAGTAAAAATGTATTATGAGTCTGAACTTGGACATCAATTCTGATATAGTTGCTAACTCTCATTCTCTCTTAGGAATTTTCAAACTGTTAAAAACTTTCTTAGAAGCTCCCTCCAGTTTCTTTGTTGCCACTAGAATGCTTGTCTGTGTGTTTGTGTGTGTGTGTGATTGTATGAGTCAGGATCTTGGCTAAGTTGCCCAAGCTGGCCTTAAACAAGGGCCTCTCCTGCCTCAGCCTCTCAGTAGCTGGGATTATCAGTGCCAGTCACTGCACTGGGCTGATCTGACTCTCTGGTCTGAGAGAGGAGAGCACTGACTTCCGGAATGTGATGATGGACATGGCAGCCACAGTCCTTGCCACCCACATCATCTAGGCCTGAGATCCAGAACTGTACCAGGCCAATTGGGGCATCTGGAAGCGCAAGCCAAGAAGGATAGTATTCCTATTCCCCAATGATCTCATCAAAATGCTAAGACTGAGCCACAATAGACAGAATTCCTACCATAGCTATGAATGCTGCAGTTTTAACAGATCCAAAGTCTATGACCTGCCTGAGATAGCGAAAAAAGCCTTAATGCTGTCCAGCTTTAGAAAGATATGAAGGAAACATGGTGATGCAGATTAATAAGACAGTAGAATCTTTCCCAACTTTCTTCAGTGATGAAAAACGGTCTTCTTGTTTCCAAGAAATCTGAGCTCCCCATGAAACAGGTCTCATTTTCTCTGGCAAAGATTATGGAACAGACACCAAGATGAAACAGATGTCCAGAAGAGCCACCACTGTGGCCACCAACACAAGGCTGTCTCCATAAACAGAAAGGTATTCTCCAAATGGCTGGCTGCTGGCCAGACTAGTTCCAAAAGTGGCTGAGACCCATCCATAAGCAGTACTTTGCTCCTGCTCCTGAGTGACATCAGCTACATAGGCAAATATCACAAGCACGTGATTGAGAAACCTTCAGGCACAGAAGTCATCACAAAGTACCACCACGGGCTGATCCTCATCAGTGGGATAGGGAAGCAGGTGAAGAATCCAGGGCCAAGGAGAAAAGACTTCCTTCCTCACACGTCAGAGAGTGCACCTGAACGGGGCACTCACAGAAGAGAGCAGGCCCTTTACGCCTTGAACCAGACCATTCATGGGGAGCGTGTGTTGAGGAAATGTTTCATGTAGAAGAGTCAACTTTGGAGTTGTTAGCAGGCCCCATGCACACAATTCAAGGAAGATGACAATAGCAACATGGTAAACATTTGGACAGCCAAAGCCTTGCAGCCAGGGGCTGCCCGGGCCTGATCGCCCTCGAGATCCTCCGGCGTGGCTCCCGCCTAGGCTGCTTGCTACGCTTCCACTCCGGGTCCCGCGGTGGTGGGGCATTCTGGCTGTGGTCCTGCCCGCGCCCGCCAGGGGCGTTCCGAGACCTGCTCCAGGAACCTGCAGCGCTGCGCGCCGCCACGCGGATCCGGACTCTCTGGCTGCGGGAGGCGTCAGTGGCCGGCTTTAGTATTTCAATGTGTATAACAAATACTGAAATCCAGGGCAGTGTTCAACCACAAGATTTGGTCTAAATATGTTGCCCGAATAACAACTGAAGGAATTCAGAAAAATAGACTGAGGAAGTATAGACATATGGTCCATAAAAATTACTTGTTTCTACATCGCATAAGCTTTTTATAAGCATAGTCAAAAGTAGTGCAGCCAACTCCCATCACCCAGCTTCAGCATTTATTCATACTTTGATTGATTGATTGATTGATTGATTGATTATGGTGTTGGGGATAGAACCCAGGGTCTTGTGCATGCTAGGCAAACACTCTACCACTTCTCCATATTTTAAAGTTTATATTTTGCACTTCCCTCTTTTTGTTGTTGTTGTTGCTGGAGTATATTTAAACAAATTGTAGATATCGTATCATATCATCCATAATTACAAATGCGTTTCCAACAAAGGGTTCTTTTATGTAACTATAACAAATGCAAACACTCGCAAAAACTTTTTGACAAAGCTGTGACGAACTCATTCCCTTTGCAAAAATGTACCAACTTGATCCTTTCTAACTTCAAGTAATTCTTCCCGTGTCACCACCTTAAACTAGATACTTTAAAAATAACCTGATGCTTATGTACATTTTGTGTGTGTGTGTGTGTGTGTGTGTGTGGCAAAGCAAGTTACAAAGTGTAGCCTTTTATGTGTTTAACTCTTTACCTATTCACATGAAGTTTAAAAAAATATATAGTACTACAGGATAGGGCTGGGAATCTCGCTCAGTGATAGAGTGCTTGCCTAGCATGCATGAGACCCCAGGATCCATCCTAAGCACAGGAGGTGGGAAGGAAGAAATGCTATAGGAATCCTTTTTTTGGAAAAAAGATGGCACAAAGATATGTATGAGGTCACTAGGAGGTGTAAAATTTGTAGGGAGACCGAGGTAAAACATTAACAGTGGAGCGAATATTTAGATCACAGAAATGTTTACAAAACATGAACCATTTAAATGGCTCTGTTTACCCACAACAATAGCAAAAATTATTTGGTTGGAAGTATAACCTAAAAACAGAACCAGGTTTTGAAGGGATTTTAGCAATAAGAAAAATTAGTAGGGTGCAGTGGAAGTCCTAGATACTTAGGGGGCTGAGGCAGGAGGATGGCTTGAGTCCAGAAGTTTGAGGACATCCTAGGCAACATGGTAATACCTTATCTCAAAAAAAAAAAAAAAAAAGGAAAAAAAGGAGAAAATAAGAAACTTTTATTACCTACATGTGTACTTTTTCTGGCATTCTTCCTTTCTTTGTGCAGATCTGAATTTTTGTCTGGTATCATTTTTCTCTCATTGAAGGACTTTTAGGTTAACATTTCCTATAGTGTATGTATATTTGCTGGTGAAGGGTTCCTTCAACTTTTGTGTGTCTGGAAAAAAAAATCTTGATTTCCACGTTGTTTTAGAAATTATTTTCCCTGAGTTTGGAATTGTAAGTTGAGATTTTTTCCCCCCTCTGGGGGTCTTTAAAGATGTTGCACTACTGTCTTATGGCTTACATTGCTTCTGATGAGACATTTGCTGTTTTATCTTTGCTATTCTGTAAATGATTTTTCGCTGGCTGCTTTTTGTCACTGGTTCAAAGTTATTTGATTATGATGTGTCTTGGTGTAATAGTCTTCATGTTTTTTTGTGTTCGGGATTGAGATGCTTGGGGGTGTGTGTGTGTATATATGTTATATATGTTTATAATACATATTATAAATTAATTAATCCCAAACACAAGAAACATGAAGACTATTACACAATGACACATGTGTATACATATAGTATCATTATGTATAATATGTAAACATATATATCTGTCAAATTTAGAACACCTTTGCTTCTTCAATTTATTTTTCTGTACCGTCCCCTTCTCATTTGGAGAGTCCAAGAACATCTATGTTATTAAGCTGTTTGAAATTGCCCCATAGTTCACTGATATTTATTCTTTTTTTCTATTTCTCAGTTATACTTTTTGCTGTTTCTTTTTGGGTAGTTTCTACTGTTGTGTGTTTTAGTTCATTCATTGTTTCTTTAGCTGTGTGTTTAATCTGCTATTAATTCACTCAATGTTATTGGGTGTTTTTCTTTTTTTAATGGTACCAAGGTTTGAACCCAGGGACACTTAATCACTGAGCCACATCCCGAGCCCTTTGTATTTTTTATTTTGGGACAGGGTCTCACTAAGTTGCTCAGGGCCTCATTAAATTGTTGAGGCTGGCCTCAACTTCCCTAGTTGCTGGGATTATAGGTGTGCACTATGTACTTTTTATCTTGACATTATATTTTCAATTTCTACAAGTTTGGTTTGCTTTGTTTTTGTTTTGTAATTTCCTTGTCTCTCTTTAAACCTGCTTTTGTGTTTTCTTCTCCCTTCTTGAACATATGGATTATAGTATGATAGCTATTTTAACATCCTTATCTACAATTCCATCATTTTGTCTTTTCTGGTTCTGTTTCTGTTGATTGATTTTTCTCTTGACTGGGAGATGTATTTTCCTACTTTTTTTTTTTAAATGCCTGCTAACTTTTTTTTCTTTTGTTTTGTTTTTGTTTTTGTTTTTGTTCTTTGGCACTGGAATTTGAACTCAGGGGCACTCAACCACTGAGTCACATCCACAGTCCTATTTTGTATTTTTATTTAGAGACAGGGTCTCACTGAGTTGTTTAGCACCTGGCCATTGCTGAGGGTGTCTTTGAACTCATGATCCTCCTGCCTCAGATACCTGCTGTTTTTTGCTTTTTTTTTTTTTTTTGGTACTGGAAATTAAACCCAGGGGCACTCTACTGAGCCACATCCCCAGCCCTGTTTTGTATTTTATTTAGAGACAGGGTCTCACTGAGTTGCTTAGGGCCTCGCTAAGTTGCTGAGGCTGGTTTTGAACTCGCAATCCTCCTGCCTCAGCCTCCCAAGTGCTGGGATTACAGGCGTGCGCCACTGCGTCCGGCACCTGTTAACTTTTGATTGCATGCTACACAATGTCAGTTTTACATTAATGCTAAATTGTTTCATTCCTTAAAATACTCTTGTTTTTTTTGGTTTTTGGTACCGGGATTGAACTCAGGGGCATTCAACCACTGAACTACATCCCCAGTCCTATTTTGTATTTTATTGAGAGACAGGGTCTCACTGAGTTGCGTAGGGCCTCGCTAAGTTGCTGAGGCTGGCTTTGAACTCAAGATCCTCCTGTCTCAGCCTTCCTAGCTGCTGGGATCACAGGCGTGTGCTACTGCTCTGGCTAAAATATTCTTGCTTTTAGTTGTTGTTGTTGGTATTATTATTAATATTATTATTTTTGGTGGAGCTTTGCTCTGGAATGCAATTCATTTACCTGAAAGCCAGTCTTGAGGTGTTGGAATGTGACTAGAGAAACCACTGGACTGTAAGTGGCCAGGAGATCATTGTCAATATCCTCTCCAGCTCTCCCAAGAGACTGTGATTGTGAGGGGAGAGAGAAAAGAGAACAAAGGAGAAGATGGAAAGAAATAATACTAATTCAGAAAATATAGGAAAAATTATTTTCTTTCCACCTGTTAGGCAAAAGGGACTCTTGCAGTCGCATATAACAGAAGCCTAACTGAAAATTGGCTCACATGACTGAAAACTCGGGAATCAAATGGGATATCAGGCATGGCTGCATCTTGTGCTCAAACAATGCCTTGTTCTCCTCTAGATTGCCTTCTGTCTCAAACAGGCTCTCTTCTCATGAGGGCAGCCTGGCTCCCTGAAATTCCTAGAATATACCTAATTGGGTTAGCCCTACCAAGGAGAGATAGCTTCACTTGTTTAAATTGCAGCGCTTGTGGTACTGACTGACCTGCTTCCATCCATGCTCATTCCTGAACCATGGCAGGGAAAAGAGGTACTCTTATTAGCAAGGTCTTCTGCACCACAAGAGCTAAATGAGTGAAAGTGGGAGAAATGCGGTTTCTCAACAGAAAATGGTGGTATTATTCCTAGGAGCAAGGGGAATAGCTGGTGGGCAGGCTGAAATAATGGGGACCTCAGATTGCTTCTCTTTCTTTCTCTCATTGGCAGCCTGTTACCAATTTCCACTGTGCTGCCTCTATAGGTTTGGTAGTCAAAATGAAGACAATAACAAACCCTTGAAGCTCCTGATAATCCCCTGCTCATTTTTAGTCACCAAAGCCCTTCTCCAAGGTAGCAATTACTTACTATCTCCAGGAATAACTTGCTATCTTTAACTTAGAAACTGATGTGGGGTCTCCAGAGGCTGGGAAGTGGGCTAATCTTGGGTTTTCTGAGGGCACTATAAAATCCCTCTAATGTTGGTTTAATGAAGAAGAGTTTTCATCAGCACCAATGACTCAGGTAGTAGTTGCATTTATAGCTAGAAATTTGAATTATAACTGGAGTCTCCTAACCACCTCCCATTCAGTCATTTTCTGTCCTAATGGGTTGCAAAGTCCTGTAGATTCTAATTCCTCCATATCTTTAGTACAAATCTTATATTCTCCTTTCCTGTCCTGTGATGAGAATTATGTCACCAGTTGCTTAATTGGACTCTCTGGACTCTTCACAGTCCATTGTCAGTGCTGCAGGCAGAGTGAACACTCTAAAATGCAAATACAGTCATGACACTCTGCTTAAAATATTTTAACGGCACTCTGGAGTTTTCAGATAAAACAGCAGCTATATCCACCAGCCAGTAGTTTCCTAACTGTATTCTGTTACTTCACACCTCCCTATATTTTGTCTAGAGTGCCTTCTTTATCTAGTTTCTTTTCTTTTTGTCTTTCCATGTTTGCTGAAGTCTCACCTCCTTTGAGAAGCCTTCTCTGGCCCCTGGGGGTCTCTCAGATTAGTTAGATCTTCTTTAACTGGACTTTCATGGCATCTTGCACGTATCAGGGTCTTTAAAATACAAATTCCAAGAGGACAGGGATCTTTGTCAGTTTAGTTCACTGTTGTATCCCTGTGCCTAACAAGGCACCTGGTACATCTTGGGATCTGGATAAATAGTTGACAAATGACTAACACCCATTACTGTAGAATAATCCCTAATGTATTATGGTTTCACCCTGAGAGAGGGACTTTGTAGACCAGGATCTGGCAGAGGACTTAGGATGGACTACTTAGCAGCTTTTGAGTAGATGACAGGGGCATGGAAAGTGGCCTGCTGAACTCTCTCAGCTCACTGTGAAGACAGCTGGCAACTGATAGCAGAGTCTGGGTATGTAGCTATCCGTCTATGTGATTGACCACAATGGTGCTTTTGAAGCTGACCTCTCAAAGAATATTTCATGCCATGTTTCCTGAATGCTCATGACATATTGTAATAAAACTTGAAATAATGAACTAGAGCCTACAAGCAACTGGAATTATGGTGGTGAGTCTTCGTTTAGAAAAGAGATGTAATTCACTAGACAATAGGACTAGGCACTCTGTTAAGGTCAGAACATACTCAGTTGATTTATCACACTCTTCATTTCTGTAGAACTCCATAATGAAAATTTATTGCTGGCTATGAAGTATGGCAAGATCCTAAACCATCAATCACAGAATCAGTTACTCACAACATATTTATACTTGTGAAAGCAGAGAAAATGAACTACAATATTTAATAAAGATTCTAATAAACCATTGGTTGAGTAAAAAAGTATTTGTTTGCTGAATTAGCATTTGGATTCAGTAATAGTCTACTATAAATGATTTTCAGCTGGGCCT
Organism: Glaucomys volans; assembly: GCA_020662805.1. Classification (NCBI taxonomy): domain Eukaryota; kingdom Metazoa; phylum Chordata; class Mammalia; order Rodentia; family Sciuridae; genus Glaucomys; species Glaucomys volans. The sequence continues at coordinate 150,737 of JAJEJO010000580.1, read as the reverse complement.
GCAAATGAATGGACAAAAATGGAAGTTTTCTGGTTTCTTCACATTTGTACCTCAGGTTCAGTAAGATCAAGTTTGGAATTGACCTTAAGAATTTGAATTTCTTTGTATTGTTGCTGAGATGAGATAATAGGGCTCTTTTGGTTTCACTCATCATTTTCTTTTGTTAATGTGAACCAGAAAGCTTAATATTTTATTGAGAGGATACAACAAATAGAGATGATTGTATTGACTCAATGTTTAAAAATTAGATTAAAGACTGAATGACTTTAGAGTGCCCATTAGTTACAGACCTGTCACTCTATATACTCTTGTTTACATTCAAGGCAATGATGAAAGGAAGCTTATTCCTTAGATATCTAATTCAAACACAGTAACGTATGGTCCTGACAAGGAACCAGTAGGACATATTGCTAAGGAAAACACTATGTTTAGGGGATATAGTTTTTACAGAGCTGGGGATTAAACCAGGGGTGCTCTACCACTGAGTCATACCACCAGCCCTTCTCATTTTTTATTTTGAGACAGGTCTTGCTAAATTCCCAGGCTGGCCTGGAACTTGCAATCCTCTCTCCTCAGCCTCACTGGGATTATAGAAGTGCACAGGCTTTAGGAAACTCCTGAGAGAGTATGCATATTTATTGTAGAAAATTCCTCCTTTTTAACAATAGCAATGATTTCTTGATTGTCTAGTAGGTGCAAGCAAAGTGCCAAATCCAGTATCTCATTTAATCCTAACAAATCCTATTCAGTCAAGAGATGACCAAAACAAACAAACAAACAAACAAACAAACAAACCTCTTGCTCATAGAGGTTAAGTAAGTTATATAAGGTTAAAGTGTTAATATGTGATAAAATTTGAAAAGGCTCTTCCTATTACCCCTTATTGCCTTTTGAGAAAAATGAAAATTAAATAAGTGTGGCCATCAGCCACCCCTGAAGGGAAAAATGTCTGGAGCCAAACCATTTAAATAAATGTGACAAGATATATCTAAAATTAAACAGTGCATTGAAGGGTGTGATTTGTTCTGCTATAGAGAAACTATTCCCAGACAGTCTAGATTATGTCTCTAATCAATATGCTCAGTGAGGGAAAGATATTCCATTTTCTGAAAAAGATCCCACACATTTCAGCTGCAAATAGTTAATTAGTCATTTCATAGCCAGAAAGAGAAGAGTAATCCTTTAATGTCCATATGGCATAAGTTTCCCAAGCTTATTTTTGCATTCCCTACAGTCCTTTAAATCTTAGCCTGAAAAGATCACTTGGGGATGCAAAAAACCTAAAGGTGTTTTACCATGTACATTCTGTCAGGACACACATCTAGCCCCTCTTCTTCCAGTCCTTATCGGACAGATTGTTTTTACCATGGGAGCCTATCTCTTTAAATAACAAATTCAGATAACAAGAAATTTAGTATTGGCGATTAGATGAAAATGTTTTCAATGTAATCATAGTATTGTGGATATAATATTGAAAATAATTCTCTTTTAGAGTTGCATGATAAAATAGCTATGGCTAAACAATGTCGTGCCTGAGATATAAGACTCCTTGATGGTTGTTGGCCTCCTTACTACTGGATTACATACTTTTGTGCATTAACAATTTTTCTTTTCCATGCTGGAGCTGGAACCCAGAACTTCACGCATGCTAGGCAAGAATTCTACCAATGCACTACATCCTCAGTCCAACTTTTATGTATTTAAAAGTAAAAAGTCTTAAAAATGTAACTAACAAGGTTGAATCATTTCTTGGTTTATATATTTACCTTGAGATAATCCTTTCTTTCATGTTCACTATTTAGGTTAGAGTAATAGTACTCAAAATATGTTTTGAGAAGGTGACTGATGTCCATAGGTGTCAGTGCATGTAGGCCAGTGACCAAGCAGAGAAACATTTTGAGCAATTTTGATGTGATTTTTCTCACTGGGAACCCACCCCCCCAAAAGAGCATAATTATTTTCATTTTTGGAGAACTTTTTTGCTGTCAACATTGTCATTGTTGTTGTTTTGTGGTACCCTTTTTTGTAGTGGCAACCATTGGGAGTGTCTTAGTCTGTTTTCTGCTGCTATAACAGAATACTAGAGACTGGATAATTCATAAAAGGTAGTGGTTTAATTGGTTCATGGTTCTGGAGGCTGGAATGTCCAAAAACCTGGTGCCGAAGGTCCTGGTGAGGACCTTCCTACCACATCACCCTATGTTTGAAGGTAGAAGGGCAAAAGAAGATAGATAGATAGATAGATAGATAGATAGATAGATAGATAGATAGATAGATAGAGATGAGCCACAGAGGGCCAAACTTACTTCTATAACAAGCCTGCTCTCTCAGTAAGTAGCCCACTCCTGAGATGGTATTAATCCATTCACGACGGCAGATTTCTCTTGACCTAATACATTCTTGTTAGACTTCACCTGCCATCACAGTTGCATTTGAGATTCAGTTTCTGACACATGAATTTTGGAGGACACATTTCAATCACAGTGGGGACAGTGTAAAGTATGCACCCTGTGGAACATGAGGATCTGCTAAAGTTGTCGTTGGTTTAGAAATATTCATGAGGCACTGTTCTAATTATTGAATCTAATCATAGTATCTTTATCCTCACCAGTCATTAAAAATTGGCAAAGTCTACTCACATGCCCTTAGGGAAAATGATATCCCATACTATCTAAAGTTGTCAGCAGGCATAGTGAGAGGGAAGGAGAAAACTGTCAGCTTGTGCTCTGTAATTCAAGAACAAAGGGGGAGGCAAAAGCAAAGTGGCACATGTTCATCAACTGTTGAATGGATACACAAAATGTGATGTGGCTTTCCAATGGAATACTACTGAGCAAGGAAAAGGAATGAACTACTGCTCTATGCTATAACTTGGGTGAACTTCAAAATCATTACACTGAGTGAAAGATACCAGATTTCAAAGGTCATATTATAATTATTCAATTTAAATGACATATTCACAAAAGACAAATTTATAGAGACAAAAAAAAAAGTAAGGTATCAGTTTCCTGGGGTCGGGGGTGAGAATGGGGATTAACTCTAAAGAGGGCTTTGGGGATCTTACTGGGGCAATAAAAAGGTTCCAAAACTGGATCTTGTTAATGGTTTCACAACTCAGTAAATTCACTAAAAATGATTGATTTGCACACTTAAAATCAGTCAATTTTTACAGTACCTAATTATACTTTGACAAAATTGTCTTTTTATTTATTTTTTATTTTTGGAACCAGGGATTGAACTCAGGGGCACTCAGCCACTGAGCCACATTCCCAGCCCTATTTTATATTTTATTTAGAGACAGGGTCTCACCAAGTTGCTTAGCACCTTGCTTTTGCTGAGACTGGCTTTGAACTTGCAATCCTCCTGCCTCAGCCTCCGGAGCTTCTGGGATTACCAGCGTGTGCCATCGCACCCAGCCAAAATTTTTTTTTTTTTTAAATTAGAGCAGCTCTAAAGACTTGTTTTTCTCTTTTCTTTGGATATTGCCAAGTGTGACAAATGTGGTAGTAATCGAAGCTGTGGCATGGCAGAACCCAGGGAAAGGCTTGCTGGTCACACCTTTCGATGTGCCAAATGCCTACTCTCCATCTGATTTTGGAACTCTAGAACCAAGAAGCTTTGTATCAAAAATTGGTGGTGCTTAGTGGATATCTTTCAGAAAGGCCTGCAGGACCTACTGCTCATTGCAGAGGGCATGATTCCCTTCTTTAAGTCACAGCTGATTTCTCCACTTGGACCTTTGGTCCACACCTCAGTGGCTGGATTTCTTCAATTATACCTCCTTCTTCTCTTTCTCAACAGCATCTTAGAAAAAACAGAAGTCCTCCCTTTAAGCCTTCTTCCCCTCTAGACACCAGCCTGCCCCTTTTCTACTCTACTAATGTTGAAAGAGTTGTCTGTATTCATTGCTTCTTTTTCCTCACGTCCCATCATTCCTTAATCTGTTACAGTCTGGATTTTGCCTCCTGACCAGGGTTGGTCTTGCTAAATTCATCAGTTTCTTCTTTCTTTGTTAAACCCAATAGGCACGCTCAGTTTTTAGCCTGTGCAACTTCTCTGTAAGTTTTCCTACTCTTTCCTGCTCTTTCCTTGAATCATTTTCTTCCATTAGTTTCTACAATACTACCCTCTTTTGGTTTACCACATATTTTATGGTCATATCTTTAGAGTCTTCTATTATTCCCACTTTCTGTTACTGGGAATTGACCCCAGGAATGCCCTACCACTGAGCTACCTTTCCAGCCCTTTTTATTTTTTATTTGGAGAAACTCACTAAGGTCTCACTAAGTCGCCCAGGCTGGCTTTGAACTTGTGATCCTCCTGCCTTAATTTTGAGTAGCTACAATCCCAGGCATGCAGCACTATGCCCCACATTTCTATTTCTTTCTTTCTTATTTTTTTTGGTGGGGGTTTCCAGGAATTGAACTCAGGGGCACTCAACCACTGAGCCACACACATCCCCAACCCTTTTTTATATTTTCTTTAGAGACAGTGTCTCACTGAGTTGCTTAGTGCCTTGTTTTTGCTGAGGGTGGCTTTGAACTCTCGATCCTCCTGCCTCAGTCTCCCAAGTCACTGGGATTACAGGCATCTGCCACCGCACCAGGCTAGCATTTCTATTTCTTAACACGATATTCTCCACCATTTTGCTTTTTGTCTCTCCCGCCTCCTCCTCCTCTTTCTTTTTTGGTAAGGGCACTAATCTCTTTCCTGAGTGTTTCACCCTCATGACTCAATCACCTGCCAAAGCCCCCATCTCCTAATACCATCACCTTGAGAGTCAGGATTTCAACATATGAATTTGGGTAGGACCTAAGCATCCAGTACCTCCTCTCCATCCTCACTGTTACTATATTAGTTTAGTCCTTCATCATCATTCTCTCTTGCTCCTTCTTTAATTTTACTTGCATAAGAACATAACATGATAGCCGTAGAAGGATTTATAGGTTTCTGCATAGTCACTAGGGTCTTTATGATCAGTTAAGTTCTGAGGGGAGGACTTGGTGAATATTGTCTTTTTGCAGAGTTCAGGGATCAGATAGCTACAAGACTTGAGATGGCATTGAAGATAGTCAGCAGAGTTGACCAATCAGCAGTGCAGTTCCTGGCAGAAGTATGACAGCTGTTGAGATCAGTCATCAATAGCAGTTTCTTAGGCACAAGAGCAGAGAGGCAATGTCAGTTCATTTAGGGACAAGAGTAAGATGCACCCCTAGTGAGACCCAGCACCCTGTTACCATGCAAAGAGAGCATTACCTGGAAGTGACGTGCTTGCTGATCTTGTTTTCCCAATAGCCTCATCTCCCAGGACTTAAGGCATATTGGTCAGGGATTCAGGGATGGCAGTTTGATTTCCTTGAGGCCCTTAGACTGCCCAATCAATCCAATGGCTACAAACACCTTCAGCCTGGATCACTGACTGCCCAAGTTGATTGGAAAGTGGGGAAGGTCTTCAGCGCCTAGAGGAAATGCCCTAGGAGGGAGTAAAAACTCTCAGACTTTTTTTTTTTTTTTTTTTTTTT